>CM059256.1:25456691-25904191 GCA_030347555.1 Lablab purpureus | reverse complement strand
CACAAAATGACCCACCGAGTCAACTCCACCAACATGCCTTGGTTTTGCCCCAAAACCTTCCCCCATGGCTTAGAGGATCCATTTGGAGTTGATTGCCATCAATGTTCCCCAAAATCGATTTGGTGCCAAAATTTGAGTCACGGCACACAAGCCGGCATGTGCCGTGGTGCACCACAAAATGACCCACCGAGTCAACTCCACCAACATGCCTTGGTTTTGCCCCCAAAACCTTCCCCCAAGGCTTAGGGGAGCCATTTGGAGTTCATTTGCACCAATGTTCCCCAAAACCGCTCCGGTGCCAAATTTGAGTCACGGCATAGATGCTGGCATGCGCTGTGGTGCACCACAAAATGACCCACCGAGTCAATTCCACCAACATGCCTTGGTTTTTCCCCCAAAATCGTCCCCCATTCCTTAGGTGAGCCATTTGGAGTTGAT
Organism: Lablab purpureus; assembly: GCA_030347555.1. Taxonomy (NCBI): domain Eukaryota; kingdom Viridiplantae; phylum Streptophyta; class Magnoliopsida; order Fabales; family Fabaceae; genus Lablab; species Lablab purpureus. The sequence goes on along the minus strand of CM059256.1, from coordinate 25,903,753 downwards.
TGCCATCATTGTTTCCCAAAACCGCTCTGCTGCAAAAATTTGAGTCACGACACACAAGCCGACATGTGCTGTGGTGCACCACAAAATGACCCACCGAGTCAACTCCACCAACATATGTTGGTTTTACCTCAAAATCGTCCGCCGTGCCTTAGGGGATCCATTTGGAGTTGATTGTCATCAATGATTCCCAAAACTGCTCCGGTGCCAAAATTTGAGTCACAACACCACGCCGGCATGAGCCGTGGTGCACCCCAAAATGACCCATCGAGTCAACTCCACCAACATGCCTTGGTTTACCCCTAAAACCATTCCCCATGCCTTAGGGGAGCAATTTGGAGTTGATTTCCATTACTATTTCCAAAAACCACTCCGGTGCAAAAAATTGAGTGACGACACACATGCCGGCATGTGCTGTGGTACACCACAAAATGACCCACCGAGTCAACTCCACCAACACGCCTTGGTTTTGCCCCAAAACCTTCCCCGATGGCTTAGGGGAGTCATTTGGAGTTGATTGCCATCAATGTTTCCTAGAACCGCTCTGGTGCCAAATTTGAGTCACGGCACACAAGCCGGCATGTGCCATGGTGCACCACAAAATGATCCATCGAGTCAACTTCACCAACACGTCTTGGTTTTTCCCCTAAACCATCCCCCACGCCTTAGGGGAGCCAGTTGTTATCCCTAGTTGTTTTACATAATCCTTATTTGTTATCCCTTGTTGTTGGACAATGTATTGCTCTCATTATCAATGCTACCCTTTGAAATTACTAATAATATCTTCATATAATACAACTACTAGATCTAGAAGGAGCAAAGGTAAGTCTATCAATATTGTAACCTCTTTCCTTGGATTCTATTCCCTTTGTTGAGGCATCCCGAAAAACTTGCTTCAAAAACTAGCATAAGTTAATTTCTTTTTCTCATATGATAAATTTTATTGGTCTCAAAATAATAAGAAATTTGTGTTAATATTTTGGCAATTATTGAAAATTACATCAATCTCATCATCGTCATCATCTCTAAACAAAACGAATTGTTGACATGGGAGAACAAATCTTAATATTTGAACAAATCTATGGTGAATGTCAAAACCAACAATTTTCCAACAACCTCACATGGTTATAAGTATATAGAATCATAATATCTCTTTATTTAATCAACAATGAGTGCTTCTATACATTCAGTATAACTATTACTAATTTTAATTATAGTTCTATTTATACTTTTGTTGGCATACTTGAACAAATATTTTATTAGATTGGACTTGTTGCTATATTTTGTATTGTCGTGAACTTAATACCAAGTAAAATAATTGGACTATAAAGAATCAGACTACATATTACATGGTTTAGGTTGACTATTTTCAATAGATATACACCTATATAACTGTCATGTGAATATTTATTCATTTTCATCAATGATAGTTGAACATGTAAATTTTAAAGGATAAAATTTAGAAACCTACCTTCTTTCATACAATTAATAAACATTATAAATGAGATATTACTTTAAATTTTATAATTAAAATAAATTTTAATAATTGTTAAAAAATATTTTAACTATTACATTTATATTCTATTTAAATATTATAATAAAATTTTCCACTTTTTTGATAAATAGTATTTTTATATGCTATTCTTCAAATATAATTTAAATTATAAAATATGGAATGAAAATTTAATAATTACTTTTAAAGTTAATATTATATATAAATTAAATTAGACATACTCTTATTTCTATTTTTTTTAAATATATAATTCATACTTTTGAATTATAACATAAAAGAATTCATAAAAGTATGAATAAAAATTATTGCAAAAGGTTATTTTAAATATAATAATTTAATAATTTTTTATAAATTAAATGAAATATTTTCTACATTATAAAAATCTTTGTTTTTATAAATTTTGTTGTATATCACAAAAATTGTGGTTCCATATACTCTCTTGTTAAAAAAATATTACAAATTGAATATAAATTTTAGTATTTAAAAATAAAACATAATTTTAATAATAGTTAATAAATATTATGAATATAATATTTACATTCTATTTAAAATTAAGTTTTTTATATACCCTTTCTTTCTTTAATTTGAATTAACAAAAAGAAATATAATGTTCAAATAAAAGGTTGTTATATTTACAATAAATTGAATAAAAAAACATGCAAAAACAGTTTTCTGTTTTTTCTTACCATGTTATTATTCCTACTAACAAATTTGTGTAAGAATAATCTTCTATTTACTCATTGCGTTCTTTGAATTAATTTGATCCTTATCTTAAACTATTGTTGATACTAAAGTTTACATAAATTCAATTTTGAAAATGAACTTAATTGTATCTTAAACCCTATAGAAGACAAAATTGTGCCAAAAAATTGGATGCTTTAGAGTTTGAAGTTTAAATTTTAAATTGAAATGAGTATGAGATTAGAGATTTTTGAACAATTTTGTGTAGTGGTTTAGATATCTAAAATTGAGTTATAGAATAATTCTAACAAACATTTTCCAATACTTATAATGGACTAACTCTTTACCTTAATAAGGAGATCATGTAAAATATCATTATAATCAATCGAATCTAAAATTCATTCAAGATATTTTTTTAATATCTCTTTCAATAGTTATTTTATCTTTGTTCATGTTAAAGTAAATTTCTAAAAGACTTCTTAATATCTTGTTGTTTACATGCACATATATGCATAAATACCCTAAATTTGCCAATTCTTCTGTTATAACGTATCTAATTGCCAGCATAAAAAAAATTGAGCTACCAATAACAGAGAAATTGATATTAAAATAACAAACCTATCTTCTTGTTACTTTTTTCCTAAAACAATGTAAAAAAAGTTCTTAAAATATTTAAAGCTAAATAAAGAAATAGCTAACTAGGCACAAACTATCATGGATGGTTTTGGTAATCATGAAATACAGGATTTAAGTTTCATTACAATAAGGAAGTTTAACATTTATTATTTTAACTATGTGACATGTGTCTAATTAATAAAAATGGTTGGTCCGGTTGCTTGTAAGAAACAATGTGTTACTTGTATGAAATTTTGGTATATTTTACTGTTGAAATATGGTGATTGATAATTAATAGAAATGCAATGATTTGTACTTGCAACAACATTGTCTTCTCTAGAATCTGCTGATTGTACTTGTGTAAAAATGTGAGAATTTATTTATATTTGTAGGACAAAATTGATGAATTGTTATTAGAAAATCTAGAAACTTCATAAGATATTTCTCCAAATGACTCAATTGGTGTGATCTTTGGTAAAGAGAACCTAGGTCGGGTTACAGGATTATAATTGGGAGCTTGTCCAACACTTGCTTTTAACAACTGGAGCACAAGATTTAGTGGTGTCAACTTAGGTTCATCAAGTGCAAGTAGTTGCACAAAAAATGGAATGAAAAGTTATGAAGATGGAAAATGAACTTGCAACTATGAAGGGAGAAATGCAGATACGTCTTGCTTTCATTGCATATGGATGAAACATTCCGGAATATTTAGTTGCAATTCTTGATGCATTCGTTAACACTTTTATTGATCAAGTATAAATAAATCATACAAAAAATAACGAGTTAAATAATTTTGCAAATGTATTAAAATTAATTATATAATTATATAAATAAATCATACAAAAAATAACGGTGCTTCTATTAACATACCTCCACTCTTTGCTGAAGAAAGTTATCCATTTTAGAAAGTCAGAATGCAAATCTTTTTGGAGTCTGTTGATCATGGAGTATAAGATGTTGTTGCAAATGGTCCTTTTGTTCCTATGAATGGTCAAGAACCAAAAGAGTTTTCAACCTATGAAAATAGACGTGCTCAGTATGACATAAGACCACGAAACATAATTTCTCCTTCACTAACTCTAGGTGAGTTTTACAGTTGTATGGAAGACTGCAAAAGACATGTGACGTGTGCTTACTGTCACACATGAAGGAACAGACGATGTCAAAAGGTCTAGGAAGAACACTCTCATCCAACAATATGAGATGTTTAAAATGCGGCAAGGAGAAACTATTTATGATGTTCAAAAACACTTTACACATATCATATATCATCTAGTCTGGCCTAGTAAGACTTTTGATACTGACGAGTTAATATAAAAATTTTAAAATCTTTGAACAAGATGTGGCAACCTAAAGTCACTGCAACCATGGAATTGAAAAAACTTTTATTTTAAAAAGTTCTTCTGTTTGACCTGTTTTCACACCTTCTATTTTTTTTTATTCTTTTGGAAGTCGTGCTTTCATAGCAAGACTTCAGTTTTTTTCTTAATTTATATTGAAATTATTTTAGTAGACAAGATTTTCATATTTTCTTTAGTAAAAATAATGTTATTAAGTGTAGTTTTTCGCGTTTCTTAAAGGTTGTTAAATATTTATGTTTTGAATTTTTTTCTTGTGCTTGATGTAGTCTCAATTAACCTATAAATTAAATGTGATTATGTATGGCAATTTATCTAATGAGAATTGGAGTGATAATAAAATTTAGGACATTTCTTCCTCACCAAAAAATTGTTATAGCTTTATTTTTTATTGACTATTATAATTATATTTAAATTCGCTTTTTAAACTACTAAAAAACATGAGATTAATGTAAGTTTTATATAAAATATTATAATCCTTATTTGTTATCCCTAGTTGTTGGACAATGTATTACTTGTATGAAATGCAGTGATTTTCTTCCAAACAAGAAGTTCTTCTTTCATACTACACCAAAATTTTGTCTTTTCTTCCCTTTCTTTCATATCCATCTCTTTGGTATTTATCTTTTTTTGGTTCAAACCTTTATTCAACCTCAGATTGTGCTTTCTTCCATTTTTATCAACTATGCCTTCATCTTCTTTGCCATTCCATGGATGAGAAAGGAGGATCCAATGCCAGAACATACTATTATTTCATTCTCAGAATTCTTAGGGATGTCTCCTTCTTTGATATTTGCACTGTCTATCACAAGCTTATAATGGTAAAAATGTTTCCTTTGGATCTGAGGCCAACCTTTTTTCAGTTTTCTTGCAACTTTTGTTTTAGTGGGTTTTGGTTGCAGTGAATTGGATCTGGGATGTTTAATGACCTGGATCTAGTAAGTGTTGTTTTGGTGAGGATAACGAGTGGCTTTAGATCATAAAGAAAAAAAAACTGCACAGTAGCGAGCCTCGCGAAGATAAAAAAGTCTTCAATTTTACGTCAAACCATACCAAGTCCGACATACGTCAGATGATATCTCAAACATTATGTCTCCATAAATTCTTTTGACGTTGAGATTCTATCACACCTAAAAAAGTCTTTTTTATACCAGTAATATTAATTAACTTCACAAAATCAATTTATACTAATAAATTTATAATTTACCTAAATATTATAATTTTCATTATATATTTTTTGTTAATAATATGTTAGAATCATAATATATATTCCATAAATGATATGCAAATTTTATTTTACAAATTAATATTTTAATATTAAATTAGATACAAATTTACTTACTAACTATCAACCAAATTTTACCTTAATCAATTGGATGGTGTACAAATAAAATAAAAAAAATCTACACTTTATTATTGTACTAAAGTTCAAACTTATATTTATCTAATAATTGTTTTCAATATTCTCTTTTTAGGATATTTTTTTGTATATTTTTCTAACTTATACTAATTATTCTTAATACTTATTTTCGTTATTATTCTTGTTGTTGTTACTTTTTTTCATAAAAAAATGTAAAAAAAAAATATTTAAAGCTAAATAAAGAAAGAACTAACTATGCACAAACTATCATGGATGGTTTTGGTAATCATGAAATACAGGATTTTAGTTTCATTACAATAAGGAAGTTTAACATTTATTATTTTATATACTAGTTGTATAATTGATATAGATGTCTCTAATATAAGAAATTAAGACCTTTTGAAATGTTTATTAATAAAAGTAGAAAGAGAACACACTATTGTTTATCAATCAATATGTTCTTTTAAAAGTAATTAGAACCTTTCTTACATGTTTTAAAAATGATATTGTTTTTTTATTTTTGTTTTTTCTTCATAAATTAGTGTTTGAAGTTACATGATTTGAAGGATACTTTTGAGCATCTTCTCTTTATCTTCTTATTACTTCTTTAACTTGTAAGCTTTTGAGACTTTATGATGAATGTTTTTTCTAATAAAATTTTCTCAACTTCCATTCTTCTTGACTTGAAGGGTACATATTTCATGTCATGAGGACAAACTTCTATGAATCATAAAGAATATGATCATCAATAGAACACATACTCATATAATAGTTTTTATTACCTTTATAGTATAGTCTAATACTTAATTTTCATCTTTTCTTGTAATGTCCATCTCCTTCTTTGTGCAGGTTGTATGTATGATTGGGTCTACTATTGCCTTATATTTATATCATGACTATATCTTGAAACAAAAAAACTTATTCTTAGTTATAATTATGGACAACTTTGAGGATTTTATATAAGTTTATTGTATATTAAATAAATATTAGATATGTCAAAATTATCTTATTTATTATCATCAAAATTTAAATATCATATAAAATAATCTTATAATATTCTTCTTTATTTTATTTAAAACTTTGAAATACTTTATTAAAATTATATAAAAGTATGAGTCATAATATTCAAAAAATATCAAACATTTTTATGATAACTTATGTGAAAAAATCATTTCAATGGTGTTGAAATTCTTAAAAAAAATAAAGCACTCTACTATTACAGGATCGGGATATGTATAATGACATATTTATTTCCACAATTAATTATAGAAGTAACTGTGGTTCAAAGTACTTATATATTTATTATTATAAAATACTTTATATCAAAATACTTATATATTTTGAATTTTTGAAAAGCATGTTTATATAAAACTTTTATTTATAACTTTTATGCATTATTACAAAAATTACCTATTACATAATTGAATTTACGTTATAAGATCTATTCAATCTTCTCAGCATTACTCAAAATACAGTGATGTTTCTGTAAATAATGTGAAACTTCTTTACATCAAAATTGTTGTTGTTGGATTAGAGTTTCACATCAGTCGGGATGGTTAATGCTCCAACATAAAACTCGAGTTTTACCTATGACTCGACACTCCGAGGTAAAGCTTTCTGTAACTTGTTAGTGCAACTCTATATTTCTTCCAAACAAGAAGTTCTTCTTTCATACTACACCAAAATTTTGTCTTTTCTTCACTTTCTTTCATATCCATCACTTTGGTATTTATCTTCTTTTTGTTCAAACCTTTATTCAACTTCAGATTGTGCTTTCTTCCGTTGTTATCTACTATGCCTTCATCTTCTTTTCCCTTCCATGGATGGGAAAGAAGGATCCAATGCCAGAACTTACTATTATTTCATTCTCCGAATTCTCAGGGATGTCTCCTTCTTTGATATTTGCACTGTCTACCACAAGCTTGTTATGATAAAAAATTTGCCTTTGGATCTGAGGCCAAACTTTTTCAGTTTTCTTGCAACTTTTGTTTTGGTGGGTTTTGGTTGCAGTGAGTTGGATCTGGGATGTGTAATGACCTGGATCTAGTAAGTGTTGTCTTAGTGAGGATAACGAGTGGCTTGGGATCATAAAGAAAAAAAACTGGACACTATCGAGCCTCGCAAAGATAAAATAGTCTTAAATTTTACTTCAAATCATACCAGGTCCGACATACGTCAGATGATATTTCAAACCTTATGTCTCCAAAAATTTTGACGTTGAGATTCTATCACACCTAAAAAAGTCTTTTTTATATCTGTAATATTAATTAACTTCACAAAATCAATTTGTACTAATAAATTTGTAATTTACTCAAATATTATAATTTTCATTATATATTTTTTGTTAATAATATGTTAGAATCATAATATATATTCTATAAATGATATGCAAATTTTATTTTACAAATTAATATTTTAATATTAAATTAGATACAAATTTACATACTAACTATCAACCAAGTTTTACCTTAATCAATTGGATGGTGTACAAATGAATTAAAAAAACAGCTATACCTTATTATTGTACTAAAGTTCAAACTTATATTTATATAATAATTTTTTTTCAAATATTCTCTTTTTAGGATATTCTTTTGTATATTTTTCTAACTTATACTAATTTCCCTTAATACTTATTTTCGTTATTATTCGTGTTGTTGTTACTTTTTTTCCTATAACAATGTAAAAAAAGTCCTTAAAATATTTAAAGCTAAATAAAGAAATAGCTAACTAGGCATAAACTATCATGGATGGTTTTGGTAATCATGAAATACAGGATTTAAGTTTCATTACAATAAGGAAGTTTAACATTTATTATTTTATATACTACTTTACATTGGTTGAATAGTGGATATAGATGTTTCTAATATAAGAAGTTAAGACCTCTAGAAATGCTTATTAATAAATATAGAAAGAGAATTACCTATTAATATGTTCTTTTAAAAATAATTAGAACCTTTCTTACATGTTTTAAAAATGATATTGCTTTTTTATTTTTGTTCTGTCTTCATAAATTAGTGTTTGAAGTTACATGAAGGATACTTTTGAGCATCTTCTCTTGATCTTCTTATTACTTCTTTAACTTGTAAGCTTTTGAGACTTCATGATGAAAGTTTTTTCCAATAAAGTTTTCTCAACTTTCATTCTTCTTGACTTGAAGGGCACATATTTCATGTCATGAGGACAAACTTCTATGAATCATAAAGAATATGATCATCTATAGAAGACATACTCATATAATTGGAGTAGACTACACAGAAGTTTTTGCACCAGTAGCTAAATTTGATACGGTACGTCTAATTCTTGCACTTGCAGCTCAAATATTTCAACTTGATGTAAAAAGTGCATTCCTTCATGGAGAACTTGAAGAAGAAGTGTTCATTGAACAACCAGAAGGATTTATCATAAATGAAGCTGGAATTTTTATTTGTCAAAGAAGATATGCTCGTGAAATCCTTGAAATATTCGGCATGGAAAACAGCAACTCCGTGAAGTAAAATAAAAGTACGTATCGAGAATAAAATATAAATTTCAAAATTATGAAAAATTGAGTTTCTTTTTTGTAAAACAAAACTACGGATGAAAAATAATATATCAATTTCGAAATTACAAAAAATTGAATTCTATTTGTGAAACAAAAGTACGGATCGAAAATAAAATATAAATATCCAAATTACTAAAAATTGAGTTCTTTTTGTAAAACAAAAGTAAGGATCCAAAGAGAGACGACCTAGGAGTCACTTCTTCTAGTACTACATTTAATTGTTTTTTTTATTTGACCGAGTACGACATCGATCAATATGCTAACAACAAGCGGATAGCTTCAAGTCTTGCTACTGGAGCATAGGTTTCATCATAATCTATGCCTTCTTCTTGTCTATATCCTTTTGCAACCAGCCTTGCTTTGTTCTTAGTGATGTTTCCATCTTCATCAAGCTTATTTCTAAAGACCCATCTTGTACCTATGACCTGCCCATTATTCCTGGAACACGATTATCAAAAGATGAGACCGGAGATGAAGTAGATGCTACCATATTTAAACAAGTAGTAGTCTTATGTATCTCACAGCCACTCGACCAGATTTGATGTATGGAGTAAGCCTGATTAGTAGGTTCATGGCAAATCTAAAGTCGTCTCATTGGCTTGCAGCAAAACGAATTTTAAGGTATATAAAAGGCACCACTGATTTTGGTATACTATACAAAAAGGATAGTAGAAATGCAGGTCTTGTATCCTATACAGATAGCAACTATGCTAGAGATTTGGATGATCAGAAGAGTACTTTAGGTTTTGTTTTTATTATGAGATCTGGAGCAATTTCATGGGTTTCGAAAAAACAACCACTAGTGAGTCTCGCAACCACAGAAGCTGAATATATTGCTGCTGCTCTTTGTGCTTGTCATTGTGTTTGGCTTAGGAGAATCTTGGAACAACTTGGAGCTGCGAAAAAAGGAAGTACGGAGATTCATTGTGACAACAACTCTACAATTCAGTTGTCCAAACATTGTGACAACAACTCTACAATTCAGTTGTCCAAAAATTCTGTTTTCCATGGACGATGCAAGCACATTGGAGTAAGATTTCATTTTCTACTTGGTAAATGATGGAACTGTGAAGCTGAGGTTTTGTAGCTCTAAAGAACAGATTGCAGACTTAATGACAAAGCCTCTGAGATTGGAGCAATTTGTGAAAGATACTTGGAGTAATTAATGCAGATGAAGTTTAAGCTCAATGCCAAATCAGATGCATTAGCTCAAGGGAGGGAGTGATAGTCAAAAATTAGTTATCTATTTGTTATTCTCGTTTTATCCTTTAATTTCTATAGTTAGTATCTTCTTATTTTAATGTGTTGGCCATTACATGATTTTACAATTTTATGCTTCATCCATTTATAACTGGTTTGACTCTATGCCATATTCGATGAATAAAGGGTATTCCTCTGAACATTTAGACATTTTTATAGCTTTTGATGTATAACAATTTGGGAAACAAGAAGGAAAATTTTCATGCAAGATTAGATTACGTGATTTGATGTACCAAGATGAGAGGAATGTTATTATTTATTTGTAAGCATTACTGTTATTTAGAAACTAGTGAGTTGGAATATTTTCTTAAAAAGTTAATCATTAGTATTTTGCTTGGAGCTTTGATGGTGTCATTTTCTCTGACTTTCTTTTGATTTATATCTAGAACCACTAATATAATGGATGTCTTGTCGCTTAAGTTAGAGCTAGGTTTTGAGATTGTACTATTTTTTATTCCTACCTTGAAAAGGTTGAAGAACTTAAACCCCTATAAACTTGTGGTATTGGATTTAGTGTTCCATTCTCATCTGAATTTCTTTCAGCTGCGTTGACTGATGGAAGTTTTCCCTTATTAAAGACATTTTTACCCAAGTAGAAGTTTCTTGTCAGTTTTTCTTTGTGGGGGTACAATTCTGTCATTTTGTTCTGTGTGTAGTTGTTTAATTCAATTTGTGTGGTTTTTATTTGCATTTAGTCCCTGCTTCAACCTTTATTTAAAAATGCTGTAAATTGCAGGAAAGGTACAAGGAATTTCATGGAAGATTACCGATTATTGTTGCAGAATCTCTTTTACGTGCAGATCCTCAGATTGAATTGCCTCTTTGGCTTGTGCAATTGTTCAAGGTAGTTTTCTACGCTGAAAACTGCAGTCAACGATTGGGGTTCATTGATGCAAGAGAGTGCCTTGTTTTAAAAATTGGTCTCGGTAGCGTTTTAACGAAACATATTATATGATTCCTATCTCTGAATCTATCTAAAATTTCCAATTTCCCATGAAATTATATAAATAATAGTCTGCTTGCTTCTGCTCTACAAATATAAGGGATACTCTTTTCCATTATCATGAAGCTAACCTTGGCTTCTATAATATTGGTTTTCACATTTACTGGTATTGTTTGTGTGGCTTGTGACAGGAGGGTCAAAAGGAAAGGTTGTGGGGGATGACTGGCAGGGAATCAAATCCTGCATCTTTGTTTCAGCTTTATGTTACCTATGATCGATATGCGGATGCTACTTACCTTTTGCTTGAGTGCATAGACTCATTTGCTTCCATGGTAAATTATTTTTACTCTTACTAATGATCACTTTGATGTTTTGTATGCTAAGCTGATATATGAAATCCAAGAATTAGTTACTTCTATCATCGGACTTTTCTATATGACTTGAGTTTTCTGTCTGTCACTTTGTAAATATTTTACTCAACAGAACTTTTTTGTCATTGAAATTGATAATATAAGTTAAATTGAAATTTATTTAAAGAGTTCCGTTTACCCATTTATGATATTTGTTACCTTTACACTATACTGGAATTATTATTCTTGCTAATAGACTTAATGGCGAGCAAGCCCCAGCGTAATGGTAAAGTTGGGTCTTGGTGACCGGTTGGTCATGGTTCAAACTCTCTGCATATGCTCAGCGAGGAGTCTTCTGACACTGTTTGTTCTAATGGACTTAAACAGGACTGAAAATTGTTTTGCCGTGTAAATGTTACTTGATGGATATTTAGAAACAGTTCATTTGGATATGTTGAGTGTTGTTATTGCGGGTGCTGAAATTTTGGTTGGAGTTTGTGGTGGTCACTGAGTAACTATAGTGCATAAATATTTATGTTTAAGTTTTTGGGTCGTATTTTATGACAAAGTAAAGGGGTTCGAGATTTATGAGTTTTTTGTGACGAAAGATTAGGGAAGGTTGTGTTTCAGAAAGGCTTAGTCTTTGTTAATTCTACCATCGTGCACCGGTGACCATTGTCAAGTTGGTGTCTATTATTAATGTTGACACTCGAAGCCATTCTTCCCTTTCTTCTCCTATGTGCAACCAAGGGTGCCAAGGGCTTGCGACAGGTGTGTTGCAGGATATACATCCCTCAAATGCAAGGCTAAGTATAAGAGTTCGTTGGGCAGTTTTTCTGGCAATTGCCAGTCATGTGCAACCAAGGATGTCAAAGATTTGGGAGCGGTTGTACTTGTTTTTCTTCTATGGGCTCTGTTCCTTTTGGAGGCTGAGTTTCTTTTCTCTTGGTGATAGCTTCCAATTTAAAATGGGTTACAATACTTCTCCTGTCATTGATATTTATGATGCAGTATGGTGGCATCTGGCAAGTTTATGTAGTGCATGATTTAGCCGTAGTGTTATTTGTTCGTTCTGTATTTAATACTGTTGCTATGATCGTTTTGCAGAGACCAGCAGATATAATTAGAAGGAAAAGACCGTTTGCTGTTTGGTTCCCATACACAACTATTGAGCGGCTTCTATACCAGCTTGAGGAATTAATCAGAATGGGTCACACGGTTGATCACTGTGACAAGCTCAAAAAGATGTTACATGGTTCTTTACCAAGTCATCTCAAGATGGTAGGCATAATCAATCTTTCTTTTGTTTTCGTTGTTTGACACAGATGTTCATACCAGTCTATTTATCTGCATTTCAGTTGAAGGTGGACTCAAATGATGCTGTTTCTGTAACTTCTTGACTGCTTATTACCTTTGTAGTATAGTTTAATACTTAAGTTTCATCTTTTCTTGTAATGTTCATCTTCTTCTTTGTGGAAGTTGTATGTATGATTGGTCTACTATTGCCTTGTATTTATATCATAATTATATCTTGAAACCAAAGACTTATTCTTGGTTATAATTATGTATAACTTTGAGCATTTTATATAAGTTTATTGTATAATAAATAAATATTAAATATGTCAAAATTATCTTATTTATCAAAATTTAAATATCAAATAATTTTTTTTATAATATTTAAGACTTTCATCTCATATTACCTTAACTCTTCTTTATCTTATTTAAAACTTTGAAACACTTTATTAAAATTATGTAAAAGTATGAGTCATAATATTAAAAAACTATCAAACATTTTTGTCATAACTTAAAAACAACACATATGTGAAAAAATAATTTCAAAATAGATAAAAATTTTAAAAATTAAAAAATAATTTATTTTTTTAAAAGAGTTAAATTTAGTGAATTTAAAATTGTTTTAGACAACTAGTAGAGGACTAATTTGTAAGAAAGATAGAAATGTAGAAATAGAATAATATTTTTTATAATTAATAAAAATATCAATATTAAAAATAATTAATAGAAAATATTATATTTTTTAAAATATCTTAGTTAGTAGTTAGGTAGTTAAAAAATTTAAAATAAATAGAATTAATATTGAACCTGTACAAGTCTGCACAATATGTTGGAAAAAAAAGATAAGGTATTTGATTTGGAGTGGGGTGGTTACACATAGTGACTAGAAGTGGTTAATCACCCTCTGTTCCTTCAACTTTCAACTTTTTGAAACTTCAAGAAACTTTATCATTCTTTTATGAATATTTTAATTTTTTATTTAATACTATTAGATTAGTCACAGAAACTAGCAGAATACTTAGAACAAGATCTATAGAGAATTTAGTTTGTCTATAGTAGTACTAGAATTTAATCTAGAAAGACTAGAAAAATGGTACCAATTCATAAATTTTGGACATGCATAAGAGTTTTCACAACTAATGGATAGAGATATGAACTATCACCACTAATGGATAGAGATATGAGCTACAACATAAAGTACTCAATCTCATCTTGTATATCTTTCCAACATATTGTCGCTTGAGCGACTTCATCATTATACAAGAAATCATGCTAACCTCGCTTGAGCGACTCACCTGTCGCTTGAATGACGTTAAACCTGAGAGCACCCCAAGTTCTAAGTCTATTTTACGTAGAGCAATCACCTCATTGCTTGAGTGATACTTAGGTTGAGAGTTGTTGTTAGAATATATAGGATTTTATATTCTAGTGTAATGGGCTCAGCCTATCCCTTGTATCTCTTTTATAAATAAATGTTCAACTCTATGTGATACATATACAAGAGAATTCATCCTATACCTAATTCTTAAATAAGAGCAAAAAGGACATAGACCACACCACCGTTTGAGCTATAGTCCCATTGCTTGAGCGACACACCTTTAGGGAGAGAGAATTGTCTCGACCTCTCTCTTGTTTGAGCTATAGTCATTGCTTGAGCAATACAAACTACCTCTTGAGCGACCAACATGTTGTTTGAGTGACCAACATGTATCTTGAGTGACCTAAGGCGATGTGTGTAATGATTACACCTTGCTTAACCATCACTTGAGCAATCACATCTTGTTTGAGCAATATTTAGGCCAAGAGTCACCTTCAACAATTTATCACCTTGATTTTCCAAAGTTTCCATCTTGATATGAAGATTTTATACAACCCTAGACTCGTCAACAATGTATTTACCAACTTACATAAACATATAACTCTATATAGATCCAACAACTCATTAACCTCATGCTTTCATATTTCATATATCTCCTATCTAAACAACTATCAAATATTTCAAAGAAAGGTTGTTAACTCCTCTTACTTGGATTGAAGAAACTTTTACTTTGATAATCTTCTTGTAACCAACTCCAATCAAACCTAGGTAAGTTTCCCAAACTAAACTCTATATAGGCAACATCTCCTCTTAAACACACTAAAACCAGAAAAGAAAAATATTTATTTATTATTTATCTTTTATTTTAATTATTTATTTTATTACAATAATAAAATATATGTACATATTAATAAAAAGTTTATAATATATCTTGCATGAAACAAATATAATTATGTGAATTGACTTATTAATAACTAATTATATTTCATTTCTGTGCAAATATAAAAAATTTAATTTCTTGATTTTTATATATTTTAACAATTATATATTTTTATTTTCAAATTTAGGTTGCCATTTTGTGTTTTGAAAAACACTAAAGGTTAATTGTTAAAGAATTACTAATTTATTAATGTATAATTAATATTAGTAAATATATTTTTATTTTTTATTTTTTAAGTAAATATTATTTAATATTTTTAAATTATTTTAAGAAACTTTACCATTCTTTTATGAATTTTTTAATTTTTTATTTAATAGTCATAGAAACTAGCAGTATACCTAGAATAAGATCTATGGAGAATTCAATTTGTCTATAGTAATACTAGAATTTTATCTAGAAAGACTAGAAAAATGACACCAATTCATAAATTTTGGACATGCATAAGAGTTATCACTACTAATGGATAGAGACATGAGCTACAACATAAAGTACTCAATCTCATCTTGTATATCTTTCCAAAATTGATAAAAACTTATAGCAAATTCTTATTCGGAAAACTAAATATAAACTCCTTCGTGCCATAGACAAATAATCAAATTCATTCCTAAATAAACTCTAGCTCCTTTGCATAGTGAATATTGTTAGGAAAATACTCCTCCTGGAATCTATTTCTGAACATCATGAAGGCTTTCAAAGGTATGGTGATGAGATCTTATTGTATCAATTGTGTGTTTTGCAACTTTCAAGTGACGCAGTACATCCTAATGTTGTGTTGCCATAGTATCATTCTGCTACTATAAATATGTAGTCATTATCTTTATTGCTCCAGCCATATAGGACATCAAAGGAGTGGTGGGTTTATCTGAATATTAAAATATCAAAATAATTAGATTAGACATATCTCGCAATTATCATAATCAAATTCTTTTATCACATCCAACATATTATAATAGTACTAACTTCCACAGGTTAATCAAGGATCAAACTACTCTAATACCCCTGATATAATATTCTGGAAAACTAGAAAGTATCAATCATACTAGTAAGATAAAACATAATGATTATATTATATATGTATACATGTAGTATACAAAATACACATCATTACTATCAATTCTCAATACGAAGAACATAAGATAAAAATCTTAATCTATCATCATGTAGAAGTCTCGCTTCCAGCTCCTCTTGTAAAAAAATATACTCTCATATCAAGTACAATTATACTCATACTCCAACCAAGAGTGAGCTAATGAAAAATAATCAAACTTATGTCATTATCATTAAATCATCAAATTACAACCATCATGCATATGTCCAACTCATTTAATGAATACCAACAAACTCATAATTAGTCACACAACATGTCATGACTAAATGTGAAATTTCTTTTGAAATACTTTAACTACGATCAATATGTCTCACCAAAGCTAACACATGACAGATACCATAAGAAAATCTTCAACAATCTGCTTCCTTGAAAGCATTTATTCTTCTTTATATCTTGCCTTTATTTCCATGAAGCAACCTTCCTTTGTGAGATAAAATCAAGTCTTTAATGTTGTAAAAAAAACTTTATATCTTCATCATCAAAACTTCAATCTTCATGACTTATTGAGATAAAAACTTCATCAACACTTTCTGAGTAACTTTTTACTCATACTTGAAATATGTCAACAATCTCCCCCTTTTTTATGATGATAAAAAGAAACTTAAGGACTTGTGATTGATATCCTGAAAAAGAAACTTAGAAAATATTGTATGGATATCTCCATCATAAATGTTAGTCCACCAAGGAAATAATATAGGCAATCTCATAGCATTTAATTTTCGATTTGAATTCGAATTTCAAATAATTAAATTTCAAGGAATTTAATGCATGGAAATATTTCTTTAAACTCCCCCTTAAACTTTGCTCTTAATTTTTAAGATATTCTTAGATATTCTAATCAATTATTTTGAAATACTTCCTTATTCTCCCCCTTAAACTTTAATTCTCCTCCTTAAAATTCTACTCTTAATGCTTGAGATATTTTGGATATTTTCTAGACAATTATCAATCAAGATGTATTTTTCTCCCCCTTTATTTTTAACATGATAAAAAAGATTACACATCAAATGAGATTTACACAGCAGAAGCAATTAATACACAGAAAAACATGGAGAGAAAATAAAAAACAGCAGCTGAAAAAAAAATTGGAGCTAAGGAACAAGTGAATTTTTAGCCTATTCGGTGTCTTCACTATCCCCTTCTTCTTCTTCTTCTTCAACATCTTCAACTGGTTGTTTTCCTCTGGAAGATTCAGTGTTATCTTCTTCAGGAGATATGTCTTCAATTTGTAGTTTCCTTTCCACTCGATATACTCTTCTATTCAACCTTGAAAGTCTTGAGCAAAGATCATCATAGTGTGAAATTTGGAGGTTCAGAATGTTGTCCATTCTTGAGTATATGTTAGGCTCCATGGAACCTGGTTGGGGTTGTTGTTGGTCATTTTCTTCATCTTCCTCCATTGGTGTCTATTCTCCTCTTTGTCTAAAAGCATTACCTTGTTCAATAAGGCCCATATGACGCAGAACACTTTTTCCTATTTTGTTGTTGCTTAGCAAAATCTGTTTTGTTTCCCTTGTGAGATCTACTCCTTTGTATTCTAAAATCTTAGAAATAAACACTAAGTAGGGTAAAGCAAAAGTAGATAATCTTGTAGCTTTAAACATATTATCAAGAATAATTGCTGGCCAATCTATGCTAACATTATTGAAAAAGCCATACATCAATAAAATATCTTCTTTTGTTAGTTGAGCATGATTTGTGCCCCTAGCAGCAATAATCCAAACAATAACATAATGAAGCATTCTTTCATTTAATTTAACATTACCAACTTTATACAGATTCTCTACTTGGAGGTTGGGATCTTTGTAGAATTTTCTGAATTTAGCAAGTTTATTGAAACCTTCAAAACCATAGGTGATGTTGATGCCTCCTTCTGTTGATAATCCAGCTACTATTTGCCATATGTCTTCATCAAAATGGATTTGTACTCCTTTTACCTTGGTGCTTGGACTACCTGTACGAGAGGTTAGATTAAGGTAGAAGAATCTTACCAAATCCGGATAGTAAGGACCTTCCATCTCTACAAAAGTCTTTAGTCCACTTGACACTAACATTTCCTGAAATGTAAAATCGTGAGATCTGAAAAAGTCACAAGATAGAAATTTAGGAGTTAGAATTTTCCTATCTTTCTAGTGATTAATGTATGCCCTTTGCAAATCTTCATCTGAAATCCATCCAGCAAGATTGGGTTGCCTTTCTTCATGTTCTTGCTGTTGGGAGGACATAGGTGCCTTGCCTCTTCTTCTTGAGGGCATCTTTCTCCTTCTTTGATCAACCATTAGATGAAAGAAAGAAAGTAGAAGCACAAACAAGTCTAACAACACAAATATAGTAGAGAATTCGCGCACACAATGTGAATCAGAAGCAGAAAAACAACAAGAGTGAGAGAAACATGAAATCTGACTTCAATCCACTGAATTAATGCCAATATAGCCATTGGGGAAGGAATATAGGCATTGTAGGACGAAAATCACGTGATTCAAAGCTCCAACGTTCAAAAACAATATGCAGAAAAACACAGAACGTCGCATTTAATCGATTAGGGGATAAACATAATCGATTATTTGCGTTCAAAATTTTCCAGAAAACGAAAACCCAGAAAAATAATCGATTATCTGTTTTACATAATCGATTAAATCACTCCTCAACACTTTTAATCGATTATGATACGAGCTAATCGATTATGAACAAAAACATTTTCACAAACAGCATTTTTAATCGATTACAATATGAAATCTAATCGATTATCTACGTGATTAAAACAAATTTTCATAAAAACACATGATTAACAAAAAACTTATCAATAAACACAAATCAATCAAAAGATTTATCATCAACAATACCTAGATCTCTTCTAAGCTCATAAAATCTATCTCTAGGCAAGGGTTTTGTAAAGATATCCGCTAGTTGATGTTTTGTGTCTATATATTCTATTATGCAATCTCCTTTAGCTATATGATCTCTAATAAAATGATGTCTAATTTCTATATGCTTGGTCTTAGAATGCATGATAGGATTTCTAGTCAAATTAATGGCACTAGTGTTATCACACTTAAGAGGGATATGATCTAGAAAGATATCAAAGTCTTCTAAATGTTGTTTCATCCATAGGATTTGAGCACAACAACTGCTCTACTGCTATATACTCAGCCTCTGTGGTTGAAAGAGCAACACTAGCTTGTTTCTTAGAATGCCATGAAATTAAAGAACATCTTGAAAGATGACATGTTCCACTAGTACTTTTCCTATCAACTCTACATCCACCATAATCTACCTATAATACTAGGAGAGGCTCGTGAAGGGTACCATAAACCAAAGGTTTTTGTTCCTCTAAGGTATTTAAGGATTCTTTTGACTGCCTTTAGGTGAGATTCTCTAGGGTTGGCTTGAAACCTAGCACAAACACACACACTTTGCATAATATCAGGTCTACTAGCAGTAAGATAAAGCAAGGATCCGATCATACCTCTATACTTTGTTTGATCTACTACCTTACCATTTAAATCTTGATCTAGATAACAAGATGTAGCCCTGGGAGTTGCAGCTTCCTTGGAATTTTCCATCTCAAATTTCTTTAAGATCTCATTGCAATATTTTGTTTGACATATAAATATGCCTTTCCTCATTTGTTTGATTTGCAAACCAAGAAAGAAATTTAATTCTCCCATCATGGACATTTCAAATTCTCCCTGCATATTTCTTGCAAACTCTTGGCAAAGATCACCATTAGTTGATCCGAATATGATATCTTCAACATAAACTTGAACAATTAGAATATGTTTCTTTGATTTCTTAATGAAAAGAGTAGAATCAACTTTACCTCTTCTAAAACTATTATCAAGTAAGAAATTACTTAACCTTTCGTACCAAGATCTTGGAGCTTGTTTTAGTCCATATAGGGCTTTCTTCAACTTGTAGACATGATTTTGATTTTTGAAATCTTCAAAACCTGGAGGTTGTTCCACATAGACTTCTTCCTTGATGTATCCATTTAGGAAAACACTTTTTACATCCATTTGAAACAATTTGAATCCCATAATGGAAGCATATGCTAGTAACAAACGAATAGCCTCTTGTCTTGCTACAGGTGCATAAGTTTCATCATAGTCTATTCCTTCTTCTTGTCTATAACCTTTTGCAACCAACCTAGCTTTGTTCTTGGTGATATTCCCTTCTTCATCAAGCTTATTTCTACAAACCCATGTGGTGCCAATAACTTGCATATTGTTAGTTTTAGGAATTAAATCCCATACCTGATTTCTTTCAAATTGATTCAGCTCTTCATGCATTGCTATACACCAATGATCATTCGCTAAAGCATCTTCCACGGTCTTTGGTTCAATTTGTGAAACAAAAGCAACATTCATGCAGAAACTATTCATGTTCCTCTTTGTTCTTACACTTGTTGAGATATCTCCAATGACATTGTCCAAAGATACTTCTTTTGGTAGACTTTCATCTTGAGGAGGATTATCATCCAAGTTGATTTCTTCAACTGCTTCTTCCAAAGGAGTTCCTTGTTGATGTTCTCCTTCATCATCTACAAAGATTCTTTTTTACTCAAGAGGGGTTTCCTCAAGGTCTAGATATTCATGAAAGACAACATGTATAGATTCTTCAACATTTAAAGTCCTTTTGTTAAAAAATCTATATGCTTTACTATTCAAGGAATAACCTAAAAATGTAGCTTCATCGGATTTAGAATCAAATTTTCCAAGGCTATCTTTTCCATTATTCAAAACAAAACATTTGCATCCAAAAACTCTAAAATGAGAAATATTTGGTTTTCTTCCTTCGAAAAGCTCATATGGAGTTAATTTCAAAATAGGTCTTATTAAAATTCTATTTAAAACATAACATGCGGTGTTTACGGCATCAGCCCAAAAATATTTAGGTAAATTACTTTCATTCAACATAGTTCTTGCAAGTTCTTCTAAAGATCTATTTTTCCTTTCAACTACACCACTTTGTTGTGGTGTTCTTGGTGCTGAAAAATTATAAGAAATACCTTGTTCTTCACAAAAATTTTCAAAAAGATGTGTTTTGAAATTCATCGCCATGATCACTTATTAAAAACTTAATTTTCAAATCTTTTTCATTTTGAATAACCTTGGCAAATTTTCTAAATTCTTTGAAAGCATCACTTTTAGATGAAAGAAAAAGCGTCCATGTAAATATAGAGTAATCATCAACAATCAGAAGAGCATAATAATTGCCACCAAAACTTTTTATTCTAGAAGGACCAAATAAATCCATGTGCAATAGTTCTAAAGGTTTAGAAGTTGTTTGCGATGGATTTTAGTTCGATGAATCAAACGTTATTAAACACTTATCATCTACTCATAAATGCGATTTGTAGGTTCCTTTTTAGGCTAGCAGTGAAAATCACTTTCAATCTTTCTTTTTTATCTTAATTTTCTTAAAGCATGTAGTAAATGTAAATAGCGTTCAATGAAATAAACAAATCCTAACCCATTAACAAATGCAGAAATATAAAGAAGAAGGTAATAACAGAAGGTGGAAATCTATTCATTACCAGGGATAAAACCAAAAGAATTGCAGAAAATCAGAAATGAAAGCAAGAATTGTTAGAAGAATGCAATGTTTCGCCATTTTTGCTCTCGTATGCTCTCTGGCTTTTTCACTTAGAAAATTCTAACGCCTTTCTATCCCCCGTCCTTCTTATTTATACTAATTTACATAAATAACCGTTTTAAAAATGGTTTCCCCACATTCTCCATGTCTTGAATTCTTTAATGTCTTTCCATGTGTCTTTCTTTATGCAAATGGCGGAGTCACTAAAATGCCTTGACGTTGATTTCCAATGATCTTCGATTATTCTCAGTTCTCTCTATCTTTAGCCACGTTCCTCTATTTGTACTTTCGATCTTCATCCACTGAGTCTTTGATTATTCTGATCCTCGTCGATTTCAATCTACGTTGATAACAGATGCCCCCAAGATAATATCGACATGAATACTCATCATGAATTCGATTATTATCTTGTACTAGATAACAACAAAGTGAAACATTACTGACATCTCTGAATCTGCATTAAATGAGACGTCGTTTGGGATTCTCGCAAAACCCCTTCACCTACCCCTATCAAATCTTTTCTCAGAAAATCTCTCACGAATCCCAACTAAATTTTAGAAAAACAGCTTTTCTGTTTTTCCCTCCATAACGTCTCTTTTCAGGGTTTATAAAAACCCTACCTTTCTTCAATCACTCTTACGCTTACATTTGCCATCTCAGAGCTCTTCGTCTTCTTTGCTTATTCTCTTCAACGAAGCTCCTTGCCTCTCTTCTCACATTCCACTCTTTCACCTTCTCAAATGGCTTCTTCCGACATTTCCATCATCCCAGATGCTAAGTTATTAGAGTTTAACGGCGAGAAGTTTCTCCTGTTCCCAAGTCTTGAGGAAGAAACTAAGAAGCTCTGGTCTACCCAGGTACTTCTTCCTTTTCCCTCTCTGGTACCCCTTCAGCCTTCCTTAGCCCCTACCGTCCCGCTTTCTCCTTGGACTCTATCAAGGATTTCTTCCCCTCCACTTCCAAAGGATTATCTTTGATCACAGGATCATCGATCAAGCTAGATTTCCTCGATATTACCTCCAGAGTATATCGAACCGGGCCCACCAGCAAAAGAACCAATTATCTAAATTGGTTGAGAAGAGTCGAAAAATCCTACGGCGATCATTGGAAGAGGATCGGGATTTTTGACTTCATCCAACTAAGCAAACTCGACATATCTTCCTTCGATATGTTGATGTTCCTAGCAGCTGTACATTTATGGAATAAGGACCTACATGCGTTGGAGCTACCATGCGGTCCACTATCACCAACACTTCTCGATGTAGCTGCCATCACGGGCCTCAAGCCAATCGGGGAGATTTATACCCTTGCAGCTTTTCCCATCGATTCCGAGTTCGAAGCGGAAATCGATTGGTCTCATAAGGCATATGGCCACTTCCTAGCGCACCACTACAATGAGGATGCCGATGCAGCTGTATCGGAATCGGAGCACGTCGCTTTTCTTGTGTATTGGCTCACTACACAAGTATTTTGCTCTCGTTCAATCCAAATTTCCTCGAACATGTTCAACTTGGCATGTTTCCTTCATCGAGGAAAACCTCAAATAAGTCTAGCCAAGCTCCTCCTAGCTCATGTCTATTTTGCATTTCATGAGGTGGCAGACACTCTTTATGCAGCAAAATCAAATGGGAATTTATCGGGGCCCATTTGGTTCATCCAGTTGTGGTTGAACTCAATTTTTGAAGGAATCCTCCCTCCTTCCGACAAAGCTCCTACCGATTATCCACTCGAAGGGGCTCGATTAACTACCCTCCTCCCACGCAAGATGAAGTCGTCTCGAGATAACTATGAGAGATGCCTTCAATTTTTCTTAAGTAAAGAAAAATTCTCGGAGGACCTTGCACCATTCTCGAAGACGTCCCTTCAGGGGCCCACCTCGCTACGCCAACGTTTCCCAGCTCCAACACCAGGTGCCCAACAGGAGTTGATCGACATCTGGAGGAATTTCCTTGCATGGGACATAATCGTCGGGGGATTCCAAATGAAGGATGTTAAATTTTTCCCTTACCAACCACAACTGCTGTCGAGGCAATTTGGCCTCTGTCAGATGGTGTTGTTAGCATGTTTCAAGAACAAGTGTTAATGAAGTCCTCTCAATACTTCATGAAGATTTAAAGTTTTGATGATGAAGATTTAAAGTTCTCTAATCAACATTAAAGACTTGTGTCCTCTCACAAAGGAAGGTTGCTTGATGAAAAAGGCAAGGCATAAAGAGTGTTTGAAGCTTTCAAGAGAGAAGATTGATGAAGATTTTCTCAAGAGCTGAAGTTTCTTGTTTAGAAGGTTCTGTTTTGGGTGATGGATGAAAAGAATAAGTCATAAATCCCATTCAAGACCTTTCCAAACCTGAGAGCAATTTGTTTTCTCGCAAAAATGTTTTTCTACGCTTTTAATTGATTATGATACGTAGTCTAATCGATTATTTCACTTAAAATTTGAATCAAAATTGTTTAACGAGCAAAATAATCGATTATATTGATTCTGGGTTAATATAATCGATTATGGCATTAATCTAATCGATTATATAAGGCAAAATGAGTTTTCCAGTTTTTAAAACTGATATAATCGATTAAGCTTTTTATATAATTGATTAAATAAGTCATTTTTGTGAAATCAATGCTAAGTCAACCTAAGAATGGAAACTTTGATGTATTTTCAAATTGTAAAATGAAAGAGAATGTCTTAGGTTCAACACATCTGATAAAACACAATATTCAAAGTGTTCTTGTGCTACAGTTTTTCAAAACCGCTTTCTTGCTCTCTCAAGGTTGATCAAAGTCTTTGGAAGTGGTGATCTTTGTGCTTAAACTTTCAATCCAACACTCTATTAGGTGTATTCTTTTACTGTTTTTCTAAACGGGTATAATTCATCCCTTGGATCTGTTCTAAAGGGAGGTGTGTTCATCTCTTGTGTGTCAAGAGAGGTGGGAATCATCCTCAGTGTGTCTGGGGAGGTGTTTCATCCTTAGTGTGTCTAAGGAGGTGTTTCATTTATCTTTATTTGTTATTGCATGAATTGGTGTTTGTAATTTCAATTAAAGATAGTGGGGTGATCATCACGTATTTGTGGTGATTGGGAACTGGACGTAGGATTGGCCTAATCCGAACCAGTATAAATCTCTGTGTTTTTTCTCTTTCCCTATCTCTTTTTATTGTGGATCATATTAACAATTGCAATTTGAACTGCGCTGATTTAAGGTTAAGGATAATCCGCATCCTGATTTTAAAACATTAATTTAAAATCTGGAAAATTATTTTAAAGAGAAAAAGTTTCTTAAAAATCCAATTCACCCCCCCTCTTGATTTTTACTCTGCCGTTTATATTTAACAGCTACCATATCCTCGGTTGAGTGACCCTCATCTACACAACATAGTCATCACCGAGAAGACTCTCCAAGCAGAGTTAAAAGTTGTGCTCCCAAGGAAGAAACTCATCCTCGAACCATATCCCTTCGAGCCAGCCTACTTTTGCACAAAGGAGTTCCACGATTGGTGGACTTAGTGGTTTATCTCAACTCATGCAACCATCGATATTATTATATCGAGATTAACCACTTCTCCATCTCCTGTGCAGGATACCAGCAAATCGAAGAAAGGTAAATGGACTCACTGCCTTCAAATCATTAAATTCGAGAACTTTTATCAAGAGTGTTATAACCCTACAAACCTGAGGGGCACTATCCTAGGGGTAGCTCGTTCTCTCAGATACAAAGTAAATAAAAATCGAGAATCTTTCAAAATTATAAACCCTTTAGGAAAAACTATTTCGAAAAATATTGCCCGAAAAACCTCCCGATTTTTCTTTCAACCCCCTTTGGAGTAGCTAAACCACTAACTCATCCTAAATGGGTTAGAGAACTACGCTCCGCCAAAGAATTATATCGGGCCGATCATGTAGATACCCCTAAAACTAACATAACTTTTTCTCGATTATCATATTTTCCTTATTTAACGTGTTGAGAGAATGAGCTACCCTCATGGTTGCAACACATTAAGTACACAAGGATTTTGACTCCCACTCTTTGGGGTGAGAATTCTTACTACTTATCTTTTATCGATATGTATTCCTTGATTGTAATTAACTTTATGCTTAATTCTTGTTTCAGCTAAGCCAAAAAAGCTCCCCAAGCAGGCCGAAGACTGGGGAAAAGATGATGATGGGGCCCCGTCTCGACCCGAAATAGCTTCTTTGAGCCCCACAAAGCCCTCGAAGCGCAAATCTTCAAAACCCTTCAGCTCCAAGTCCAAGGTTCCAAGAACTCAGGTAAATAGCTCGATGTATTTTTACATCTACATTTATCCTTTTATTATTCTCGAGTTTTTTCACTCATCTATTATTTCCTTAGTCGCATCCAACACCAACTCGAGTTTCCTCATCGGAGAGTGAAGAAATTCCCCTCATGAGGAAGAAAATAAAAGATTCACAGCTTCAAGAGGTATCATTTATTCCCTTTTACTTTTCAACTTCGACATTATCGAGTCAATATCATAAAACTAACATATGATATTCCTTATTTCAGGTCACCTAGACTACTAACATTTCCAGTAACCTGGATTCTCATATCGAGGCGACCTCGACTATTAAACCAACAGTCCTAACTCCCCAAAATCCAACAATTGATGTACTGGTATGATTTCGATGCAAATCTCATACTATATTTTTTGTATTTTATTCTCATTTAATAACTTAACCTCTATTCTATTTTCAGCATCCAATCTCGACCCAGCCCTTAGCTGCTATCACCCCTAAAGGTGATGACTTAGTCATCATCGAAGGTACACTTCTCACCTACAACTTATTTAAATTTCCTCAAATAGTCTTTTTACTCACTTTATATCTATGTACAGAGGGTGCTACAGCTTCGCCGGATTTGGGTCAAATAGCATCGAATGTCGAGTTACCTGCTACTGACATCCCAGAGGCTGACCCTGCCCCTGAAGGCGATATTGATAATGAAGAGGTCCTCCCTCCTCACTCACCCCTTGTCGTCGAGGAAAATGACCTTCCTCCTTCTCCAAGCACATCTGAGCATCGAGAGGCTCACGATGATGAGGAACATGGTCAAGGGTCACCCCACAACCTCTCGACCGAGACGATCCTGGAGCTAAGCAACCTCACTAGCATTTTGGAGGAAATCGAAAGAGATCCCTTCTCCATCCTCAACATGTTGGACACCATGTCGGATCCGTCTCGGATGAGTAGCTAGACATCCCAACCTTCCACTTCAAATTCAGATTCCAATATCGACGTCGTCGTGAAGAACTTCAGAGCAACGGCCTACTCGACTCCCTTGGATATCCTCGTCCAAACTCCTTAACTGAAACGGGAGATTCAGGAGATCGTTGAGCAGGCCTCCAAATTCGAAGAGAGATGCCTGCCACCTGGTTTCGATGCCGAGGTGAAGGAGTTTGTCTTCCTCTTCAACCATGCTCGAGATATTCAAAAGAAGAGAAGACAACTCGAAACCCGGAAAGCAGATTTTGAAGCCACAAAAATAACAGGAGTAAATACTTTGAATGAACATAAGCGTTCAGTTGAAGATATCAACTCCCACATGTCCAAGATCAACCATGAAGTGGCTTCGTTTTCTGAGAGAAGGGTGTGCATCGAGGCTGAGATTGATGCTCTGAAGCGTCAATTGATCGAGCTCAACACACAAGTGGAAGAGTTGGGCACCACAAAACATCAATTGCAAGAGAGGCGCCAATCATCTCTATCTCAGGCTAGAGCATCCGCAATCGACTTATCCAACACCTTAGTTGAGATAAGAAAATTGGATCAAGAGATAGAAGATGTTGCCCTCTCTTGGAATCAAAATGCTCGCGCTTTCCAAGTGCACATCTCCGAGCATCGAGACAAACATGTCTCTTAGATTTAGGAATTGTAAAAATTTTATACCTTTCTTTTTTTATTGTATATACCTTTCTTTAGCTTATGTACACACTTCATTATTAAATTGAAAGGTTCTTTTCGTGCACTTTCTACATTTCTTGCATGTGTGGCTCATAACGTTTTAAATATTTCCCATTTATAGTTAGCATCGATTTTCCTGTTTCACAATCGACTATCTTATAAGCGTTACCTGATAAAACCTTTATAATTTTGAAAGGTCCTTCCCAACTCGGAGACCATTTTCCATAACGCTTCGATTTTTTATCAATGGGTAAAATCACCTTCCACACAATATCTTCTTCTTCAAAGGACTTATTCTTAACCCTTTTATTATAAACTTGAGCAATCTTATTCTTCTGTTGAATTATATTTTCTAATGCATTCAACCTTTCTTCGTTCAACTCATTTAACTCGTCGAACATTGAATTCCAATAATCTTCACTCGAGATTTCTCCCTGCCTTTGAACTCTTATCGATTGCAAATTTATTTCAACTGGTAATACTGCGTCTTGACCATAAACTAACCTAAAAGGTGTAGTTTTGGTAGAATTCTTAGGAGAATTTCGATACGCCCATAAAACTTGGCTTAATGTTTCATGCCAATTTCGAGGTTTATTTCCAATATGCTTCTTAATCAAGCTAATTATAACTTTATTTATTGCTTCCACTTGTCCATTAGCTTGTGCATAATAAGGTGTTGACGCCAATAACTTAATATTCCTCGACTCAACGTATTGTACTACTCTTCGCCTAGTAAAAACCGTTCCTCGATCTGTTGTAATCGATTCTGGTATCCCAAATTGATGTACTATGTGATCTTTAATGAAATCAATCACATCTTTTTGTTCTACATCTTTTAAAGGAATGGCTTCTACCCACATAGTGAAATAATCAACCGCTACTATTATAAACTTATGTCCTTTCGATGAATGAAGGTGGATTTGGCCAATTAAGTCAATAGCCCATCCTCTGAAAGGCCATGATTTTATCACTAAGTGTAACTCACTTGCAGGAATTCTTTGAATTGGCCCGAATTTTTGACACTCTTAACAAGATTTTGCGTAGTTTATACAATCTTGTTTAATCGATGGCCAATAAAAACCTTTTCTCAAAATTAACCATCTCATTTTTTCACCTGCTAAATGGGCACCACATAACCCACTATGGACTTCTGCCATAGCAATATAGGCTTCATTTTAAACAATGCAAGAATACTCCTTCGATGTTGCTCTTAAACAATTCGTCACCAATTAATATATAACTCTTCGCTCGATACATGATCTTTCAATCAGTTGGAGCTTGTGGATTCTTTAAATGAGTTATTAATGGAAACCTCCAATCATTAACGTCGAAGTTAGTAATACAACATACATCGAGATTTTAGGTAATCTTTTACGAATTTCTATCATCCTTTCTAAATTTTCTATTGAAAATTTATACTTAGACGCAATTTGAGCTAAATCATTTGCCTCTAAATTAAATTCTCGATGAATATGTTCAAAGTGTATGTCATCGAACCCTTTTATTAATTCGTGTACCCTCGATAGATAAGGTAATAAATTAAGGTTCAAACACTTATATTCTCGCATAACTTGTTTAATAACTAATTGAGAATCACCTCTTACTAAAACATTTTTGGCTTTCATTATTAAAAGAGTTTCTAATCCAACCATCAAAGCTTCATATTCAGCTTCATTGTTCGAGCAATTAGGGATTATTTCAAACAATAACCTTGTAGGAACATTTGGAGATATTATCAAAATACCGACTCCAGTTCCTTTATCATTACTCGATCCATCAAAATATAAAAGCCATCGATGATTCTCAACATAACAATCGATTAAATTATTATTGGTATGATCTGCCATAAAATCGGAAACTATTTGTCCTTTTAATGATTTTAATGGTTCAAAACTTAAAGTGAATTCAGTAAAAGTAAAGACCATTTACCAATTCGACTGTGCAAAATAGGTTTCGTCAAAACAGAAACTTTAATACATTATTCTTCGAATAAACAATCACTTCATTAGGTCTCAAATAGTACTTGAGTTTACAACATGAATAATACAAGCAAAGACCTAATTTCTCGATGGGAGTATATCAAGTTTTAGCACTAATCAATAATCGACTTAAATAATAAATCGTGCCTTTTACTCCATTTTCATCTTCTTGAGCCAACATACTAGCTATAGTATCCTCGGATGCCGAGATATATAGCTTCAAATACTTTCCTCGAATCATCGGTTTCAGTACCGAAGGATTGCTTAAACTTTTCTTGATCTGCTCAAGAGCTTCTTGATGTTGAGTTTCCCACTTGAATGTTTCTTCTTTCTTCAAACTCAACAATGGAGAAAATACATGTGTCTTTCCGGCTAAGTGGGAAATGAATCTCCTTAGGTAATTAACCTTTCCCAATAAAGATTGTAATTGCTTTATATTCTTTGGGGGAGATATTTCGAGAATCGCCTTAGCCTTATTCTTGTCGACTTCAATGCCTTTTTTGTGGACTATGAATCCAAGAAATTCTCCTGCATGTACACCAAAAGCACATTTTAGAGGATTCATCTTTAAGCCATGCTTTCGCATTCTATCAAAAGAAAGTTTTAAATGCTCAAAATGAGCTTCTTTCGATTTATATTTCACAATTGTATCATCGATATAAATTTGCATGAAATTATCAATTAAATCATGAAAAATTAAATTCATGGCTCGCTGGTATGTTGCCCCAGCATTTTTCAAGCCAAATGAGATAACCAACCATTCAAATGTTCCTGATGCCCCCAGGCATCGAAATGCTGTCTTCGATATGTCATTTGGGGCAATAAAAATTTGATTGTACCCCGAATATCCATCGAGAAGACTCAGCATTTCATTGCCTGCTACGGAATCAATTAACATATCCGCTATAGGCATCGAATACTCATCTTTAGGAGTGGCAGCATTTAAATCTCTATAATCTATGCACACTCTCATTTTTCCATTTTTCTTAATTACAGGAACTATATTAGAAACCCAGTCTACATACCTGGCTGTTCGGATGAATTTGGCTTTTAACAGCCTCTCGACTTCTTCTTTAATTTTGCTCAGGACCTCTGGTGCAAATCTTCAAGGTGTCTGTTTAATAGGCTTCTTTCCCTTGATCGAAGGTAGTCGATGCTCTACTAAACCTCTGTTTAATCCTGGCATTTCATCATAGTCCCAGGCAAAGCAATCTTTGTATTCCTTTAGAATACCAATTAAAATCTCTCGAGATTGTTGATCTAATAACCTACTGATGAACGTAGGTCTTCTAATGTCTTCATCTCCCAAGTTGATCTCCTCGAGAGGATCTTGTGCTCCAATTTTACTTGTATCGGTGATTGTTTTTTCAAACCCTAAAGGAGAATGATCATAGATGCAATCTAACTTCATCTCCTCATTATTAAAAACACTTAATCCTAAGTCGACTTCAGCATTCGACTTTATTCGTCCTACCCTACTTACTTGTGTTTCTTGACTCGACTCAATTTCCCTTTCATTAGCATAAGCTGCTAATCGAATCAAGAGGTCAGAGCATAGTTTTGCCCTGCATCATCATCGGCCACTTCGAGGCTGGCCCCCTCTTCTAACAGAAAACCTCGTTCCAGATCCATCTTAAGATGGCAAGGTGCAAAAGACTTCGAGTTGAAGTCACTTGTGTCTTCAAAAGTGAATGGCCTTGTAACAACCATTGTTTTCAATGGTTGATCAGCTGTCGACACAAACGCAGTGTATACTCACTGATCAACTTTAACCACCTCCAGCTGACCCTCTCGATTCCATAAAAATAATTTTTGATGGGCAGTCGATGGTACTGCCCCCACTCCATGTATCCATTCTCTACCCAAGAGCACATTAAAATTAGCTCTTGAGTATAAAACCACAAATACAATAGGTGTCCTCACTGTACCAATAGTCACACCGAGCGCAATCATCCTCTCTGAGCTCGATGCCTTCCCGCTAAAATCGGAAACCATGACATTGTGAGGAACTAAATCCTCCTTTATCTTTCCGAACTTGTGCAACATACTACTTGGTAGTATATTAATAGCTGCACCACCATCCACAAGAATCTTATCAACTTTAAGACCCTCAATTTGTGCTGTCAACATCAGAGGCTTCAAGTGAAACCTCATCTCTTCACTAGGAGGGTCGATAAATGCTGCATCTCGATCTGGCGAGACGCAAGCCACTTGTGTCACCCAAACAACATTGGGTTTTTGAGCTGGCTCATAATAATCTTCATTTTCTTCAAATTCTCTCCTCCTTCTTTGCTCTCTTTCAACAGCTGGAGCAAAATCGGAAGGAAGTATCGACACTACCCCCAAGTGCATTTGTTCTTCAGCCGCTTCATAATAAGAGGCTTTCGATGGTCCAACCCAATCACCCATCTCTGGCCTCACATACCCTGCGAAGTTCCTTTTATTGAACTTCTTCCACTGGGTCTTCGACATGTTCATCTGCTCCCAGGGTGCTTCGTAGAAGTATTGAGGCTTTTGAAAACCTCTCCCTCTAGCATAGGATATTATGTCGAACACCCTACCTCTTCCTCCTCTACCCCTTGGAATCTGTGGATAATATGCCTCCTTTCGTACCCATTGATTTATGGGCACTCTAGCACTAAGCACATATGTTTTAGGAGATGCAACCTTCGTATCAGGTTGCACTTTCTTCCCTTCTCAGATGAAATCTTAGCATCTTCCAACTTCTTCTCTTTTGCTTCCTCAAATGCTTTGGCAGCAGATTTATCGAACACCGCACTGCATCGAGGACAGAGAGCTACAGTTTCTTCTTCAGTCTTCTTCTTGATCAGGAAATCAAGCAAGGTATCCCCTGCCTTAGGATATATCTCCTTCTCATATTTTTCAAACTCCTCAAGCTCTCGCTCTATCTCATCCATCTCCATTTTGAGATGTTTTGGATCGATATCGTCAGTAACATCGACCATAAACGTCTCAAATACGTCAGCCTTGTTGATACCATCAATAGTATCAACACGTAGCACAGGTTCCGCTACGTTCACTTGGACTTTGAATTGATTTGTATCCACGTCCATCGGCTTCTCCTAGAACTTGAGCCTTCCCTGTTCAATCGCATCCTGAATGACATTCCTGAAATGGATACAATTATTAGTCCAATGACCATATACATTATGGAATTTATAATATTTTTGTCCTTGTATTTTTTCTTGAGTTGGTAGTTTATGCTCATTAGTCAATTTAATTTGTTTATCTTTCAACAAAATATTGAAAATTTTATCCGCTTTAGTTACGTCGAAACTATAGGTCCTATCAGCAAGTTTATCTTTCACTTGCCCTTGTTGTAATAGTTTACATATATAAGGTGGACCTACTTTTAATTCTGCCAAATTCGCTTCTTCTTCACATACGGACTCTTCTTCTATCGAATTTGACATTTCGACATATGACATTTTTTCTTTCCTATTAGTTTTATCAAATTTTTGATATCTTTCATTTTCATATTTGATTTGTTCGATTCTCTGAACTTTGTCAGCTAATTGAGCCATATCCCTCAAAGGTAAATTAAATAATTTTTTCCTAATTGGGAATTCTAGGCCAGAAGCAGCCATTCGTACCAACTCATACTCTGGGATTTGAGTAAAGCATGCTTATTAGATCGACAAGACTAACTCTATTTTCACCCCTAAAGAATTGATCATGAAACATTCTTTGAAGTTGGTTCCAATTATATATAGAGTTAGGGGGTAATGTTGTGAACCAGGTGAATGCGTTTTTTGTCAGAGAACTTGGGAAATATTTCATCCTTAAATTCTCAGTCATATTGAGATTACCGCATTCGATCTGGTATCGAGCCACATGTTTTACCATGGATTCTCCGATTTCCCCAGCAAACTTGGTAAATTTTGGGATTTTACATCCCCTGGGGAGTTCTGCTTCCAACACAAAGTTAGGAAAAGGGGATATGAAATAAGGCTGTTCTACACGCCCCATTTCTAACCCTTGTTGATTCAAAAACCTATCTAATACTTGGTTGAGTTGTTCAGGTTGATACGGACCTCCAAATCTATGTGGTTCGTCAAGGATCACAGGTCCTCGATCATTATTTCTTTGACCAAGATTATTAAGCATTTGACCTCTTCTTAGAAATTGGTACTCTCCCAATCGAATGTGAGGTCCTTGGTTTTGATCATTTGTGGGAGTTCTATTTCTCACATTTTCTCTGACTCTAGGGACAACTAATGCATCCCCTATTCGAGTCATTTGATCCGCTAGCCTTTGAAAACTATCATTAGTGGTCTGTACTAGCGGGTTAAGCACAGTTGTAATCTGTTGGGTTAACATATTAACCATCTCGAAATTGCTATCATCCATTTGTTGCCTTATTACATCCAAGGATGCATTCGATATTCCTGTATTTACATTTTCGATGTCAGGATGATTTCTTTCGAGCTGTTCTTGATTTAAGGCGTATCTTCCTTCTTGATACCCTCTTTGATTATCTCGACCCGATCTCGGCGTCGGTTGCCATCTCGGCATGCCCCAAGGGAATCTTTCATTTTGTGATGTCCCCTGTTGTCTAGGCATCGAGGTTCCTGCCCCGTGTTATTATTATAAAACACTGGAGGGGGTATCAATTCTACCCTAGTAGTCATGTGAGGATCGACACTAGTCGTTACCGGACTAGTGATCGAGGCACTTTGAGCCGACACTGTGCCTTGTGTCATTATCGGAGTATTAGCATTACTGGGTAACCATTCAGGTAACCCAGTAGAAACTAAGTTACTCCCTTGTTCATTTCTATTAATGTCAGAACCATTGTTCACACTATTCTGATTATTCATGATTACTCTACCACTTCTTAATAACATGCAAACATGCAGGTCTAAGTTGTTTTTAGAACTAGCCAATTACGTCCCACTGGGCGTGCCAATTTGTTTTCAATGGATTTTAGTTCGATGAATCAAACATTATTAAACACTTATCATCTACTCACAAATGCGATTTGCAGGTTCCTTTTTAGGCTAGCAGTGAAAATCACTTTCAATCTTTCTTTTTTATCTGAATTTTCTTAAAGCATTTAGTAAATGTAAATGGCGGTCAATGAAATAAACAAATCCTAACCCATTAACAAATGCGAAAATATAAAGAAGAAGGTAATAACAGAAGGTGGAAATCTATTCATTACCAGGGATAAAACCAAAAGAATTGCAGAAAATCATAAATGAAAGCAAGAATTGTTAGAAGAATGCAATGTTTCGCCATTTTTGCTCTCGTATGCTCTCTGGCTTTTTCACTTACAAAATTCTAACCTCTTTCTATTCCCCTGCCCTTCTTATTTATACTAATTTACATAAATAAATATTTTAAAAATGGTTTCCCCACGTTCTCCACATCTTCAATTCTTTAACGTCTTTCCACATGTCTTTCTTTATGCAAATGGCAGAGTCATTAAAATGCCTTGACGTCGATTTCCAATGATCTTCGATTATTCTCAGTTCTCTCGATCTTTAGCCACGTTCCTCTATTCGTACTTTCGATCTTCCTCCACTAAGTCTTCGATTATTCTGATCCTCGTCGATTTCAATCTACGTCGATAACAGAAGTGGAAACAACATTTTTAGATTTAAACAAATTTTTAATTTGCTTCCCTTTTTGACAAGCTGCACATATTTATTATTTTCAAAAATTAGTTTTGGCAAACCAATTACTAACTCTTTTGATATGAGTTTACTTAGATGTGGCATATGAATGTGAGCAGCTCTTCTATGCCATAACCATGGATCTTCTTCTTTAGCTACTAAACAAGACATATTTCTAGATGAAGATGCATTATCAATATCAATGAGATAAATATTATTATGTCTCTTACCAATGAGGGCAATTTGATTAGAGTCCTTGTGATGTATTTTCAAAGATCACTATCAAAAGTTACCTTTAAGCCTTTATCACAAAGTTGACTAATGCTTAGCAAATTGTGCTTCAAACCATCAACAAGAAGAACATCATGAATCTTTAAAGACTCTCCAATATATCCACTACCAATGATCTTTCCCTTGTTGTTGTCTCCATAGGTTACAAAACCTTGTTCTTTCTTTTTGAAG
Source organism: Lablab purpureus (assembly GCA_030347555.1). Lineage (NCBI taxonomy): Eukaryota > Viridiplantae > Streptophyta > Magnoliopsida > Fabales > Fabaceae > Lablab > Lablab purpureus. The sequence goes on along the minus strand of CM059256.1, from coordinate 25,867,887 downwards.
CTTTTAAATTTGCTTTCATCACTTGTCATATGTCTTGAACATCCATTATCAAGATACCATAAGGATTTTCTAGACTTGGGACCAACCTGCAATATAAACAAAAATATTTAGGTCCCCTAAAATTACTTATTAGGGTCCTCATGGGTTACAAACAATTTTTCCTTTGGGAACCCATTTGTATTTCCCATTAGGAACACTAAAACGTCGAATATTGCATTTATTTACTGAATGACCTTTATGCATGCAATAGAAACATGTTGGAACATTTGGTTTTCTTGAAAAAATTTTCTTTTCAAAAACCTTCTTTGTATTAGATGTTTCACCTTTTACAAAAATAGTTTTGGTAGGTTTTTTATTACTTTTGAAATTATAACCAAGTCTTGCTTTTTGATATAAACCTTTTTTCACGTTTAAAACATTTAAATTTTGATTTCCCATGGTGAGTTTTGAAAGAGACATTTCAAAATAAGATACTTTATTAGCAAAAACCTTGCAATCTTGACAAATAGGAATTTTTGATTTGCCTTTTCCAAATCTTCTTTCAAAACCTTTTTCTCTTCTTCTAAATCAATGATTTTCTTTTCAAGATTCTTGTAATCATTTTTTAATTTATTATGAAGAGAAGTAAGTTTTTCAGATTTTTCACATAAATAAAGAAATTCTTCAAGCAATTCATCATAATTATTTGGAAGACCAAAATCACTTACCGTGCTACATGTGGATTCAGCATCATCCGCCATGAGACAAATATTTGCTTCTTCTTCCGAGTCACTTGAACTTTGAGAAGAACTCACTTCATTATCTTCCCAAGCAATGTATGCCTTCTTTTTCTTTTTATCAAAAGGCTTCTTATTTTTCTTTCCTTTTTCTTCTTCTTTCTTGATGTTGGGGCATTCCGACTTCAAGTGTCCCCTTTTTCCACAACCATAACATTTATAATTGTGAAGAGAATTTAAATTTTCAGATTTCTTACCTTTCTTGAAATTCCCTTTGTTTTTGCTCTTGATGAACTTTTTGTATTTCTTGACAAACATGTTAATGTCACTGCATTCAAGATCATCATCTGTATCACTACTCTCATCCTTATAGGATTCGACTTTAAGAGCAACACCCTTCCTCTTGACATCTTCTTCTTCTCCTTTGAAGCGTCCAAGTTCAATTTCGTGTACTCTAAGCTTTCCAAAGAGAGTGGTCATGTTCATATTTGTGAGATTCTTTGATTCCGTGATTGTCGTCACTTTGGGTTGCCATGTCTTGTCCAAAGATTTCAAAATTTTCACATTTAATTCTTCAGTGTCAAATTTCTTACCTAACACCTTGAGGTGATTTACAATGTGGGTAAATCTTTTGTGGACATCATAGATGGTTTCTCCCTTGCTCATACGGAACATCTCATACTCTTGAATCAAGGTATTTTTCCTTGATCTCTTAACATTCTTCGTTCCTTCATGTGTGACTTCAAGAGTGTCCCACATCTCCTTTGTTGTAGTGCAATCAGATAACCTGTAAAACTCATCAATAGTTAAGGTAGATGATATCATATTGCAAGCCCTTATGATGCTCATTGTATTCTTCTTTTGTCCATCTTGCTCTTTCTTTGGGTACCTGCACTTCATTAACAGTGGTCATAGGAATATATGGACCTTTAACAACTGCATCCCAAACGCCTTGATCATTAGACTTAAGGAAAATCTCCATCTTCTTTTTCCAAAAAGGATAATTTTCACAGAGTGGTGGTCTATGAATAGATGCACCTTCAATAAAAGATTGATTTTTTCCTGCCATAAGGATCTTTGATTTTGAATAACTTTAAAAAACCAGGTTCTAATACCAATTGTTAGAAATAATGACAATGTAAAAAATCAAGAGGGTGGGGGTGAATTGGATTTTTAAAAAACTTTTTCCCTTTTAAAATAATTTTCCAGATTTTAAATAATTCTTCTAAAAACAAGATTCGGATATTCCTTAACCTTTGATAAGAGCAGTTTGAGAAACAAATGTTAAAATGATCTGCAGTAAAATAAAGAGATAGGGAAAGAGAGATAGAACACAGAGATTTATATTGGTTCGGATTTGGCCAATCCTACGTCCAGTTCCCAATCACCACAAACTCGTGATGATCACCCCACTATCTTTAATTTCAATTACAAACACCAATCCAGTGACAACATGTAAAAACAAATAAAGATAAACAACAACACCTCCTTAGACACACTAAGGATGATCCCCACCTCTCTTGACACACAAGAGATGAACACACCTCCCTTTAGAACAGATCCAAGGGATGAATTACAACAATCAATAAATAGTAAAGAAAACACTTGATGAGTGATGGATATGAAAGCTTAAGCACACTTAAATCACCACTTCCAAGAACTTAGATCAACCTTGAGAGAGCAAGAAAACGGTTTTGAAAACTTTAGCGCAAGAACACTTTTAATTTCGTGTTTGATCAGATGTGTTTAACCTAAGACATTGCCTTTCATTTTATAAATTGAAATCAACTCAATGTTTCCATTCTTAGGTTGATTCAACATTGAATTTGGAAAAACGTCGTATTTAATCGATTATATAAAAGGTGTAATCGATTATATCAGAGTAAAACTGGAAAACATATTTTTCCTGATATAATCGATTAGATTAAGGCCATAATCGATTATATGAAACCCAGAAGAAATATAATCGATTATAAAAAACACTTAATCGATTATTTTGTTCGTTAAACACTTTTAATTCAAATTTTAAGTTAAATAATCAATTCTATTTCGATACCTAATCGATTAAAAGCGTAGAAAAAGGTTTTTGCGAAAAAATGATTTGCTCTCAAGTTTGAAATAGCCTTGAATGGGATTTATGACTTACTCTTTTTATCCATCACTCAAAACTGAAAGTTCTAAACTTTAATCTTCAGCTCTTAAGAAAATCTTCAACAATCTTCTTCCTTGAAAGCATTTATTCTTCTTTATATCTTGCCTTTATTTCCATGAAGCAACCTTCCTTTGTGAGATAAAATCAAGTCTTTAATGTTGCAAAAAAAAACTTTCACTACTACAGGAATTGGAATTAACGTCGCCAATTTACGTCGGTTAAACTACAAACGACGTAGAAGAGTGCCAAAGGGTCTTTAACGTCGGTTATTGGGAAGAACCGACGTAGAATGTGAGCGACTCAACATTCCACGTCGGTTGCTATCAGAACCGACGTTGTAGATCTAACATTCTACGTCGGTTCTGGTAGCAACCGACGTAGAATGTTGAGTCGCTCACATTCTACGTCGGTTCTTCCCCAATAACCGACGTAGAAGGCCCTTTATAACACGATCCCGCGCCCTCTTCTTTCTCACTTTTCGTTCTTCGTTTCTGAGTTCACGCTGCGCCGCACTGGTTTTTCTGGTTTTCCTGCGCCGCGAACGCCCTTCCTTCCGGAGACGCCACCGCTTCGCTGCCACTGCGCCAGCCAACCTCCCTCTGCGTTGCGAATCCGCTTGGCACTCGAATCCCGCACTGCGAACCGCGCCGCTGCCTTCGCCAGCGTGGTTGCCTTGACCTTGTCGCTGCCGCCTGCCCCTGCCACTGCCGCTGCCTCCACGTGCCCCTTCCGCCGTGTGCCCCTGCCGCCGCGAACCGCGCCTGCAGGTTTCATTTGTTGCCGCCGCGAACCTCGCCGTCGTCGGTGCTGCTGCCGCCGCTGCTCGCCTCTCGTCGTGCTGCCGTTGCTGTCGCCACTGCTGCCGCCGCTACCGTGCCAGGTTAGTGGGTTTTTTATTGTTTTTATTGTTTTTTGTTTTGTAGATAGCAGGTTATTGAAATGCCTGTAGATGAATGTTCTGATGATCTGGCTGTGCCCATGGGGCTTTATTTGATGTTGTTTATGTATTTGATGTGTAAAAATTTGGATTTAGTCAAATAACAGAGGAAACTTTGCCGAAATTTCGTTAGAATGAGTTTCTCTCTATTAAAGCTGTACTAAATAATGTTATAGTGTTTGTATGATTAGGTTATTAAAATGCACTGTAGATGATTGTTCGATGATCTGGTCGTGCCCATGGGGCTTTATTTGATGTTGTTTATGTATCCGATGTTGTGTAAAAATTTGGATTTAGTCAAATAACGGAGGAAACTGCTGAAATTTCGTTAGAATGAGTTTGTCTCTCTTATAGAGCAAAGTCTACTAAATGATAATTTTGATTATAGTAATCAATGATATTAAATTCATTGATGACCGATAAGGTTTTTATTAACTCTTAATTGTAGTGTAAAATTCGAAAATGAATCGAAGTTGGATGAATGCAAGTCGTATATCGGAAGAGTATGAGAATGGAGTTGAACAATTTTTGAGTTTCTGTTGAGCGAAATGGTCTAAAGATGAATGGAAAATTTTATTGTCCCTGTGTTAAGTGTGTTAATGGAAGAGTTCAAGCCAGTAGATATAATACGAGAACATCTAATCTGTGAGGGTATCATGAAAAATTATACTACATGGATATGGCACGGTGAACTTATTGATATTCCGAGTAGTATCACAAGCTGTGGAGGAGGAGGATGTGTGTATGGAAGATCGAATAGAGGATATGCTTCGTGATGTGGGTCGGAGAGCTTTCTTCAAGCACATGCACTGTATATGATAAATTGAAGACCGATTCGGAGACGACTTTGTATCCTGGGTGTACAACTTTCACTCGATTGTCTTACGTATTAAGATTGGTGAATTTGAAGGCAAAGTTTGGTTGGAGTGATAAAAGTTTCAATGAATTGTTAGAACTTTTGAAAGAGATGCTTCCGGATGAAAACACATTGCCTAACCGTATGTATGAAGCAAAGAAGATACTTTGTCCAATGGGTTTAGAATATAAAAAGATACACGTTTGTCCTAATGACTGTATTTTATACAGAAAAGAGTTTGAATCTCTTGACAAGTGTCCAAAATGTGGTGTATCACGTTACAAAGTCAAGGATGGTGATGGTGATGGTGAAGATAGTCATAAAAGGGTTCTCCTGCAAAGGTTATATGGTATCTTCCAATAATTCCAAGGTTTAAGCGATTGTTTGCTAATGAAGAAGATTCAAAAAATCTCACATGGCATTCGGTTGCAAAGAAGCGAGATGGACAACTTCGACATCCGGCTGATTCTCCACAATGGAAGAAAATTGACCGTCTATTTCCAAGTTTTGGTAGTGATGCAAGAAACCTTAGACTTGGACTAGCTACGAGATGGAATGAATCCTTTTGGTAACTTAAGCACTAACCACAATTCATGGCCGGTTTTATTGGTGATCTACAATCTTCCACATTGGTTGTGCATGAAGCGGAAATATGTTATGCTATCTATGATGATTGCGAGGTCCAAGACAGCCAGGAAATGACATAGATGTTTATTTAAGTCCTTTGATAGATGACTTAAGATTGTTGTGGGAGGAAGGAGTAGAGGTGTTTGATGCAAATCGACAGGAGAATTTCAAGTTACATGCAATGATATTTTGTACCATAAATGACTTTCCGAGCATATGGTAACTTGAGTGGATACGATGTCAAGGGTCATCATGCGTGTCCTATTTGTCAAGAAGATACAAGTTATCCGCAATTGAAACATGGGAAGAAGACAATTTATAATAAACACGAGAAAATTCCTTCCAGTTAACCACCCATACCGAAGATTGAAGAAAGCTTTTAACGGTTGCCGGGAGGATGAAATTGCTAAGTCACAGTTAACGGTGAGGAAGTTTATGATCGGGTGAAAAACATACATGTTGAATTTGGAAAGACCCAAAAGAAATCTCTGACGAAGCAAGTGGAAGAAGAGATCAATTTTTTTGAACTTCCATATTGGTGTCATCTAGATGTACGTCATTGTATTGATGTGATGCATGTTGAGAAGAATGTGTGTGATAGTCTAATTGGCACACTTTTGAACATCAAAGGTAAGACAAAGGATGGAGTGAATACTCGTCAAGATCTTTGTGAATTGGGAATACGTCAGAAATTGCATCCAAGATCCGAAGGCAAGAGAACATATCTTCCACCGACATGTCACACTTTATCCAAAAGAGAAGACTAGTCTTTGTCGGTGCCTTCGGAGTATTAAAGTTCCACAAGGATACTCTTCAAATATTAAGAGTCTTGTGTCAATGAAAGATCTTAAACTAGTTGGGTTAAAGTCACATGAGTATCACGTTTTGATGCAACAACTCTTACACTGTAGCTATACGTGGCATACTCCAGAAGAATGTGAGAAATGCAATTATGCGTCTATGTTTTTCTTCAACTCTATATGCGCCAAGGTAATTGATGAAAAATCATTAGATCAATTGGAAAATGAGGCAGCAATTATACTATGTCAATTGGAGATGTATTTTCCTCCATCATTTTTGATATTATGGTTCACTTAATTGTTCATCTTGTAAGAGAGATACGGTTATGTGGCCCGGTTTTTTGCGGTGGATGTACCCAATTGAGCGATACATGAAGATCTTCAAAGGGTATACTAAGAATCCATACGGACCAGAAGGTTCTATAGTTGAAAGGTATATTGCGGAAGAAGCTACGAGTTTTGTTCAGAATACTTGGCAAAAGCACAAGCCGTGGGTGTTCCTACAAGTCGACATGATGATAGGATAAATGGAAAGGGTACTCGTGGTATAAAAGTTCAAGCAAAGGATATTACTTGAGTTGAGTCGGGCACACTTGTATATTTTGAATAATACGGATGAAGTTCTTCCTTACATATCCGCTCATCAATCAATGTTGAGGACCCAAAACCCCAAAATGGGTGAGCGGTTGTTAGTGAAGGAGCATAACAACAAGTTTGTCGGTTGGTTTAGAAGCCAAATATTTTCGGATCGAGCATGCATCGATACATTGAAATGGCTAGCTCATGGACCAAAACATAACGTCATCACTTGGGTAGATACGACATTAATAGATATTCCTTCTACACAAAGTCACAAGATGACAATAGCACGAGTTCAAAATAGTGGAGTATCTATTGAGGCCACATCCATGCACTTTTCTAGTTCAAAGGATAAAAACCCCATCATGGCATCCATAAGTTACTTTGGAGTGATTGAGGAAATTTGGGAGGTTGACTACGAGTAAATTTAGAGTTCCTCTATTTAAATGTGTTTGGGTCGATAGCTAATACCGGTGTTCAATTTGATGAAATGGGTTTTACTATGATAGACCTTAAGAAGCTAGGTCATAAGGAAGAACCATTCATCATGGCATATCAAGCAAAACAAGTTTTTACGTGGCCAGGCCCATGTAATGATAGGTGGTGCATGTGCTCCTTCAAGGCAAAGGGATTGATGTCAACCATGAAAATGAAGATGAGTCGGATGATTTCATTGTCATTCCCAATTCACCACGATCGCCTAGTAGTATTGAAGATGTACAAGAGGATGTGGTCCATGCAACTCGTAATGATCATGATGAAGGGATATGGGAAAATTTAGTTGTCTAAGTATGTTTCTACTTAAAATTCTTTATGTATTTGTTTTATGTTTGTGTATTTAAGATTTATAAATTATATTGTTTTATATTTTCTTCTGCAGACACATGGCATCTCCTTCACCATCACCTCCTCCCTCACCTCCGTCATCTCCTCCACCACCTCATCCACCAAAGAAGACCGAGGCAAGCTACACGATTGCGAGCATGACGACCGGACACATGACGGGAGAGAAGCTCGGTGTGTCTGTTGATACACGCCTTGGGAAGGTGTACGGTCCGCATCATACCCGAGTTCAGCGACTACTTGGGTACCGTTGCACGAGAGAAGGTAATTCTAAGTTTATATTTGAAGTTTTTACATATTTACATATAATTCTTCTTTTCATCTAACTAATGATTATGTTTTAGATATCTATTTTGTATCCAGGCTGGGATAATGTTGACGACACGGTGAAGAATCTGATTTGGCGGGACATTACGGTAAGTTTAAATTTATTCAATTGTCTTTTCTTGAATATTGATTTTTAATTTTGATGCTAATTATGTTTTATTTTTGCGAAGTATTTTGATATTGAAAACTCCAAGGCGGTTAAGAAGAAGATTATGTCCACCATTGCAAAAATGTGGAGCGGTTCAAGTCCACATTAACTACGAAATGGGTTTATCTTTGAGGATGTCGTTAGCGAGGGACTTACTCCTTGCCAACGATATGGCATATCCGAGGAGGAGTGGAGGAAATTTGTAGAGATTAGGGCGGCCCGAGTGGGAGGTATAAATTAATTTAAATTTATTAAGTTATTGTATTATATTCTAATATCAATTATTTTGCGGGGAAAAGATTAAAGGCGAAGGAGATTCGGAAGAAGAATTTGACCCCCACAGTACGTCTCGTGGGGGTATGATCTCTTGTACGAGAGAATGATGTACGAGAAGGCTGCACTCGAGAGAAAAGAAGCGGCCGGTTCGGTATAAGCCGAGGATGATCTCCCCACCATCTCCTCCTAAACGTCATCAAACTTGGAAGAGAGCTCGTCAAAAGCCTTCGGTGGGATGACATACGAGGAGGCCCAATATATAGCGAGATAGGATTGTAAGTTACTATTCTTTTTAACCCTAATATGATTAATTTGTTACACTTGTATATTTATATATATATAATGTGTTAAATTTGTGTAGGATTCCTTGGAGGAGCGGTGTACACAGGGAACTTTCGTTCCATGTGGTCGTCGAGATATCTTGACCCATTGCTATTGGTAAGATGAACACCCGGCCGTGTTCGGGGTGTGGGGACCGGTGTGGGTATTCGACATTATTTTGGGGCACCGGTGAAGAATACCCGAGCTCAACAATTAATGAAGAAGAGTTGGAGAAGAAACTCACGGCGAAGGCGACTACCGGTCATCGCGGCACGAGGTTCGGGAGCGGCTACTTAGCATGTTTCCGGACTTGGCGGTTAGGATGGCATCTTCCCACCAACACGCTCGACCATCTCCTCCATCTGTTGGCACAATGGGAAGTACTTCCGGTAATCCTGCTCCTATTCTAGCTTCTCACATTCTTCTTCTTTGCACTTGCACAGATAGGTAAAATCGTTATTTATTTTTCATATATGTCTTCATTAAAAATGTTAATTGAAATATATCATGCATCCACGAGTCCATCTTTTGGGATGAAACAATGCGCCTTATTGGTGGAGGATGGGTTGCTTGAACCAAGATTGGTGGCCCTTGGTTCGATTCGGGAAGGGCTTCTACCATCCACGGTGTGCCTTTGCCACCTGGTTATTTGAGAGTGGTGGTAGAAGAGATTCGAGATGCTTGATGCTCGAGTCCCTGTGCCTCTCGATGAGAGTGCAGGTGGTGGGACAGAGCCCTTCACACATTCATTGCTTGGCCCCGACATTTACTGAGACAAGTTTCTAAAAAGGTATGTAATTTTTATGTTAATGACTTATGAAAATGTTATTTACGTATTAAGTAGTATTGTTTTAAACATGTAGGATGTTCGGAAGCCTACAAGTCGTCTTTGCTTCGAACATACTAAAGGAAAACAAGCAGCTCTCCCAAAAAATCCAATTGTTGAGTTGATCCATGCCTCTGCAGAATATTATGCGAACTCCTTTGAGATTCGTTGGGATGCTAGGAGATTTGGGATAAATAATGCAAGCTTCCCTCTCTACATTTCATATTCTGACATCTCAGAGGTCACATTGGGTGATAGGGATCTTAACATCTCTATTTTACAACTTTGGACAATGTAAGTACATATTTATTATTATAATTTCAATTTCATTATTTAATATATAACATGTTATTATTTTTCATTTTTAGGATGATGGATGAATTGGGCGAGGAGCGAGGAGCTTCGGATGTCTATGGATTTTTGAGCCTCGATCAATCCAAGCAGTTGGAAATAGAAGGGAGGAAGTCCAAAGATATATCCAAATTGGATCCTCACCTCTAAAAGCGAGATATATCTTGGAGCATATTTATTCCGAGTAAGTCAATATAAGTTCATTATTGTTTTTATTGTGATTGAATTATATTCTAAACATTTTATTTTTCAAGGCATCATTGGCAACTCTTCCTCATCGATCGTCCGAGAGAAGGCGTATCTCGGTTTTGTTCTTTGAATAAAAAACCGGATCTCGATTTAAAGAACATTTTGAATAGGTAAGTATTTTTAAGTTTGTGTTTTCAAATATAAGTAATGTTCATATATTGACTAATAACTTCTCGGCGAGTGCTATTAAGGTGTGCGGTACCATTGATGGAATGCACATCGGCAAAACCACTAACCCACATTGGGAAATCCTACATGTAAGGTTACTTTTAATTCTCTAATGAATATTGAATATGTATTTTTCAGAATTAATGACTTGTTCAATTCATTATAGGTTAATAGACAAGCGGGTAGCTACGAATGTGGCTACTACGTAATGTATTGGATGTGGCTTATAGTTTTTGGGAATATCGAGAGATACTTGGAGACGAGGTTAGTCCTCCAAAACCCTATTCCTCCAAAAGCAGTATTGGTAAAGTTTCCTACTTGTGATACCTAACATACTTTCATTTTGTTCCGGTATTCATCGATACCCAACCCTTGCCCACGAGTCTATCGACCAAGTTCGAGAAAAGTGGGCACAAAAGTTTTAGAAATTAGAAATAGGGAACAATAGGAGTACTTTTATTGTAATTTTATTTATACAATTGTAAATAGATCAAATTTAAATAATTATTCAATATATATAATTCATTTGAAATTTAGCTATTTCAAATTGTTTGCTGCTTTGTTGGACCTTTATTTGATATGCAGGTACTAAAATTTAGGGTAAATGAGAAAATTAGAAACTGCATTGAAAATTGGGAGGAAACTTTCAACGTCGGTTCAATTTGAACCGGCGTTGAAAATGAGACATTCAACGTCGGTTAACTAAATAACCGGCGTTGAAAGTCCGGGACACTTTCAACGTCGGTTTTTTAGTTAACCGACGTTGAATGTCCTCAATTTTCAACGTCGGTTCAAATTGAACCGACGTTGAAAGTTTTACTTTTAACGTCGCCTCTTTCAACGTCGGTTTTGGGACCGTCGTGAAATCATCCCCAGAACCGACGTGGATTCCGGTTTTTGTAGCAGTGTTTATATCTTCATCATCAAAACTTCAATCTTCATGACTTATTGAGATAAAAACTTCATCCACACTTTTTGAGTAAATTTTTACTCATACTTGAAATATGCTAACAGAACTCGCCAACGGGTTCCAGCTAACTTCAGAGGGAACCAACTACTAGACGGTTCAATTAGTCTTTCGCCCCTATACCCAAGTCAGATGAACGATTTGCACGTCAGTATCACTGCGGGCCTCCACCAGAGTTTCCTCTGGCTTCGCCCCGCTCAGGCATAGTTCACCATCTTTCGGGTCCCGACAGGTATGCTCTCACTCGAACCCTTCACAAAAGATCAGGGTAGTCGGCGGTGCAACCCACAAGGGGATCCCACCAATCAGCTTCCTTGCACCTTACAGGTTTACTCACCCGTTGACTTGCACACATGTCAGACTCCTTGGTCCGTGTTTCAAGACAGGCCGAATTGGGAGCCCCAAAAGCTTTATGCATTGCAAAAACAAGAAGGAACACATATCATGATTTTAGGATCCTCCGAGGTCTCCAAGGAGAAGCCCGGATGGAAAGACTTCTAACTTGCCACACAATTACCATCTAGTAGGTAGGCAACACAAGGACCAACCGAGCATCATCACCAAAAGTATAAGGTGGAAACAAAGAAAATGCATCTTTGACTGTTTGATGCACAAGGCACGGAGTTGGCCAACAAAAGCATCATCATCACAACTCACACACCCTCACGTTCGCAAAACATAGCACCCTAAGACGGTCCACCCCCCACTTGCCATTGGCAAGTAAGCAAATGGAAACATCAAATGACACCACATCCGCATCGCTAGGTATGAAACGGAACAACGCTCACGGGTGTGAGCCACCAACAACGCCTGACCACCTGCTCTAGCTGGGATAGACCAAAGACTGCACACAAATGTGTGTTGTGCAAGCCTCCCCCAAGTAAGCCGAGGAAAAAGCCCTTCTCACTAGCGTGACTCGTCCATCACCTCAGTTGCCGACAAGGTACTATAAGTCCTAAAAAGTCCGAGGCAAAAAATAGGACAACTTTCACTTGCCAACATCATCGATAACAAACTCACCACAAAGTAAAACTCTAAGACCACCCTCTCCGACCGGGATCGATCGAAGACCACCCTCTTCGATCGGGATCGATCGAAGACCACCCTCTTCGATCGGGATCGATCGAAGACCACCCTCTCCGACCGAGATCGATCGAAGGCCACCCTCTCCGACCGGGATCGATCAAAGACCCCACACAAATATGTGTTTGGCAAGTCCCCCGTCAAAAAACCAAGGAAAGAACCCTACTCACTAATGTTGCACGCCTAGCACGTTGCTAGCCTGCAAAGCTACTCCAAGTCCTAAGAAATCTGAGACAACATCCGAGGTAACAAATAGGACTGCTTTTGACAATGCCAGCACCGTCCATGCTAAACTAGCCACAAAAGTGAAACCCACATTTTTATCCTAGGGACGGGTCTAGACACACCGACCTACCGCGTTGGATTCGGCCGGGCCGACGATTTTAGACTATGGTACGAGCGACCACTATCACGATAGAGTATGCTCCACACACCACAAGGCGCATGGAAACATAAGGGAGGGGCCCTCGTGACACTTCCCTCCAAGAATGACCATGTGGAAGTGGCCAGGCCTGGGGAGCACTACCCCCCCCCCTATAATAGGCTAATATGCAAAAGTCAAATTTGTACAAGTAGATACACTTTCTTTTAGCAGACATAAGCCCATAACTGGACCTAGAGACCAAATTTGGATGATATTTTCTACAGGCATCCTCATAAAAAAGATATCTCTTGGTTCCCCAAATATTAGAATTATTTATGAAGTGGAAATATTTTTTTTTATTTTTTCAAAGACCCAAAAATTGTAAAATTGGGAAAAATGGAAAAACACCTCTAGCAGTCGAATTTTGAAGTGATTTTCCGCAGTGAATCCCACAACAGCATATCAAAAGCGCCCACAAAATTTCATTGTCATTGGTCATGGCATTGAATTTTGACGAATTTTTGTTGAAATGGACAAACTTGATAAACTTGAAAAATTGACAACAATTTTAAGATGACATGGTTTTGTCCCCAAACCCTCCTCCACACCATAGGGGGGCCATTTGGAGTTTTTTGCCACAAATGTTTCCCCAAACCACTCCGGTGCCCAAATTTGAGTCACGGCACACAAGCCGACATGTGCCGTGGTGCACCACAAAATAACCCACCGAGTTAACTCCACCAACATGCCTTGGTTTTGCCCCAAAACCTTCCCCCATGCCTCAGAGGAGCCATTTGGAGTTGATTGCCATCAATATTTCAAAAAACAGCTCTAGTGCCGAAATTTGAGTCACAGCACACAAGCCGACATGTGCCGTGGTGCACCACAAAATGACCCACCGAGTCAACTCCACCAACATGCCTTGGTTTTGCCCCAAAACTTTACCCCATGCCTTAGAGGAGCCATTTGGAGTTGATTGCCATCAACGTTTCAAAAAATAACTCCAGTCCCAAAATTTGGGTCACGACACACAAGCCGACATGTGCCGTGGTGCGCCACAAAATGACCCACCGAGTCAACTCCACCAACATGCCTTGGTTTTGCCCCAAAACCTTCCCTCATACCTTAGGGGAGCCATATGGAGTTGATTGCCATAAATCTTTCCCAAAACTGCTACGGTGCCAAAATTTCAGTCACGACACACAAGCTCGCATGTGCCATGGTGCACCACAAAATGACACACCAAGTCAACTCCACCAATGTGCCTTGGTTTTGCCCCCAAAACCTTTGCCCATGGCTTAGGGGAGCTATTTGGAGTTTATTGCCATCCATGTTTCCCAAACCTGCTCTGGTGCCAAAATTTAAGTCACGGCACACAAGCCTGCATGTGCCGTGGTGCACCACAAAATGACCCACCGAGTCAACTCCACCAACATGCCTTGGTTTTGCCCCAAAACCTTCCCTAGGCCTTAGGGGAGCCATTTGGAGTTGATTGCCATCAATGTTTCAAAAAACAGCTCCAGTGCCAAAATTTGAGTCACGGCACACAAGCCGACATGTGCTGTGGTGCGCCACAAAATGACCCACCGAGTCAACTCCACCAACATGCCTTGGTTTTGCCCCAAAACCTTCCCTCATACCTTAGGGGAGCCATATGTAGTTGATTGCCATTAATCTTTCCCAAAACTGCTACGGTGCCAAAATTTGAGTCACGACACACAAGCTCGCATGTGCCGTGGTGCACCACAAAATGACACACCAAGTCAAGTCCACCAATGTGCCTTGGTTTTGCCCCCAAAACCTTTCCCCATGGCTTAGGGGAGCTATTTGTAGTTAATTACCATCAATGTTTCCCAAAACCGCTCTAGTGCCAAAATTTGAGTCACGACACATAAGCCGACATGTGCCGTGGTGCACTACAAAATGACCCACCGAGTTAACTCCACCAACATGCCTTGGTTTTGCCGCAAAACTTTCCCCCATGCCTTAGAGGAGCGATTTGGATTTGATTGCCATCAACGTTTCAAAAAACAGCTCCAGTCCCAAAATTTGGGTCACGGCACATAAGCCGACATGTGCCGTGGTACGCCACAAAATGACCCACCAAGTCAACTCCACCAACATGCCTTGGTTTTTCCCCCAAAACCTTCCCCCATGGCTTAGGAGAGCTATTTGTAGTTGATTGCCATCAATGTTTCCCAAAACCGCTCTGCTGCCCAAATTTGAGTCACGGCACACAAGCCCGCATGTGCCGTCGTGCACCACAAAATGACCCACCAAGTCAACTCCACCAACATGCCTTGGTTTTGCCCCCAAAACCTTCCCCCATAGCTTAGGGGAGCTATTTTTAGTTAATTGCCATCAATGTTTCCCAAAACCGCTCTAGTGCCAAAATTTGAGTCACGACACATAAGCCGACATGTGCCGTGGTGCACTACAAAAGGACCCACCGAGTTAACTCCACCAACATGCCTTGGTTTTGCCCCAAAACTTTCCCCCATGCCTTAGAGGAGCCATTTGGAGTTGATTGCCATCAACGTTTCAAAAAACAGCTCCAGTCCCAAAATTTGGGTCACGGCACACAAGCCGACATGTGCCGTGGTGCGCCACAAAATGACCCACCGAGTCAACTCCACCAACATGCCTTGGTTTTGCCCCAAAACCTTCCCTCATACCTTAGGGGAGCCATATGGAGTTGATTGCCATTAATCTTTCCCAAAACTGCTACGGTGCCAAAATTTGAGTCACGACACACAAGCTCGCATGTGCCGTGGTGCACCACAAAATGACACACCAAGTCAAGTCCACCAATGTGCCTTGGTTTTGCCCCCAAAACCTTTCCCCATGGCTTAGGGGAGCTATTTGGAGTTTATTGCCATCCATGTTTCCCAAACCTGCTCTGGTGCCAAAATTTGAGTCACGGCACACAAGCCTACATGTGCCGTGGTGGACCACAAAATGACCCACCGAGTCAACTCCACCAACATGCCTTGGTTTTGCCCCAAAACCTTCCCCCAGGCCTTAGGGGAGCCATTTGGAGTTGATTGCCAACAATGTTTCAAAAAACAGCTCCAGTGCCAAACTTTGAGTCACGGCACACAAGCCGACAAGTGGCGTGGTGCACCACAAAATGGCCCACCGAGTCAACTCCACCAACATGCCTTGGTTTTTCCCCAAAACCTTCCCCCATGCCTTAGGGAAGCCATTTGGATTTGATTGCCATGAATGTTTCCCAAAACCACTCCGGTGCCAAAATTTGAGTCACGACACACAAGTCGGCATGTGCCGTGGTGCACCACAAAATGACCGACCAAGTTAACTCCACGAACATGTCTTGGTTTCGCCCCAAAACCTTCCCCCATGCCTTAGGGGAGCCATTTGTAGTTGATTGCCATCAATCTTTGCCAAAACCACTCCGGTGCCAAAACTTGAGTCACCACACACAAGCCAACATGTCCCGTGGTGCACCACAAAAAGACCCACCGAGTCAACTCCACCAACATGCCTTGGTTTTGCCCCAAAACCTTCCCCCATGCCTGAGGGGAGCCATTTGGAGTAGATTGTCATCAATGTTTCAAAAACCAGCTCCGATGCCAAAATTTGAGTCATAGCACAAAGCCAACATGTGCCGTGGTGCACCAGAAAATGACCCACCGAGTCAAGTCCACCAACATTACTTGGTTTGGCCCCAAAACCATCCCCCATGCCTTAGGGGAGCCATTTGGAGATGATTGCTGTCAATGTTTCCCAAAATCGCTCTGGTGCCAAAATTTAAGTCACGGCACATAAGCCGACATGTGCCGTGGTGCACCACAAAATGACCCACCGAGTCAACTCCACCAACATTCCTTGGTTTTGCCCCAAAACCTTCCCCCATGCCTTAGGGGAGCCATTTGGAGATGATTTCCATCAATGTTTCCCAAAACCGCTCCGGTGCCAAAATTTGAGTCACGGCACTCAAGGTGGCATGTGACGTCGTGCACCACAAAATGACCCACCGAATCAACTCCACCAACATGCCTTGGTTTTGCCCCCAAAACCTTCCCCCATGCCTTAGGGGAGCCATTTGGAGTTGATTGCCATCAATGTTTCCCAAAACCGCTCCGGTGCCAAAATTTGACTCACGACATAGGAGCTGGCATGTCCCGTGGTGCACCACAAAATGACCCACCGTGTCAACTCAGCCAACATGCCTTGGTTTTCCCCAAAACCTTCCCCATGCCTAAGGGGGGGCCACTTGGACTTGATTGCAATCCATGTTTCCCAAAATCGCTCCGGTGCCAAAATTTGAGTCACGGCTAGAGTTGTCAAAATAGGCCTGGCCCGATGGGCTGGCCCGTATGGCCTATGATTCATGTCAGGCTAGGCTTAAAAAATTGTGGCCTATATAACAATAGGCTTTTTTTAGCCTGACCCATTTGGCCCTATGGGCCAAGGCCAGGCTGGCCCGTAGGCTAATGGGCTGGCCCGTTTATTTTTATATTAAAATTTTTGTTCTTAATTGGTATGTTGTCATACCAAAGAAAGAAACCTTAGTGTGTGTTTTCTTCTTCATTTCTTCTCTTTCTATCTCATAAGCTCTTTCATCTCCTCTAGTGCACTACTCCTCTAACATCTCACAAGTCGTCTCTATTATGTTGTTTAGTAGGTGCTTGACTCTTTTGGAAGTACTTAGTATGTGATCTAAGTTTTTTTTACAAGTTGTTCAAATGTAAACAGTTTTACACACACATTCATGTAAATATATTATATATTTATATTGTTGATAAAAAATTATATTGTAATATTTTTTTCAATTTTTAATTAGGCTAAAAATGGCTCGTTGGCCCGTAGGCCTAACATAGGGCCAGGCCAGGCTAAAAATTGTGGCCCGTTTTAAAATATAGGCCAGGCTAGGCTATCAGATTTTCTGAACTTGGCCCGTAGGGCCAGGCCAGGCTGGGCCAGGCCGCCCGTTTTGACAGCTCTAGTCACGACACATAAGCCGGCATGTGTCGTGGTGCACCACAAAATGACCCACCGAGTAAACTCCTCCAACATGCCTTCATTTCACCCCAAAACCTTCCCCCCATGCCTTAGGGGAGCCATTTGGATTTGATTGTCATCAATGTTTCCCAAAACCGCTCTAGTGCCAAAATTTGAGTCACGACACACAAGCCGACATGTGCCGTGGTGCACCACAAAATGACCCACCAAGTCAACTCCACCAACATGCCTTCATTTCACCCCAAAACCTTCCCCCCATGCCTTAGGGGAGCCATTTGGATTTGATTGTCATCAATGTTTCCCAAAACCGCTCTGATACCAAAATTTGAGTCACGACACACAAGCCGACATATGCCGTGGTGCACCACAAAATGACCCACCAAGTCAACTCGACCAACATGCCTTGGTTTCACCCCAAAACCTTCCCCCCATGCCTTAGGGGAGCTATTTGGAGTTGATTGTCATCAATGTTTCCCAAAACCGCTCCGGTGCCAAAATTTGAGTCACGTAACACAAACCCGCATGTGCTGTGGTGAACCAAAAAATGACCCACCGAGTCAACTCCACCAGTATGCCTTGGTTTTGCCCTAAAACCTTCCCCCATGCCTTAGGGGAGCCATTTGGAGTTGATTGCCATCAATGTTTCAAAACACAGCTCCGATGCCAAAATTTGAGTCACGGCACACAAGCCGACAGGTGCCGTGGTGCACCGCAAAATGACCCACTGAGTCAACTCCACCAACATTCCTTGGTTTTGCCCCAAAACCTTCCCTGATGCCTTAGGGGAGCCATTTGGAGAGGATTGCCATCAATGTTTCCCAAAACCACTCTGGTGCCAAAATTTGAGTCACGGCACACAAGCCGGCATGTGGCGTGGCGCACCACAAAATGACCCACCGAGTCAACTCCACCAACATGTCTTGGTTTTGCCCCAAAACCTTCCCACATGCCTTATGGGAGCCGTTTGGAGTTGATTGCCATCAATGTTTCCCAAAACTGCGTCGATGCCAAAATTTGAGTCATGACACACAAGCCAGCATGTGCCGTGGTGCACCACAAAATGACCCACCGAGTCAATTCCACCAACATGTCTTGGTTTCGCCCCAAAACCTTCCCACATGCCTTAGGGGAGCCATTTGGAGTTGATTGCCATCAATGTTTCCCAAAACCACGCCAATGCCAAAATTTGAGTCACTCCACACAAGCCGGCATGTGCCATGGTGAACCACAAAATCACCCACCGAGTCAACTCCACCAACATGCCTTGGTTTTGCCCCAAAACCTTCCCTTTCACTATAATCAATCGAACATAAAATTCTTTCAAGGAGACCATGTAAAATATCATTATAATCAATTGAATCTAAAATTCATTCAAGATATTTTTTTAATATATCTTTCAATAGTTATTTTATCTTTGTTCATGTTAAACTCAACTTCCAAAAGACTTCTCAATATCTTGTTGTTTACATGCATATATATGCACAAATGCCCTAAATTTGCCAATTCTTCTGTTATAACGTATCTAATTGCCAGTATAAAAAAATTGAGCTACCAATAACAGAGAAATTGATATTAAACTAAATGGAATTTCATTTTTAACTATGTGACGTGTGTCTAATTAATAAAAATGGTTGGTCCGGTTGCTTGTAAGAAACGATGTGTTACTTGTATGAAATGCAGT
This sequence comes from Lablab purpureus, assembly GCA_030347555.1. Lineage (NCBI taxonomy): Eukaryota > Viridiplantae > Streptophyta > Magnoliopsida > Fabales > Fabaceae > Lablab > Lablab purpureus. Next base: position 25,848,630 of record CM059256.1, on the reverse strand, counting down.
GTTGAAATTTTGGTATATTTTACTATTGAAATATGGTGATTGTTAATTAATAAAAATGCAATGATTTGTACTTGTAACAACATTGTCTTCTCTAGAATCTGTTGATTGTGCTTGTGTAAAAATGTGAGAAGTTTATTTATATTTGTAGGACAAAATTGATGAATTGTTATTGGAAAATCGAGAAACTTCATAAGATATTTCTCCAAATGACCCAATTGGTGTGATCTTTGGTAAAGAGAACCTAGGTCGGGTTACAAGATTATAATTGGGAGCTTGTCCAACACTTGCTTTTAACAACTCGAACACAAGATTTAGTGGTGTCAACTTAGGTTCATCAAGTGCAAGTAGTGCACAAAAAATGGAATGAAAAGTTATGAAGATGGTGAACTTGCAACTATGAAGGGAGAAATGCAGACACGTCTTGCTTTAATTGCATATGGGAGAAACATTTCAGAATATTTTGTTGCAATTCTTGCTGCATTAGTTAACACTTTTATTGATCAACTATAAATAAATCATACAAAAAATAACGAGGTGAATAATTTTGCAAATGTATTAAAATTAATTATATAATTTTATTTTATTTCAAGCATCATATGCAAGTGGGGCTCGATCACCTAACATACAAAAAGTAAGGGGAACAGGACAATAATAGGATTTTTTTTACTGTTAAATTTATTTTGTTATGTTGTGCCTTTTGATTTTCTAATAACAATTAAATATATATGACTTCCTTAGTGACTTTGATCAATTTATATTAATTACATCGTTCTTTATACTTTTATTAAGTGTCTTTATATTTATATTAATTTGTTATATTTACTTTTGTAAAGTAAAAAAATTACAATATCCCTTCCAGTTGTAAATATTTAAATAAAAATTTTAAATATCACCAATAGATTGAACATTAATATGAAATAAAAGTAAAACCTGTAATATAAAAAATATATTATAAACGTTATTGCAATTCAAATTGATTCAAATTTCTACATAGGTTGATGCCAATTGTGATAGTTGTAACCATCATAGTTTACATCATGAATGATCCTTCCACAGTGACAATTATGACATTTTCAAATTGCCGCTTTTTACATAATGAAATTGTCATTTAATAAACTGTAAAGTGACGGGTGTAGCAGCGATTCAACTTAAACTGTCATTTATTACCTTCTGCGGTAAGATTTATGATGGTAAAGGCACCCGCCACACATGTATTTTGTGTCGATTAAAACTGCCACATTTAAGATGATTTTTTGTAGTGTAAGTTTAATATAAATATTATAATCCTTATTTGTCATCCCTAGTTGTTGGACAAAGTATTTGTTAATCTAAAGGATAAGTGTTTTGATGATGATACTCTGGAAGAAGAAGATGGACCTTCATACCTGAAATCTTGAAGTCTTGTCGAAGATTTAATTTTAAGTTTTATGAATATGTTTGCTTCGTAATAGTTTGGAATCAAGTTAAAGATCCTAGCATGCACACCACTCTCTCTAACATTGAAAAAGAGTTTTATTTTCGTAAAAAGCACTTAACATCATAATAATCGATTATCACTTACAAGAATGGATTATTAAAGCTTTGAAATACTTGGTAGAAAACTTTCTCTCTCGAAGAATTGATTATTTCGAGCAATAATGGATTATCATAAGTACAATAATTGATTATCTGGTATGATAATCGATTATCACGCGTTAAATTCCAGAGTTCTGTTTTCTCTCTGGAATAATCAATTATCCTAATAAATGATTGATTAAATTCTATAGGTATGTTAATATTCTTCCTATTATCTTAATCTTTCCACTGTAGTGTAAGTTATAATTTTTAACTTAAGATAGTTAGTAGCTATCACTCTCTTTTAAGGTGATAAAATCACTGGACATAGGATCTGTTTTGATCCGAACCAGCATAAATATTTGTGTTCTCTTCTATCTATCCTTAGTCTCTTTATATTCATCTTACTTTCTTCCTATTTGTTTCATACTATGATTTTAAGCAAGCAGAACTCAAATTTATATTGAGGATTTTATTAAACTTAATTTTAATCAAATTGAAATCGAAAAAGGTTTAACTTTTATTAAGAAACCAATTCACCCCCCTTCTTGGTTTGTTTTACCTCCACTGTTATTCTAACAGTTTGCATCAAAGTTAGTTCTTTGATTGTTATTTCAAAAACAGATCAGTAATGGCAGGTCAAATCCAAAATTTTGTTGAAGGTGCTTCTATTAACAAACCTCCACTCTTTGCTGGAGAAAGTTATTCATTTTGGAAAGTCAGAATGCAAATCTTTTTGGAGTTTGCTGATCATGGAGTATAAGATGTTGTTGCAAATGATCCTTTTGTTCCTATGAATAGTCAAGAACCAATAGAGTTTTCAACCTGAACCATAGATAGACGTGCTCAGTATGACATAAGAGCACGAAACATAATTTCCCCTTCACTAACTCTTGGTGAGTTTTACAGGATCTCTGTATTGAAGACTGCAAAAGACATGTAACGTGTGCTGACTGTCACACATAAAGGAACAGACGATGTCAAAAGGTCCAGGAAGAACACTCTCATCCAACAATATGAGATGTTTAGAATGCGGCAAGGAGAAACTATTTATGATGTGCAAAAACACTTTACACATATCATATATTATCTAGTCTGTCCTAGTAAGACTTTCGATACTGACGAGTTAATATAAAAATTTAAAATCTTTGAACAAGATGAGTCAACTTCTAAAAGTTTTCTTAATATCTTGTTGTTTACATGCACATATATGTACAAATGCCCTAAATTTGCCAATTCTTATGTTATAACGTACCTAATTGCCAGCATTAAAAAAATTGAGCTACCAATAACAGAGAAATTGATATTAAAATAAATGGAATTTCATTTTTAACTATGTGACATGTGTCTAATTAATAAAAATGGTTGGTCCGGTTGCTTGTAAGAAACAATGTGTTACTTGTATGAAATGCAGTGCTGAAATTTTGGTATATTTTACTGTTGAAATATGGTGATTGTTAATTAATAGAAATGCCATTATTTGTACTTGCAACAACATTGTCTTCTCTAGAATTTGTTGATTGTGCTTGTGTAAAAATGTGAGAAGTTTATTTATATCTGTGGGACAAAATTGATGAATTGTTATTGGAAAATCGAGAAACTTCATAAGATATTTCTCCAAATGACCCAATTGGTGTGATCTTTGGTAAAGAGAACCTAGGTCGGGTTACAGGATTATAATTGGTAGCTTGTCCAACACTTGTTTTTAACAACTCGAACACAAGATTTAGTGGTGTCAAATTAGGTTCATCAAGTACAAGTAGTGCACAAAAAATGGAATGAAAAGTTATGAAGATGGAAAATCAACTTGCAACTATGAAGGGAGAAATGCAGACACATCTTGCTTCATTGCATATGGGCGAAACATTCCGGAATCCTTAGTTGCAATTCTTGCTACATTAGTTAACACTTTTATTGATCAAGTATAAATAAATCATACAAAAAATAACGAGTTAAATAATTTTGCAAATGTATTAAAAGTAATTATATAATTATATAAATAAATCATACAAAAAATAATGGTGCTTCTATTGACAGACCTCCACTCTTTGCTGGAGAAAGTTATCCATTTTGAAAAGTCATAATGCAAATCTTTTTGGAGTCTATTGATCATGGAGTATAAGATGTTGTTGCAAATGGTCCTTTTGTTCCTATGAATGGTCAAGAACCAAAAGAGTTTTCAACCTATGAAAATAGACATGCTCAGTATGACATAAGAGCACGAAACATAATTTCTCCTTCACTAACTCTTGGTGAGTTTTATAGGATCTCTGTATGGAAGACTGCAAAAGACATGTGGCGTGTGCTGACTGTCACACATGAAGGAACAGACGATGTCAAAAGGTCTAGGAAGAACACTCTCATCAAACAATATGAGATGTTTAGAATGCGGTAAGGAGAAACTATTTATGATGTTCAAAAACACTTTACACATATCATATATCATCTAGTCTGGCCTAGTAAGACTTTTGATACTGACGAGTTAATATAAAAATTTTAAAATCTTTGAACAAGATGTGGCAACCTAAAGTCACTGCAACCATGGAATCGAAAAACCTTTTATTTTAAAAAGTTCTTCTATTTGACCTGTTTTCACACCTTCTATTTATTTATTTTTTTATTCTTTTGGAAGTCGTGCTTTGATAGCAAGACTTCAGTTTTTTTCTTAATTTATATTGAAATTATTTTAGGAGACAAGATTTTCATATTTTCTTTAGTAAAAATAATGTTATTAAGTGTAGTTTTTTGCAATTCTTAAAGGTTGTTAAATATTTATGTTTTGAATTTTTTTCTTGTGCTTGATGTAGTCTCAATTAACCTATAAATTAAATGTGATTATGTGTGGCAATTTATCTAATGAGAATTGGAGTGATAATAAAATTTAGGACATTTCTTCCTCACCAAAATATTGTTATAGCTTTATTTTTTTATTGACTATTATAATTATATTTAAATTAGCTTTTTAAACTACTAAAAAACATGAGATTAATATAAGTTTTATATAAAATATTATAATCCTTATTTGTTATCCCTAGTTGTTGGACAATGTATTACTTGTATGAAATGCAGTGCTTTTCTTCAGGGGCGGCTCAAGACTTTAGGAGGCCTAAAGCAAACTTAAAAAATGAGGCCTTTTTATTTACTAAAAAAAATTTATGATAAAATATATTATAATTTTATTTTTCGAGTTTTTTGCGATGCAAAATTATTTATTAAATTATCATAATTAATTTCATTTAACATATCTTTTTCAATAGATAATAAGGCTAATCCGTGTAATCTTTGTTGAGACATTTTTTATCTTAAATAAGTTTTTATTATCTTTAGTTTTGAAAAATTTCTTTCAGCTGAGGCAACTGATACTGGAATTGTTAACATTATTCTATAAGCTATATATGCATTTGGAAAAGAATTTATTCTTTTTATATAATTAAGAATGTCAATTGGTTTATCATTTTCCAATCTTATAATTTCCTTTAAGATATTTAATTCTGAAAATAAATCCAATCCATCAAGATCCAATAAATTATCATGTTTCAAAGATTTTTCAAGGTTTAAACATTTTTCTTTCAAAAAATTATAATATATAAAACACTACTAAAGATAAGTAAGTATATAAAATAGAATGAGTTAAAACAATAAAACCTGGTTCTAGTTGTCAAGAAAATAGCTTCATCGTAGATTTATAGTATCTTGAAGACTCAATTCTCTTTCTCTTCTTTAGTAAGTGTTCAAATTTAATTTCCAAATTTCAACCTTTTCATAAACCTGCACAGTTTATATTGAGATTAATCATTAGTAACACAATTGAAAAGATCAATCACAATCATTGTAACATGATAATATAAAATTTCTACCATTTATAAACCATTTAATATAAAATAAACCACAGTTCTTTAACACACTACACACACATATAATATACATATATATATATATATTATCATCACATCAAATAATATTCTCATAAATTCAATTCAAACATGCAAGCTTAACCCTTAAGAACAGAGGAATAGAAAAAGAAAGGACATTGAGAGAGACAAAACTTACCTGAAACTGAAGTTTATTGGGTAGAAATACTCTTCTCCCTCTCTAGATCACAGTTGTGGACTTTGATTTTGAAAAAGATGATTGAAGATTGCAAATTTGGAAGAGAGAAATTAGAACTTCTCTAAAATTAGGGTTGGAAATGAAAAGTCACAGGAAGAGAAAAGAAGAAGATAGAAACCAGTTGGTAAGATAATAGAGATAAAAATGTTCTGAATCTTTTTTAGTTATTAGTATTAACTAACAAATCTCTTTTTTCTAAAGAAAATTATGATTTATTGAGAAGAGTGTTTATCTCATTAAATATTATTTTTAGTTCCAATAAAAATTAACAAAAAATCACAATATTTTAATTAAATTTGATTCTTAAACATAATTTTATAATTAATTTAATAGGGTATATTAGTACTAAAAAAAATTCTTTTGGGGCCTTTTTTTTTTGGGGGCCTAAAGCGAGTGCTTTACTTGCTTGGCCCTTAAGCCACCCCTGCTTTTCTTCCAAACAAGATGTTCTTCTTTCATACTACACCAAAAATTTTGTCTTTTCTTCTCTTTCTTTCATATCCATCACTTTGGTATTTATCTTCTTTTTGTTCAAACCTTTATTCAACCTCACATTGTGCTTTCTTCCATTTTTATCTACTATGCCTTCATCTTCTTTGCCCTTCCATGGATGAGAAAGGAGGATCCAATGCCAGAACTTACTATTATTTCATTCTCAGAATTCTAAGGGATGTCTCCTTCTTTGATATTTGCACTGTCTACCACAAGCTTGTAATGGTAAAAATGTTGCCTTTGGATTTGAGGCCAAACTTTTTCAGTTTTCTTGCAACTTTTATTTTAGTGGGTTTTGGTTACAGTGAGTTGGATCTGGGATGTTTAATGACCTGGATCTAGTAAGTGTTGTTTTGGTGAGGATAACGAGTGGCTTTGGATCATAAAGAAAAAAAAAACTGGACAGCACCGAGCCTCGCGAAGATAAAAAAGTCTTAAATTTTACGTCAAACCATACCAAGTCCGACATACATCAGATGATATCTCAAACATTATGTCTCCAAAAAATTTTTGATGTTGAGATTCTATCACACCTAAAATAGTCTTTTTTATACCAGTAATATTAATTACCTTCACAAAATCAATTTATACTAATAAATTTGTAATTAAGTTAAATATTATAATTTTCATTATATACTTTTTGTTAATAATATGTTAGAATCATAATATATATTCTATAAATGATATGCAAATTTTATTTTACAAATTAATATTTTAATATTAAATTAGATACAAATTTACTTACTAACTATCAACCAAGTTTTACCTTAATCAATTGGATGGTGTACAAATAACTTAAAAAAAAAGATACACTTTATTATTGTACTAAAGTTCAAACTTATATTTATATAATAATTTTTTTCAATATTCTCTTTTTAGGATATTTTTTTGTATATTTTTCTAAGTTATACTAATTACCCTTAATATTTATTTTCGTGTTATTATTCATGTTGTTGTTACTCTTTTCCTAAAACAATGTAAAAAAAGTCCTTAAATTATTTAAAGCTAAATAAAGAAATAGCTAACTACGCACAAACTATCATGGATGGTTTTGGCAATCATGAAATATAGGATTTTAGTTTCATTTCAATACGAAAGTTTAACATTTATTATTTTATATACTAGTTGTATAATTGATATAGATGTCTCTAATATAAAAATTTAAGACCTTTTGAGATGGTTATTAATGTATGTAGAAAGAGAACAAACTATTGATTACCAATCAATATGTTCTTCTAAAGATGATTAGAACCTTTCTTACATGTTTTAAAAATGATATTGCTTTTTCACTCTTGTTTTTTCTTCATAAATTAGTGTTTGAAGTTACATGATTTGAAGGATAATTTTGAGTATCTTCTCTTGATCTTCTTATTAGTTCTTTAACTCTTATAAGCTTTTGAGACTTCTTGATGAAAGTTTTTCTAATAAAGTTTTCTCAACTTTCATTCTTCTTGACTTGAAGGGCACATATTTCATGTCATCAGGACAAACTCCTATGAATCATAAAGAATATGATCATTTATAGAAGACATACTGTATAATAGTTCTTATTACCGTTGTAGTATAGTCTAATACTTAAGTTTCATATTTTCTTGTAATGTTCATCTTCTTCTTTGTGGAGGTTGTATGTATGATTGAGTCTACTATTGTGTTATATTTATATCATGACTATATCTTGAAACAAAAAAACTTATTCTTAGCTATAATTATGGATAACTTTGAGGATTTTATATAAGTTTATTGTATATTAAATAAATATTAGATATGTCAAAATTATCTTCTTTATTATCATCAAAATTTAAATATTATATAAAAAAATCTTATAATATTCTTCTTAATCTTATTTAAAACTTTGAAACACTTTATTAAAATTATATAAAAGTATGAGTCATAATATTAAAAAAATATCAAACATTTTTATCATAACTTAAAAACAAAACATATGAGAAAAAATCATTTCAATGGTGCTGAAATTCTTAAAAAAAATAAAGCACTCTACTATTACAAGATCGGGATATGTATAATGCTATCTTTATTTCCATTAATTAATTATAAAAGTAACCGTGGTTCAAAGTACTTATATATTTATTATTATAAAATACTTTATATCAAAATACTTATATATATTTTGAATTTTTGAAAAGCATGTTTATATAAAACTTTTATTTAGAATTTTTATGCATTATTACAAAAATAACCTATTACATCATTGAATTTATTTCGTAAGATCTATTCAATCTTCTCAACGTTACTAAAAATACAGTGATATTTTTGTAAATGATGTGAACTTCTTTAAATCAAAATTGTTGTATTTGGATTAGAGTTTCACATCAGTCGGGATGGTTAATGCTCCAACATGAAACTCGAGTTTTACCTATGACTCGACACTCCGAGGTAAAGTTTTCCATAACTTGTTAGTGCAACTCTATATTTCTTCCAAACAAGAAGTTCTTCTTTCATACTACACCAAAATTTTGTCTTTTCTTCCCTTTCTTTCATATCAATCCCTTTTATATTTATCTTCTTTTTGTTCAAACCTTTATTCAACTTCAGATTGTGCATTCTTCCATTGTTATCTACTATGCCTTCATCTTCTTTGCCCTTCCATGGATGGGAAAGAAGGATCCAATGCCAGAACTTACTATTATTTCATTCTCAGAATTCTTCCTTCTTTGATATTTGCACTGTCTACCACAAGCTTGTTATGATAAAAAATTTGCCTTTGGATCTGAGGCCAAACTTTTTCAGTTTTCTTGCAACTTTTGTTTTGGTGGGTTTTGGTTGCAGTGAGTTGGATCTGGAATGTGTAATGACCTGGATCTAGTAAGTGTTGTTTTAGTGAGGATAACGAGTGGCTTTGGATCATAAAGAAAAAAAATTAGACACTATCGAGCCTCACGAAGATAAAATAGTCTTAAATTTTACTTCAAACCATATCAGGTCCGACATACGTCAGATGATATCTCAAACCTTATGTCTCAAAAAATTTTGACGTTGCGATTCTATCACACCTAAAAAAGTCTTTTTTATACCAGTAATATTAATTAACTTCACAAAATCAATTTGTACTAATAAATTTGTAATTTACTTAAATATTATAATTTTCATTATATATTTTTTGTTAATAATATGTTAGAATCATAATATATATTCTATAAATGATATGCAAATTTTATTTTACAAATTAATATTTTAATATTAAATTAGATACAAATTTACATACTAATTATCAACCAAGTTTTACCTTAATGAATTGGATGGTGTACAAATGAATTAAAAAAATTACACTTTATTATTGTACTAAGGTTCAAACATATATTTATATAATAATTTTTTTCAATATTCTCTTTTTAGGATATTCTTTTGTATATTTTTCTAAGTTATACTAATTACCCTTAATACTTATTTTTGTTATTATTCGTGTTGTTGTTACTTTTTTCCTAAAACAAAGTAAAAATCCTTAAAATATTTAAAGCTAAATAAAGAAATAGCTAACTAGGCACAAACTATCATGGATGGTTTTGGTAATCATGAAATACAGGATTTAAGTTTCATTACAATAAGGAAGTTTAACATTTATTATTTTATATACTACTTTACATTGGTTGTATAATTGATATAGATGTCTCTAATATAAAAAGTTAAGACCTCTTGAAATGGTTATTAATAAATATAGAAAGAGAACACACTATTGGTTACCTATTAATATGTTCTTTTAAAAAGAATTAAAACCTTTCTTACATGTTTTAAAAATGATATTGCTTTTTTATTTTTGTTTTTTCTTCATAAATTAGTGTTTGAAGTTACATGATTTGAAGGATACTTTTGAGCATCTTCTTTTGATCTTCTTATTACTTCTTTAACTTATTGTAAGCTTTTGAGACTTCATGATGAAAGTTTTTTCCAATAAAGTTTTCTCAACTTTCATTCTTCTTGACTTGAGGCACATATTTCATGTCATGAGGACAAACTTTTATGAATCATAAAGAATATGATCATCTATAGAAGACATACTCATATAATATTTCTTATTACCTTTGTAGTATAATTTAATACTTAAGTTTCATCTTTTTTTGTAATGTTCATCTTCTTCTTTATGGAGGTTGTATGTATGATTGGTTGTATTTATATCATAATTATATATCTTGAAACAAAAGACTTATTCTTGGTTATAATTATGTATAACTTTAAGTATTTTATACAAGTTTATTGTATCATAAATAAATATTAAATATGTCAAAATTATCTTATTTATTATCATCAAAATTTAAATATCAAATAAATTTTTTTTATAATATTTAACACTTTCATCTCATATTATCTTAACTCTTCATTATCTTATTTAAAACTTTAAAACACTTTATTAAAATTATGTAAAAGTATGAGTCATAATATTAAAAAAATATCAAACATTTTTGTCATAACTTAAAAACAAAACATATGTGAAAAAATAATTTCAAATTAGATAAAAATTAAAAAATAATTTATTTTTTTAAAAGAGTTAAATTTAGTGAATTTAAAATTGTTTCAGACAACTAGTAGAGCACTAATTTGTAAAAAAGATAGAAATAGAATAATATTTTTTATAATTAATAAAAATATCAACATTAAAAATATTTAATAGAAAATATTATATTTTTTAAAATATCGTAGTTAATAGTTAGGTAGTTAACAAAATTAAAATAAGTAGAATTAATATTGAACCTGTACAAGTCTGCACAATATATGTTGAAAAAAAAAGATAAGGTATTTGGTTTGGAGTGGGGTAGTTACACATAGTGACTAGAAGTGGTTAATCACTCTCTGTACTTCAACTTTCAACTTTTTGAAACTTAAAGAAACTTTATCATTCTTTTATAAATATTTTAATTTTTTATTTAATACTATTAGGTTAGTTACAGAAACTAGCAGAATACCTAGAACAAGATCTATAGAAAATTTATTTTGTCTATAGTAATACTAGAATTTTATCTAGAAAGACTAGAAAAATGACACCAATTCATAAATTTTGGACATGCATAAAAGTTTTCACAACTAATGGATAGAGATATGAACTATCGCCACTAATGGATGGAGATATGAGCTACAACATAAAGTACTCAATCTCATCTTGTATATCCTTCCAAAATTGATAAAAACTTATAGCAAATTCTTATTGGGAAAACTAAATATAAACTCCTTCTGGCCATAGACAAATAATCAAATTCATTCCTAAATGAACTCTAGCTCCTTTGCATAGTGACAATTGTTACGAAAATACTCCTCCAGGAATATATTTTTGAACATCATGAAGGCTTTCCAAGGTATGGTGGTGAGATCTTGTTGTATCAGTTGTGTGTCTTGCAACTTTCAAGTGACGCAGTACATCCTAATGTTGTTTTGCCATACTATCATTCTGCCACTATAAATGTGTAGTCATTATCTTTATTGCTCCAGCCATATGGGACATCAAAGGAGTGGTGGGTTTATCCGAATATTAAAATATCAAAATAATTAGATTAGACATATCTCGCAACTATCATAATCAAATTCTTTTATCACATCCAACATATTATAATAGTACTAACTTCCACAGGTTAATCAAGGATCAAACTACTCTGATACCACTGATATAATATCCTGGAAAACTAGAAAGTATCAATCATACTAGTAAGATAAAACATAATAATTATATTATATATGTATACATATAGTATATAAAATACACATATACAACATCATTACTATCAATTCTCAATACAAACAACATAAGATAAAAGTCTTAATTTATCATCAATTTAGAAGTCTTGCTTCTAGCTCCTCTTATAAAAAAATATACTGTCATATCAAGTACAATCATACTCATACTCCAACCAAGAGTGAGCTAATGAAAAATAATCAAACTTATGTCATTATCATTAAATCATCAAATTACAACCATCATGCGTATGTCCAAATCATGCAAATGAATACCAACAAACTCATAATTCGTCACACATCATGTCATGACTGAATGTGACATTTCTTTTGAATTACTTTAACTACAATCAATATGTCTCACCAAAGCTAACACATGACAGATACCAAAACTGCACCAAAGTTTTCCCAATGTCAAGGTGACACCAAGCATCTGCTATCGAGATCCAGATGTACATTTACTTACCGAGTTTGATGTAAGTTTTCTCCAATTTCACATTGTCAAAGTCATGTCTACATGACTAAACAATAGTAAATTTGAGATACCTCTGTTAAGCAAATATCATGTTTATCACCCCGACGCAAGGCACAATACCACAATACCACCCAGGTGTCCTGACATAACCCATAAAGGGTCAAACACCATTCATAAAAGACTTCTAACCTTATATACATACATATATATATACACATATATACATACATATATATATATATCACAATCATATAAGCAATCCATATAGGATTCACCACCCATGAAGAGCTCCAATCATGCATACAACGTATCGTACATCACAACGACAATTATATATCCATCCAAAGCACATATATTCATCTCAACTTATATGCCTTATATCATCATCATAACATTTATATAAGCTTTTAATCCTCCCACAACATCATTAATATTAATTATATTATCATTCATGGCATAAGAACATATTTCACTTCCAATATACTGTCGCTTGAGTGACCTCATCATTATACAAGAAATCATGCTAACCTCGCTTGAGCGACTCACCTGTCGCTTGAGTGATGTTAAACCTGAGAGCACCCCAAGTTCTAAGTTTTCTTTACCGAGAACAATCACCTCATTGCTTGAGTGATACTTAGTTTGAGAGTTGTTAGAATATATAGGATTTCGTATTATAGTGTAATGGGCTCAGCCTATCCCTTGTATCTCTTTTATAAATAAATGTTCAACTCTATGTGATACACATACAAGAGAATTCATCTTATACCTAATTCTTAAATAAGAGCAAAAAGGACATAGACCACACCACCGTTTGAGCTATCGTCCCATTGCTTGAGCGACACACCTTTAGGGAGAGAGAATTGTCTCGACCTCTCTCTTGCTTGAGCTATAGTCATTGCTTGAGCAATACAAACTACCTCTTGAGCGACCAACATGTTGTTTGAGTGACCAACATGTATCTTGAGTGACCTAAGGCGATGTGTGTAATGATTACACATTGCTTAACCATCACTTGAGCAATCACATCTTGTTTGAGCAATATTTAGGCCAAGAGTCACCTTCAACAATTTATCACCTTGATTTTATACATCCCTAGACTTGTGAACAATGTATTTACCAGCTTACATAAATATATAACTCTATATAGATCCAACAACTCAATAATAACCTCACACTTTCATATTTCATATATCTCCTATCTAAACAACTATCAAATATTTCAAAGAAAGGTTGTTAACTCCTCTTACTTGGATTGAAGAAACTTTTACTTTGATAATCTTCTTGTAACCAACTCCAATCAAACCTAGGTAAGTTTCCCAAACTAAACTCTATATGGGCAGCATCTCCTCTTAAACACACTTAAACCAGAAAAGAAAAATATTTATTTATTATTTATCTTTTATTTTAATTATTTATTTTATTACAATAATAAAATATATGTACATATTAATAAAAAGTTTATAATATATCTTGCATGAAACAAATATAATTATGTCAATTGACTTAGTAATAACTAATTATATTTCGTTTACGTGCAAATATAAAAATTTAATTTCTTGATTTTTATATATTTTAACAATTATATATTTTTCTTTTCAAATTTATGTTGTCATTTTACGTTTTGAAAAACACTAAAGGTTAATTGTTCAAGAATTGCTAATTTATTAATGTATAATTATTATTAGTAAATATATTTTAAATTTTTATTTTTTAAGTAAATAATAATTAATATTTTTAAATTATTTTAAGAAACTTTATCATTCTTTTATGAATTTTTTAATTTTTTATTTAAGAGTCATAGAAACTAGCAGTATACCTAGAACAAGATCTATAGAGAATTCAATTTGTCTATAGTAATACTAGAATTTTATCCAGAAAGACTAGAAAAATGGCACCAATTCATAAATTTTGGACATGCATAAGAGTTATCACCACTAATGGATAGAGACATGAGCTACAACATAAAGTACTCAATCTCATCTTGTATATCTTTCCAAAATTGTTAAAACTTATAGCCAATTCTTATTCGAAAAACTAAATATAAACTCCTTCTGGCCATAGACAAATAATCAATTTCATTCCTAAATGAACTCCAGCTCCTTTGCATAGTGATAATTGTTAGGAAAATACTCCTTCAGGAATCTATTTTTGAACATCATGAAGGCTTTCAAAGGTATGGTGTTGAGATCTTATTGTATCAGTTGTGTGTCTTGCAACTTTCAAGTGACGCAGTACATCCTAATGTTGTTTTGCCATACTATCATTCTGCCACTATAAATGTGTAGTCATTATCTTTATTGCTCCAGCCATATGGGACATCAAAGGAGTGGTGGGTTTATCCGAATATTAAAATATCAAAATAATTAGATTAGACATATCTCGCAACTATCATAATCAAATTCTTTTATCACATCCAACATATTATAATAGTACTAACTTCCACAGGTTAATCAAGGATCAAACTACTCTGATACCACTGATATAATATTCTGGAAAACTAGAAAGTATCAATCATACTAGTAAGATAAAACATAATGATTATATTATATATGTATACATATAGTATACAAAATACACATCATTACTATCAACTCTGAATACGAAGAACATAAGATAAATATCTTAATCTATCATCATGTAGAAGTCTCGCTTCCAGCTCCTCTTGTAATTACTCTCATATCAAGTACAATCATACTCATACTCCAACCAAGAGTGAGCTAATGAAAAATAATCAAACTTATGTCATTATCATTAAATCATCAAATTACAACCATCATGCATATGTCCAAATCATGCAAATGAATACCAACAAACTCATAATTAGTCACACAACATGTCATGACTAAATGTGAAATTTCTTTTGAAATACTTTAACTACGATCATATGTCTCACCAAAGCTAAAACAAGACAGATACCATAAGAAAATCTTCAACAATCTTCTTCCTTGAAAGCATTTATTGTTCTTTATATCTTGCCTTTATTTCCATGAAGCAACCTTCCTTTGTGAGATAAAATCAAGTCTTTAATGTTGCAAAAAAAACTTTATATCTTCATCATCAAAACTTCAATCTTCATGACTTATTGAGATAAAAAATTCATCAACACTTTCTGAGTAACTTTTTACTCATACTTGAAATATGTCAACAATCTCCCCCTTGTTGATGATGATAAAAAGAAACTTAAAGACTTGTGATTGATATCCTGAAAAAGAAACTTAGAAAATATTGTTTGGATATCTCCATCGTAAATGTTAGTCCACAAAGGAAATAATATAGGCAATCTCATAGCATTTAATTTTCAATTTGAATTCGAATTCCAAATAATTAAATTTCAATGATTTTAATGCACAAAAAAGAATTTAATGCATGGAAATATTTCTTTAAACTCCCCCTTAAACTTTGCTCTTAATGTTTAAGATATTCTTAGATATTCTAATCAATTATCTTGAAATACTTCCTTATTCTCCCCCTTAAACTTTAATTCTCCTCCTTAAAATTCTACTCTTAATGCTTGAGATATTTTGGATATTTTCAAGACAATTATCAATCAAGATGTATTTTTCTCCCCCTTTATTTTTAACATGATAAAAAAGATTACACATCAAATGAGATTTACACAGTAGAAGTAATTAATACACAAAAAAACATGGAGAGAAAATAAAAAACAGCAGCTGAAAAAAAATTAGAGCTAAAGAACAAGTGAATTTTTAGCCTATTCGGTGTCTTCACTATCCCCTTCTTCTTCTTCTTCTTCAACATCTTCAACTGGTTGTTTTCCTCTGGAAGATTCAGTGTTATCTTCTTCAAGAGATATGTCTTCAATTTGTAGTTTCCTTTCCACTCAATATACTTTTCTATTCAACCTTGAAAGTCTTCAGCAAAGATCATCATAGTGTGAAATTTGGAGGTTCAGAATGTTATCCATTCTTGAGTATATGTTAGGCTCCATGGAACCTGGTTGGGGTTGTTGTTGGTCATTTTCTTCATCTTCCTCCATTGGTGCCTCTTCTCCTCTTTGTCTAAAAGCATTACCTTGTTCAATAAGGCCCATATGACGCAGAACACTTTTTCCTATTTTGTTGTTGCTTAGCAAAATCTGTTTTGTTTCCCCTGTGAGATCTACTCCTTTGTATTCTAAAATCTTAGAAATAAACACTGAGTAGGGTAAAGCAAAAGTAGATAATCTTGTAGCTTTAAACATATTATCAAGAATAATTGCTGGCCAATCTATGCTAATATTATTGAAAAAGCCATACATCAATAAAATATCTTTTTTTGTTAGTTGAGCATGATTTGTGCCCCTAGCAGCAATAATCCAAACACTAACATAATGAAGCATTCTTTCATTTAATTTAACATTACCAACTTTATACAGATTCTCTACTTGGAGGTTGGGATCTTTGCAGAATTTTCTGAATTCAGCAAGTTTATTGAAACCTTCAAAACCATAGGTGATGTTGATGCCTCCTTCTATTGATAATCCAGCTACTGTTTGCCATATTTCTTCATCAAAATGGATTTTTCCTCCTTTTACCTTGGTGCTTGGACTACCTGTAAGAGAGGTTAGATTAAGGTAGAAAAATCTTACCAAATCCGGATAGTAAGGACCTTCCATCTCTACAAAAGTCTTTAGTCCACTTGACACTAACATTTCCTGAAATGTAAAATCATGAGATCTGAAAAAGTCACAAGATAGAAATTTAGGAGTTAGAATTTTCCTATCTTTCCAGTGATTAATGTATGCCCTTTGCAGATCATCATCTGAAATCCATCCAGCAAGATTGGGTTGCCTTTCTTCATGTTCTTGTTGTTGAGAGGACATAGGTGCCTTGCCTCTTCTTCTTGAGGGCATCTTTCTCCTTCTTTGATCAACCATTAGATGAAAGGAAGAAAGTAGAAGCACAAACAAGTCTAACAACACAAATATAGCAGAGAATTCGCGCACACAATGTGAATCAGAAGTAGAAAAACAACAAGAGTGAGAGAAACTGAAAGTAGCACTTTGATTCTCAATCTTGGTATTTATAGACATGAAATTTGACTTCAATCCACTGAATTAATGCCAATATAGCCGTTGGGGGAAGGAATATAGCTGTTGTAGGACGAAAATCATGTTATTCAAAGCTCCAACGTTCAAAAACAGTGTGAAGAAAAATATAGAACGTCGCATTTAATCGATTAGGGGATAAACGTAATTGATTATTTGCGTGCAAAATTTTCCAGAAAACGAAAACTCAGAAAAATAATCGATTATCTGTTTTACATAATCGATTAAATCACTCCTCAGCGCTTTTAATCGATTATGATACGAGCTAATCGATTATGAACAAAATATTTTTCACAAACAACGCTTTTAATCGATTACAATACGAAATCTAATCGATTATCTACGTGATTAAAATAGATTTTCATAAAAACACATGATTAACATCAAAACTTATCAATAAACACAAATCAATCAAAAGATTTATCATCAACAATACCTAGATCTCTTCTAAGCTCATAAAATCTATCTCTAGGCAAGGGTTTTGTAAAGATATTTGCTAGTTGATGTTTTGTGTCTATATATTCTATTATGCAATCTCCTTTAGCTATATGATCTCTAGTAAAATTATGCCTAATTTCTATACGCTTGGTCTTAGAATGCATGATAGGATTTCTAGTCAAATTAATGGCACTAGTGTTATCACACTTAAGAGGGATATGATCTAGAAAGATATCAAAGTCTTCCAATTGTTGTTTCATCTATAGGATTTGAGCACAACAACTGCCTGCTGCTATATACTCAGCCTCTGTGGTTGAAAGAGCAACACTAGCTTGTTTCTTAAAATGCCATGAAATTAAAGAACATCCTAAAAGATGACATGTTCCACTAGTACTTTTCCAATAAACTCTACATCCACCATAATCTGAGTCAGAAAAACCTATAATACTAGGAGAGGCTCCTGAAGGGTACCATAAACCAAAGGTTTTTGTTCCTCTAAGGTATTTAAGGATTCTTTTGACTGCCTTTAGGTGAGATTCTCTAGGGTTGGCTTGAAACCTAGCACAAACACACACACTTTGCATAATATCAGGTCTACTAGCAGTAAGATAAAGCAAGGATCCGATCATACCTCTATACTTTGTTTGATCTACTGCCTTACCATTTAAATCTTGATCCAGATAACAAGATGTAGCCATGGGAGTTGCAGCTTCCTTGGAATTTTCCATCTCAAATTTCTTTAAGATCTCATTGCAATATTTTGTTTGACATATAAATATGCCTTTCCTCGTTTGTTTGATTTGCAAACCAAGAAAGAAATTTAATTCTCCCATCATGGACATTTCAAATTCTCCCTGCATATTTCTTGCAAACTCTTGGCAAAGATCATCATTAGTTGATCAGAATATGATATCATCAACATAAACTTGAACAATTAGAATATGTTTCTTTGATTTCTTAATGAAAAGAGTAGAATCAACTTTACCTCTTCTAAAACTATTATCAAGTAAGAAATTACTTAACCTTTCATACCAAGATCTTGGAGCTTGTTTTAGTCCATATAGGGCTTTGTTCAACTTGTAGACATGATTTGGATTTTTGAAATCTTCAAAACCTGGAGGTTGTTCCACATAGACTTCTTCCTTGATGTATCCATTTAGGAAAGCACTTTTTACATCCATTTGAAACAATTTGAATCCCATAATGGAAGCATATGCTAGTAACAAACGAATAGCCTATAGTCTTGCTACGGGTGCATAAGTTTCATCAAGTCTATTCCTTCTTCTTGTCTATAACCTTTTGCAACCAGGCTAGCTTTGTTCTTGGTGATATTCCCTTCTTCATCAAGCTTATTTCTAAAAACCCATCTGGTGCCAATAACCTGCATATTGTTAGTTTTAGGAATTAAATCCCATACCTGATTTCTTTCAAATTGATTTAGCTCTTCTTGCATTTTTATACACCAATGATCATCCGCTAAAGCTTCTTCCACGGTGTTTGGTTCAATTTGTGAAACAAAAGAAACATTCATGCAGAAATTATTCATGTTCCTCTTTGTTCTTACACCTGTTGAGATATATCTAATGACATTGTCCAAAGATACTTCTTTTGGTGGTCTCCATTCTTTTGGTAGACTTTCATCTTGAGGAGGATTATCATCCAAGTTGATTTCTTCAACTGCTTCTTCCAAAGGAGTTCCTTGTTGATGTTCTCCTTCATCATCTACAAAGATTCTTTTCTACTTAAGAGGGGTTTCCTCAAGGTCTAGATATTCATGAAAGACATGTATAGATTCTTCAACATTTAAAGTCCTTTTGTTAAAAACTCTATATGCTTTACTATTCAAGGAATAACCTAAAAATGTAGCTTCATCGGATTTAGAATCAAATTTTCCAAGGCTATCTTTTCAATTATTCAAAACAAAACATTTGCATCCAAAAACTCTAAAATGAGAAATATTTGGTTTTCTTCCTTTGAAAAGCTCATATGGAGTTAATTTCAAAATAGGTATTATTAAAATTCTATTTAAAACATATGTCTTGAACAACCACTATCTAGATACCACAATGATTATTTGGCCTTCAAGAACACCTACGAAACACAATCAATGGAGAAAATTTGGTACCCACATCAATTTGGGTCCAACAAAATTAGTTACCTTTCTATCACTTTTTGGCATCCAAATATATTTACCATTAGGAACACCAAATTTTCTGATTTTGCAAGACTTTGAAGTATGTCCCTTGTTCATACAATAAAAACATGTAATGAATGAAGTGCTGGATGGTTTTCCATATGAAAAGAAATTTCTATAGGACTTTTGTTTCTTTTGAAAACCATTTGTAAATCCAAGTCCAACTCTATTTATTACACAATTTTGAAAGCCTAGAAGGGTATCCAAATTGGCTCTTCCCATGGTGAATCTAGCTAGATCTTTGTTCAAATACTAAATTTTATTTTCCAAAATTCTGCAGTTTTTGCAAACTTTTTCAGCATGTTCACAATTGCAATTTGAAGCTTTATAAATCATTTCAAGATTCTCAAAATCAGTTTTTGAATTTTCCAGCTCTTTCTCTAGCTCTTTCACCTTGTTCTCTAACCAATTATTCATTCCTTTAAGCTTATTGTTTGAACAAGCAACTTTATTAGCTTCTTCATTCAATTCCAGAAAATTTTGCAGCAGCTGATCATAATGGAGACCATCTTGAGTTGTTGAGGAACTTACACTACTTGTTGTATCACAATCAGCCATAAGACAGAGATTGGCCTTTTCATCATCACTTGATGAATCACTACTAGAGGAGATATCATTCTCATCCCATGCTATATAAGCCTTCTTGGTTTTGGATGATTTTTCATGTTTCTTTTCTCTATTCTTTTCTTTGTTTTGTGAATATGGACATTCAACCTTAATATGTCCCTGTTTTCCACAACCAAAACAAGTAAAGTTAGAAGAAACCAAATCCGATTTTTATTGTACCTCTTGTTTTTGTAACCTTTGTTCTTGTATTTCAAGAACTTGTTGAACTTTCTCACTAAGAGGTTCAGATTTTCTGCATCACTTTCTTCATGTGTTTCATCATCACTATTCTCCTCCTTATGAACCAAAGTCTTCAAGGCCAGCCCCTTCTTTTTCTTGTCACTTTCTTCTTGTTCAGCAAGTCTATTTAGCTCAAGTTCATGCTCCCTTAGCTTTCCAAAAAGTGCAGCAACACTCATTGTTGTGAGGTCCTTAGATTCAGAAATTGCTGGTACTTTAGGTTGCCAACTTCTATTCAAGCATTTCAACACTTTTATGTTCAGCTCCTCTTTCTCAAACACTTTTCCAAGACCTATTAGATGATTTACAATGTGTGTAAATCTTTTCTGCACATCTGAAACTGTTTCTCCTGGCAGCATCCTAAACATCTCATATTCTTGGATTAAAGTGTGCTTCCTAGCTCTTTTCACATCAGCAGTCCCTTCATGTGTTACCTCCAACACTTCCCACATTTCTTTGGCATTGGAACACTGTGAAAAATGAAAGAATTCATCAAGATTAAGTGCATATGTTATAATGTTCTTTGCTTTACAATCATACTGCACTTTCTTTTGTTCTTCAGCATTTAAACTTTCCCAAGGTTTCTCTTCTTTAGGGATATACGTCCATTGATTATAGCATTCCAAATACCTTTATCAATTGATTCAATGAAAATCTTCATTCTTACTTTCCAAAAAGGGTAGTTTACCCTTGAAAACATTGGTGGCCTGTTTATAGAAGCACCCTCTGCAAAAGCCAATTTTCCTTCAGCCATGTTTTGAAATTTTCAGAAAACTTGAATATTTTTCAAGAACCAGCTCTTGATACCAATTGTTGGAATAAATGGTTGAGTTTAAGAGGGGGGGGGGGTGAATTAAACTCTTAAAAGATTTTCGAAATTCAAGGCCAATTTAAGAAAACCATATTCAAAATGAAGAGGAAAATCAATTCTTTAAAGATTCTTGAAATGCTTTTTACCAATGTATCATATATCCAATTCAATTAGCAATTCAAATTTCAATTACAGAATTTAAAGGAGTAGGGAAAGAAGATCAACACAAGAGATTTATACTGGTTCACCTTTCAACAAAGGCTACATCCAGTTTCCTAAACACCCAAACCAAATCTATTCACTAAATTTCAGTTTTTACAAGAACCCTACATGAAAAACTAAAACCAGAACAATACACCTGATCTTGAACCCTACAAGATCTGTATTCCCTTGTAAAACCCTATTACAAGAACACCTTAATCACCCTGATTAAGAGAAGCAAACCCAGCTAAAGATTACACAAGAACTTGGAACGAATTCACCTCGAAAATTAGTGCAGAACTGAAAAACAGAGCACGCAAAAATAGAGTATGAATTTTATGAAAGATTCTCAATTCAATTTGATCTTGGACTCCTTGATTGATTTCGCAAATTGTTTTAGAACACTTGAAAATCCTTCTTGAACAATGGGTTTCTATGTAATTGATTCGTCACTCAGTTCTTTAAAATTCAAAGTATTTATAACAGAACTGTTCTAGTGGTTTTAAGCTGTTTCTGATAAAATCAGTCGGTTGAAATGCGATTTAACTAGTTGTTTTCATTAAAATGAATTTTCCAGAGAGCACCCCTTTTCTAAAAATTGAAAACAGTCAGTTGAAAATGCGATTTAGCTAGTTGTTCCAGGGAACTTGAAAAGCATAAAAATAGCTCCAGAATTTCAACTGGTTTAAATTCAGAAAAACAGCTAGCTAAAATTAGCCAAAAAACAAAGCTTTAAAAACGAAGAACATTTTAACTGATTGAAACCACATTTTTAACAAGTTAAAAACCAGTTAAGACTTTTGAAAACATTTCAAAACCTTTTAAAACTTTTTCAAATCATTTTAAAACACAAGATTAGGTCCAAGATTAATTGAAATGCATCTTACCACACATCCTAAGACACTCTAATCCTAAGACACAATCTTCATTCTTCAAGCGCCATCATCTTCATCATCAAAGGTGGTTGGAGACATCAAATCTACTTGAGACCAAGTCTTCAAGTCCAACAAACTCCCCCTATTTGATAATGACAACCACTTGAAGCATCCATTGTCTTTGAAGAATGTAGGAATCCTGAAAATAAATAAACAACAAATACAAAAATACAGCAGCACAACAGCAGAAATAGCAGAAGCAATATACAGAGCAGTAGAATCAAAGATAGCAGAAGCAGTATTCTCTCCCTTTCACACATTCTCCCCCTTTCACACATTCTCCCCCTTTCACCTGCGCTTCATGATGTGCCTTCAATACTTTCTCCCCCTTTCAAATCATCAAATAGCATAAGGAATATAACATAACAGATTAAAATTGTTCAACAGACATGGGCATTAGACCCAATTAAAAAAAAAACACGAAACACCAACAGCCACACCAACACTCAAACAAGCAGAAACAAAATGCAAACAACAGCAGTAGTAGAATGAGTGCAGCAACAACAACAACATGTTTTTGCATCAGCATCAGCAGCAACACAGCAACAACAGTTCGTAACAGTAGGAGTCCATCAGCACCAGCAACATTAACAGCAAACAATAGTAACAGTAAAACACTAGCAACAACAATTTCTCTCTAGATCCAGCTTAATCATCATCTTCTCCATAATCATTATCAGCCACAATATTATAACCAACATGAATCTGGGCTAGTTGGGCGTGCAGGTCTTCAATACTTTGATCAATGCGCCCAAAACGTTCCATGCAGTAAGAATGATGATACACTTGATGAGATTGAATAGAATCAAATCGTTGCAGCATAGTTTGCTCAAACAGAGATAGAGGAGTGCCACGATCAACAAGAGGAACATAAGGAACAATGTCTCCCATCATTGAACACTCTTCAGCAGCAGCACCAGCATTTTCAGCATTACCAGCTGCAGTTCCAGCAGCACTTGTTCCTGCATTTCCAACATCTTGTCCAACAGCCCATGCATCATCCCTTTTACTAAAACCAAACTTAAACAGGAAGCTATTATCTAGCTTATGAGATCTTCCAATGTTGATTTTCTGTTCACCTCTTATATCCACACCAAAGTACTCAAGGAATTTTGAAATTATCAAAGCATAGGGGAGGTGATAATCAGTCATCCTTTTTTATTTCATCATGTGATCCTTCATAATATGAATCCAATTAATTTTGACAGATTTCATCAAGCAAAAAATCAGAAGAAGATCACCTTCATTTAATGTAGCATGGTTACTTCCCCTTGGTGTAATCATCCACGTGATTATGAAGGTGAGAATCCTAACTGTCAAGGTTAGACCTCCAACATGAATCCTCTAATAGAACCTTGAGGATCACGCAAGCATTCCCTGTAGGTCTGGATTTTATTGAAATCTTCCAAAGAGCCACACAATCCCCTACTTACAATGATTCCATCAGTTTTGAGTCCAGCCACCCTTTTCCAAACTGAATTGTTTATTGTAATATCCTTTCCTTTGACTTTTGAGGTGAGAACAGAACCATCATGCTTGAGATTTGTATAGAACACCTTCACTAAATCTGGGTAGATGAACCCATTCAGCTCCAAAAATTTCTGCAAATCTTGATACTGCAGCATAGTGATTATATCAGTCAACCCTTCATCCTCCAGCCACTGAAAGCTCAGAATTTTTGGTGGATTAATAGCCTTTTTACTGATTTGAGACTGAAACTTTTCAATTCTCTCCTCATCACCATCAAACCAAGCTTCAATAGAGCCATGTCTATATGAAGGCGGTGCTGGAATTTCAGGTTCTTTGTGCTTTGATGACCCAGCAATTTTCGATTTCTTTCTTGGGTTGCTTGAGGAGGCCATAGCAAAAGAGAAAAATGCAGAAAACAGAGCAGAGATTGTATTTGCAGAGTTTTACACACAAGCAGTTTAAATAGCAATGCAATTCGTATATGTATTTAAACACATTTGATTATCAGCTTTTAGAAAGAATTCAATGCATTGTGTAGTCAAACAAGTAATCAGATGGAATATATGGGGCAGAGATATGCAGCAGGTTTTGTCTTAACCAAGGCATTCAGTCAGTTGAGTGAATTTTGAATTTTGGAAAGAGAAATCAGTTGAAAGCAAGCCAAAAGCACTACATGACAAAATAAGAGTCAAGATTCTTTAACCAGCTGCATTTAACATGTAACAGATGCACAACTACCAATCAATCAACTTAAATTCACCAATTGAATGTAAATCAATGCAATTTATCACCTAATTCGTTCTGGTATTTAATTTTGTATTGTTCCAGACAATTTCAGTCGGTTGTTTTGTGCGAAACAGCTGATTAAAACAGATAGTATGATACTGATTTAATACCAATTAATGAAATTAACTGATTAAAACAGAGACAGAAATCACTGCAACTCCACTGCAGCCCCAAATTAATCAAAATAAGCTAATTAAAACACGAAATAACTAACTAAAAAACTGAATTTCATTGCAGATTTCATTCTATATCATATAAACTGCAAGTATAACTACAATCAATCAACAAACATGCAAAATTAAACACTCAAACACACAAAATAGCATGTACAACAACAAGAATGAGTCACACACATGAATTAAATCAGATTTGAGATATCAAGAACACCCAATTCATTTCTCAATTGAAAAAATCTATCTTTAGAGAGTGGTTTGGTAAAAATATCAGCAATTTGGTTATGTGAATCAACAAATTCAATTATGCAGTCACCTTTTGAACATGATCTCTAATGAAATGGTGCCTTATTTCTATGTGCTTTGTTCTAGAATGCAAAATAGGATTTTTGGTTAAATTGATAGCACTTGTGTTGTCACACCTAATAGGAATGTGATCTAGTTTCAAGCCATAATCAAAAAGCTGCTGTTTTAACCACAAAGTTTGAGCACAATAGCTCCCAACTGCAACATATTCAGCTTCAGCAGTAGACAAAGCCACACTAGCTTGCTTTTTGCTATGCCATGATACTAGACTACTTCCTAATAGATGACAAGTTCCACTTCTGCTTTTCCTATCCAAGTTATAACCAGCAAAATCAGCATCTGAATAACTTACTAGATTAAAGATGCACCTTTTGGATACCACAAACCAACATTAATAGTACCTTTTAGATATTTTATGATTCTTTTAGCAATTGCAAAGTGTGATTCTTTAGGATTGGACTGAAATCTAGCACACATGCATACACTAAACATTATATCCGGCCTACTAGCAGTTAGGTATAAAAGAGAACCTATCAAACCTCTATATTTAGTGGAATCAAATGGTTTACCACTTTCATCGACATCAAGGTAGCTGCCGGTAGCCATAGGAGTGCTTGATTCTTTGCAGTTGTCCATGTCATACTTCTTTAATAGCTCTTTGCAATATTTTGATTGATTAAGGAATGTTCCATGATCCATTTTGCTTGACTTGTAAGCCTAAGAAGAAGTTTAGATCACCCATCATTGACATTTCAAACTCCCCCTGCATAGCTGCCACAAATTCTTCACAAAGCTTCTCATTAGTGGATCCAAAAATTACATCATCTACATAAACCTGCACAAGTATTATGCTGTCCAAAGACTTCCTAATGAACAAAGTTTTATCAACTTAGCCCCTTTCAAAATTTTGAGAGATAAGAAAGTTACTCAACCTTTCATACCATTGTCTTGGAGCTTGCTTGAGTCCATAAAGAGCCTTTTTGAGCTTATATACATGATTAGGAAACTTGTGATCAACAAATCCGGATGGTTGTGAAACATAAATTTCTTCATTTATATAACCATTCAAAAATGCACTTTTCACATCCATTTGATGAAGTTTGAATCCAATCATGCATGAGAAAGCAAGCAATAGTCTAACAGCTTCTAATCTAGCTACAGGAGCATATGTTTCTTCATAATCTATTCCTTCCTCTTGATTGTATCCTTTAGCTACAAGCCTAGCTTTATTTCTAGTTATTATTCCTTGATCATTCATTTTATTTTTAAACCCATTTTGTACCAATTATATTCATTTTAGGTGTGCAAGGGACTAGTTCCCAGACCTCATTCCTTTTAAACTGATTCAGTTCATCTTGCATAGCTAAAATCCAGTTTTCATCAAGTAATGCATCATCAACACATTTAGGTTCAACTTGAGAAACAAATGCAGCAGTTAAACATGTATCATGCATAGATCTTCTAGTAGAAACACCTTGCTGAACATCACCTATAACATTTTCAATGGATAGATCATGACGCACCCTCCATTCTTTGGGTAAATCATTTTCTGCAGATTTTAGTTCTGGTGCCAGATTTTTAGTCAGTTCTTTCTGATTTTCACCAGCTAAAATTTCGTCTGCAGCAGCTTTATCAGTTTGTAAATGTTCAGCTGATACACCTTCAATTAGATTCTCTTCTCCTGCATCTGCACCACTTACTGCACCTTCATTTTGCACATTAGTCTCATAAAAAACAACATGAATTGATTCCTCAATGATAGCTGATCTTTTGTTATAAATCCTATATGCTTTGCTATTAGAAGAATAACCTAAAAACAATGCATCATCAGCTTTAGCATCAAATTTTCCAAGTTTTTCTTTGCCATTATTTAACACAAAACACTTGCAGCCAAACACTCTAAGATGTGCTATGTTGGGTTTTCTCCCTTTATACAATTCATAAGGGGTTTTCTTCAAAATAGGTCTTATAAAAACCCTATTTATTATATAACATGGAGTATTTACTGCATCTGCCGAAAAATATTTAGGAATGTTTGATTCATTAAGCATAGTCCTTGTTAGTTCTTCAAGAGACCTATTTTTCCTCTCAACCACACCATTTTGTTGAGGAGTTCTAGGTTCTGAAAAGTTATGTTTAATTCCATATTTTTCACAAAAATGATTGAACTTTTCATTTTGAAATTCCCCTCCATCATCACTTCTTAGAGCACTTATCTGCAGCTGTTTTCAACTTGTAAAACCTTGGCAAGTTTCTTAAAAGCATGAAATGCATCATTTTTATTTGTAAGAAAATAAAGTCCAAGTAAATCTAGAATAGTCATTGATCGATGCCGTACTCAGTCAAATAAAAACAATTAAATGTAGTACTAGAAATTACTCCTAGGTCGTCTCCCAAGGACCAATTCTCACTGTCAAAAGATTGAATCATGCAATGGGGGGGGGGTTTTGGACAGATAACAGTTAATTAAAATATGGCAGACAAACAACAAATTAATTGCAGTAATTAAAATAGGCAAGACTCTTGAACACAATGCATCTCTGACATCCTTGGCTTACAACAGATTATCAATCCGTTTAATCCTTGTGCGGTCTAGATTAACCAACTAAGCAAAAGTTAACCCAAGACTTCCCTACACGAATTAAGCAAACGTGAACCTTGTAAGGTCTCCTTCCAAGGGATTAAGCATCCTCCAGAACAGAGGCTTCACAGAGGAGAATCAAACGTACGAAACCATAAAACACACATAACCTCCATCAGTGAGTGCAGCATGCCCAAGAGGCTCACCCTGGGGTTTTAGCCTTCCATTAACTCAGAAAACAGAAAATGCATTGCAGAAGACGTAAACTGAATTTGAAAACGAAATTGAAAACAAAATAGCAATAGAAAACGGAAAACTGGAATTATGGAACTGTGGAACAGTACACGAATTCTGAATTAAAAACCAAAACCAAAAACAAAAACAAAACGTAAACTGGTCTCTCTTGAAAAGAAACGTAACCCTAAATTCCTACTACTGCTGCCGCCTCTGCTCCTTCCTCAGCTGCCCTACTTGTAGCTGCATTGCATGGGCACAAAAATCGAGAACCATTGGGCCCAAAATCCAATTTGTGACGTGGCAGCTGACATGGCAGTGGTGACGTGGCAACTCCTCTTGAAGTCCATGAATTAATTCCAGGCCCAAAATAATTTTAAACTGCCCTGAAAATAAAAATTGGAATAATTAAACTTAGAAAATTTAAATTAATTAAAATATGAATTTCTGGTCCAATTATAGCTCTAATAGAAATTAGTACAAAATATAAACAATTAAGCACAAATCAAAGATGAAAACAAGTACAGAAAGGTAAGAAAATAAGGGAAAATAATGACTCATCAGTCATCAACAATAACTAAAGCATAATAGTTTCCTCCAATATTCATAGTTCTAGATGGACCAAACAAATCTAAATGCAGCAATTCTAAAGGTTTTGATGTAGACACATAATTTTTCAAATTAAAAGATACTTTGGTCTGTTTTCCTCTTTGACATGCATGACAGATTTCTCCTTTTTCAAATTTCAGGTTTGGTATCCCTAAAACAAGCTCTTTTGAAACCAGTTTTTCCAAATGATTCATGTTTATATGTGCAGCTCTCCTATGACAAAGCCATGAACTATCTTCTTTAGACATGAGACATGTAAAATTAGTTGCACACATATGATCAAGATCAAGCATGTAAATATTTTCTATTCTCTTTCTTAACATGCAGATTTTTTCAGAATTTTTCTCAATAATTTTGCAATGATTTGTTTCAAATGTAATTCTAAAACCTTTATCACACAACTGGCTAATACTAAGGAGATTATGCTTCAAACCTTCAACATATAACACATTTTCAATAAGGATTGAAGAAATGTTACCAACATCACCACTTCCAAGTATTTTTCCTTTGTTATTATCTCCATATGTGACAAAACCTCCATTTTTCAAGGTGAGTTTGACAAAATTCCTTATGTCACCACACATATGTCTTTAACAGCCACTATCTAGATAACACAATGATTCTTTGGCCTTCAAGAACACCTACGAAACACAATCAATGGAGAAAATTTGGTACCCACATCAATTTGGGTCCAACAAAATTAGTTACCTTTCTATCACTTTTTGGCATCCAAATATATTTACCACTAGGAACACCAAATTTTCTCATTTTGCAAGACTTTGAAGTATGTCCCTTGTTCATACAAGCCGGCACGTGCCATGGTGCACCACAAAATGATCCACCGAGAAAACTCCATCAACATGCCATGCTTTTGCCCCAAAGCCTTCCCCCATGGCTTAAGGGATCCATTTGGAGATGATTGCCATCAATGTTTCCCAAAACCGCTCCAGTGCCAAAATTTGAGTTAGGGCACACAAGCCGGCATGTGCCGTGGTGCCCGAAAAAATGGCCCACCGAGTCAACTCACTAAAATACCTTGGTTTTGCTGCCAAAGCCTTCCCCAATGCCTTAGGGGAGCCATTTGGAGTTGATTCTCATCAATGTTTCCGAAAACAGCTAAAATGCCAAAATTTGAGTCATGGAACACAAGCCAGCATGTGCCGTGGTGCACCACAAAACGACCCACAGAGTCAACTCTATAAGCATGCCTTGGTTTTGCCGCAAAGCGTTCCCACATGCCTTAGGGGATCCATTTGGAGTTGATTGTCATCAATGATTCCCAAAACTGCTCTGGAGCCAAAATTTGAGTCATGGCACACAAGCCGGCATGTGCCGTGGTATCCCAAAAAAGGACCCACATAGTCAACTCCACCAACATGCCTTGGTTTTGCCCCAAAACCTTCCCCCATGCCTTAGGGGAGCCATTTGGAGTTGATTGCCGTCAATGTTTCCCAAAATCGCTCCGGTGCCAAATTTCAGTCACGACATACAAGCCGGCATATGCCGTGCTGCACCATAAAATGACCCACCTAGTCAACTCCACTAACATGCCTTGGTTTTGGCCCCAAAACCTTCCCCCATGCCTTAGGGTAGCCATTTGGATTTGATTCTCAACAATGTTTCCCAAAACTGCTGCGATGCAAAAATTTGAGTCACGCCACACTGACAATGCCTGTGTCGCGCAAAAGAATTTTGAATTGACTAACCTTTACTAATGTAGTATAGGAATCAACTCGAGTCAATCCAAGGAGTGTTATACCACAATATAAATTGAAGAGGTTCATGTTAATAAAAATAAATAAAAGGGGGGGTTTGTTCGAGCAAAGAAGACAACTGGAAGAGCAACTTAGCTAATATTATGCGCTGCTCCTTATTCGGACATGAACGAGATTACCAAAGCAGGAAATGCTATAAAATAGTGAAAATCAAAATGCAATGAACAATCGGAAACTATGAATATCGAACATCACTATCA
This sequence comes from Lablab purpureus, assembly GCA_030347555.1. Taxonomy (NCBI): domain Eukaryota; kingdom Viridiplantae; phylum Streptophyta; class Magnoliopsida; order Fabales; family Fabaceae; genus Lablab; species Lablab purpureus. Next base: position 25,817,717 of record CM059256.1, on the reverse strand, counting down.
GTAAATGTGAAATGCAAAGTGCAAAACAGTGAATACATAACTTCCAGTAAACAGAAAATCGAAATGTTGTTGAAACAATGAAAATCGAAAGGCAATGAAATGCAGTGAAATTTGAATTGCAGAGAAAATCGAGTTACAGTGAAAATAGAACTATAATAAAGAAAATGAAAATCGCAATGCTATGGAATGCAGTGAAAATCGAAATGTTGTTAAGCAGCAAATATCGAACTACAATAGAAAAAGTGAAAATCGAAATGCCAGGAAATGCAATGAATATCGAAATTGTTGATGATTTCAGATTTGATGATGTTTCTAAAATGCTTTGATGATGTTCTGTGTTTGTGATTAATGGTTCTTAATTGATTTAGCATTTCTAGAGATGTTCGATTATCTGTATATGATTAGCTAATTGAAAAATGATAATCTGTTGATTTTATGATTCATCAATTAGTTTGCTAATCCTGTTGCTTTAGTCGACTATTTTCATTAATGTACCAGGAATACAAGTTTAATGAAAATAGCTAACTGGTTTGCTGCTTCAGTCGACTATTTCGTTCCAGACCTCTTATGCAGAAAACAGTAGAACGTACACTTGTATCTCTCAAAAGAGCACGACCCATAGCTCTGATCTTTGCCTATAAATACAACTCTCAAGGACGAATTAAGGTGCGAAAATTCAAGAGAATACACTCAAGAGTTGCAAACATTTAGAGTAAAGGAATCTGCAGAATTCTGTTTACTGTATTTTCTTTTCAAGAAGAATTTTTCTTTCACTGTATCTTGTATTCTTTAATCTCAGGGTAGAGATTTGTAGGTGGGTTTTAGAACCCTGTTATCTGTGATTGGGGTGATCACAGCGACTCAGTGTGAGTCAGTGGGTTTAGAACTGTTCTATAGTGTTTAGAATAGGTTCTTTGATTTTCTTGTAGTGTTCAAGAAAGGTTTGTTGTAAAGAATACATTTTTTATAGTGATTAGGATCTGTAGAGTTGCAGATCATCAACTGGATGTAGTTCTTGCACAAAGAACGAACCAGTATAAACCTTGGTGTTATCTTTTCTCTTCCTTCATCATCTGTTATAGTCTGCATTAAGAACTAACCTACTATTTTGCAATAATCAGTCGGCTAATTCTTAGTAAACTGCACCAGTAATTTTTTTGATACGAAAAAGTTTTCAATAAAGCATTATATCAATTCAACCCCCCTTCTTGATATAATTCCGCATCTAACAATTGGTATCAAGAGCAGGTTCTTGTAAGGTACTCAAGAAAGATTCAAGATGGGTGACGAGCTTCCCTTTGCTGAAGGAGCATTTACCAACAGACCTCTACTCTTTGTAGGAGCGAATTATCCCTTCTGGAAAGCCAGAATGAAGATCTTCTTCGAGTCTGTTGATAAAGGCATGTGGGATGCAGTGATTAATGGTTCTTTCATTCCAAATATGAAGGCTGAAGATGGAAACTTGATTGAAAAGCCATGGGATCAGTGGACTGATGCAGAAAATAAAAAGGCCCAGTTTGACAGTAAGGCAAAAAATATTTTAACCTCTGCTCTAAATCTTGATGAATTTTTCAGGGTTTCTCAATGCACAACAGCTAAAGAAATGTGGGATATTCTTGAAGTTACCTATGAAGGAACAACAGAGGTGAAAAGAGCAAGAAAGCACACCCTCATACAAGAGTATGAGATGTTTCGAATGCAACCTGGAGAGAGCATTCAAGATGTGCAGAAGCGCTTTACACACATAGTCAATCATCTGCTGGGTTTAGGAAAGAAATTTAATGATGAAGAGCTCAACATAAAGGTTCTCAAATGCTTAAGTGGGAGCTGGCAGCCGAAAGTCACAGCAATTCTTGAAACAAAGGATTTGACTGTCATGAACACTGCAACTTTGTTTGGAAAACTTAGGGAGCACGAGCTGGAGCTAAGCAGGCTTGATCAACTTGAAACCTCTGATAAACAGAACAAGAGTCTTGCACTAAAAGCCAAGGAGTGCATAAAGAGTGATGAAGAGAAAGAGTATGAAAGTACAGAACTTGCTATGCTGGTTAAGAAGTTTGGAAAGTTCTTAAAAAGTAAGAATTATCCAAAAGACAGGTTCCAAGAAAATCAGAAGAGGTACACTAGAAAATTTGATTTTAATTCCTCTAACTTCTCTTGCTTTAATTGTGGGCAGCTAGGACATGTCAAGGTAGATTGTCCTCTTTTGAATCAAAGAAAAGAAAGAAGCCCAGAAAAGAATGAAAGAAGAGATAAAGACAAACGCAATCAGCACTTCAAGAAAGGCAAGAAAGCATATATGGCCTGGGATGACAGTGATTCCAGCAAATCATCAAATTCAGATTTTGAATCTGAAAACCAAGCCAATCTGTGCCTTGTAGCTAATGAAGAAATATCTAGCCAAGTAAGTTCGTGTGATTCTGATATGAGTGAGAATTATGACACCTTGTTTGATGCATTCAGAGAATTACATGATGAAGCAAAGAAACTGGACTATCAGAATAATCAGCTAAAAGGTCTAAATAACTGGCTAGAAAATAAGTTACAGGAACTGGAAAATCAGAATAGCAGATTGAAAGATGAAAATAGTCAACTAAAAGACAATGTCTTGCAACTGAAAAACCAGATAGAATCTGATAAACCTGAGAATGATAAAACCAAATCTGCAAAATGTGAAAACTGCATTAATCTCCAAAATAAAGTTGGTTATCTGATTAAAACTTTAGCAAAGTTTCAAATTGGTCATAATACACTTAATCAACTTCTACATTCTCAAATTGGATTTTCAAATGGAAATGGTCTTGGATATGGAAAACATTATCATGCTGCTAAGAATAAATCTTATCCTAGTAACAGATTTAAAAAATGTTCTTATTGTTTGAAACATGGACATATATCTAGATTTTTCTATGTCAAGAATTTTGGGATTTCAAGAGGTGAATACTATTGGAAACCCAAAACATATGCTGTTCCTAACTTCAAAGGACCCAACCTTTTTTGGGGACCTAAATTTGTAAATTAACCTTGTTTTCCAGATCTGTCATAGAGTAAAGAGAGCTTCATGGTATCTAGATAGTGGTTGCTCTAAACACATGACAGGTGATAAATCAAAGTTGATGAACTTCAAGGCATTTGAAACTGGTTCAGTTACTTTTGGAGACAATAGCAAGGGCAAAATCAAAGGATCTGGAGACATTGGAGACTATTCTTCTTCACAAATTAAGGATGTACTTTTTGTTGAAGGATTGAAACACAATCTGCTAAGCATAAGTCAGCTTTGTGACAAAGGTATGAAAGTCACTTTTGATGCAGAATTTTGTGTCATATACAACTGTAAAACTGTAGATATTGTGCACATTGGGAGAAGAATAAACAATGTTTACATGCTGGACATTAACCCCTCAAATCTCAAGAACATCTGCTTGTTAACCAAAGAAGATGAAAGCTGGCTATGGCATAGAAGGTGTGGACACATCAACATGCAATTATTAAACAAGATCAGCTGCAAAAGTTTTGTAAGAGGGCTTCCAAATGTGAAATTTGTGAAGGACAAAGTATGTGCGGTTTGCCAAAAAGGAAAGCAGTCCAGAAGCTTATTTGCATCAAAGAATATCATCTCAACAAGGAGACCACTTGAGCTTTTGCATCTTGATTTGTTTGGTCCATCGAGAACTGTAAGTATTGGAAACAACTCATATGTTCTTGTAATTGTTGATGATTTCTCAAGGTATACTTGGACACTTTTTCTTTCATCAAAAGATGAGACTTTCCATGCATTCAAAAATTTTGCTAAGATCATTTCAAACGAAAAAGATCTTGACATTGTTTCATTAAGAAGTGATCATGGAACTGAGTTTCAAAGCATGCATTTTGAAAAGTTTTGTACTAAATATGGCATATCTCACAACTTTTCTGCACCTAGAACTCCACAACAAAATGGAGTTGTTGAAAGGAAGAACATGACTCTTCAAGAATGTGCAAGGACAATGTTGAGTGAATCCAAGCTTCCAAAATACTTTTGGGCAGATGCAGTCTCTACAACTTGTTATATACTTAATAGGGTTTTGCTTAGACCAATACTTGATAAAACCCCATATGAGCTTTTGAATGATAAAATTCCTAGTATTGCATATTTCAAAGTCTTTGGTTGCAGGTGCTTCATACTAAACAATGGAAAAGCATCATTAGGCAAGTTTGTTGAAAAAGCAGATGATGGTATTTTCCTAGGTTATTCCATGAATAGCAAAGCTTATCGTGTTTTCAACAAAAAGAACCTAACTGTGGAAGAATCTATTCATGTTGTATTTGATGAGTACTTATGCCAAAAAGAGAGAAAAGGTAATTCCCTTGCAGGTTCTGATGATGAGAAATCTGAGAAGTCAGAAAAGAATGAAGATTATGCAGAAAAATTTGCTGAATCTGACAGACAGGATGAACCAGTCGACTATAACTCTGGATCAGTCGACTACTCTGTAGCAGACAATGCCTTATCCAAATCCTAGAGAACTCAAAAAGGATTGTCTCTGGATAACATCATTGGGAATGTTGAAAAGGGAGTAACAACTCGAAACTCTCTACATGAATTCTGTAATCACATGGCATTTGTTTCACAAATAGAACCAAAAAATATTCATGATTCATTGCTTGATCATAATTGGACAACTGCTATGAATGAAGAGTTGAATCAGTTTGTTAGAAATAATGTTTGGCATCTATTACCTAGGAACAATGAAATGAATGTTATAGGATCAAAGTGGGTTTTCAAAAATAAACTTGATGAAAATGGTGTAATAACTAGAAACAAAGCTAGACTTGTAGCAAAAGGATATAATCAGGAAGAAGGCATTGATTATGATGACACTTATGCACCAGTTGCTAGATTAGAAGCCATTAGGTTGTTGCTTGCATTTGCATGTCTTAAAAGCCTCAAACTCTATAAAATGGATGTTAAAAGTGCTTTTCTAAATGGCTTTATAAATGAGGATGTGTATGTTGAACAGCCACCTGGATTTATTGATTCTAAGTCTCCTAACCATGTTTACAAACTCAAAAAGGCATTGTATGGTCTTAAACAAGCACCTAGGTAGTGGTATGAAAGACTTTCAACTTTCCTAATATCTCAAGGTTTTAAAAGAGGAATTGTTGACAAAACTCTTTTCACTAAGAAAGCTATTAATGATCTCATACTTGTGCAAATTTATGTCGATGACATAATCTTAGGATCATCTAATCCCTCTCTTTGTCAAGAGTTTGCAGAATCAATGCAGGGTGAATTTGAGATGTCAATGATGGGAGAATTGAATTTCTTCCTAGGTCTGTAGGTCAAACAGATGTAAAATGGAACCTTCATAAATCAATCTAAGTACTGCAATGAATTGCTAAAGAAGTTCAACATGGAGAGCTGCAAAGAAGCCAATACTCCAATTTCCTCAAGCTGTTATCTTGACTTAGATGAATCTGGAAAATCAGTTGATGCAACTATGTATAGAGGTTTGATTGGTTCTTTGCTATACATCACTGCTAGCAGACCTGACATCATGTTTGCTATACATCACTGCTCACAGCTGCAAAACGAATTTTGAAGTATCTCAAAGGAACTCTGAATGTTGGGCTGTGGTATTCAACTGGGAATGAGTTAAATTTGGTTGGCTATACTGATTCTAATTTTGCAGGTTGCAAATTAGACAGGAAAAGCACCAGTGGAACATGTCACTTGTTTGGAAACTGTTTGATTTCTTGGACAAGTAAGAAACAAGCTTGTGTTGCACTTTCCACAGCAGAAGCTAAATATATAGCTGCTGGTAGCTGCACTGCACAGATTTTGTGGTTAAAATAACAGCTAAGTGATTTCAGTTTGCATCTTTCTGATATTCCAATCTTATGTGATAACACCAGTGCTATCAATCTAACTAAGAACCCTATACAGCATTCTAGAACTAAGCACATTGAAATAAGGCACCATTTTATAAGAGATCATTTAGAAAAGAAGGATTGTAGGATTGAATTCATCTCTACTAATGATTAGTTAACTGATATATTCACTAAACCTCTTGGTCATGATAGGTTTTTCAAACTTAGAAATGAATTGGGTATCCTAAATATTAACCATCTCTCTTAAATTCTATTCTGCAGAGTTAAACAGTTTGCTAATTCTATGAAATAGTTGGCGTATTTCATTTAACTGATAGTAATGTTTTACTGATGCAGATTTCAGTGTGTAAATTCTGTGTAACAGTCGACTTATTTCACTTAACTGACATTAGTGCTTTACTGTTACATAAAATAGTTTGCTTATTTTCATGAAATAACAGACTTATTTCATTAATTGTACTTGCAGGTGTTATTTCTATCTGAACAGCTTATTAATTGATTTAACTAACTGATTAATTCCTCTAAATAAAATTAAAATTCAGTCAAATTTCTTCAAATCTGTTCAAACCTTGTCAGTAAATAACCAACTCATACATATTCCTTCTCTGCACTGTCTGTAACTGAATATTTTCTCAACTGATCAATTTTTCGTGTGATCTTGCATCTATATAGCTATAATCCTTCTGGATTTCAGATTTCACTACTGTACATCTCTCTCATTGCATTTTTGTATGAAATGGCTGAATCTGTAAAACTCAGAATGCAGAGGAAGCAGATTCTTGCACCTAAAATACTAAAATTCAGCTGGCTGGAGAATGAAAATCTGACCTTCGTGAGAAATTCCCTTCATGCACAAGGTCTTCAATAGTTTGTCGAGCTAGAAGGTAACTTCTACATAGACCTTGTTAAACTGTTTTATGCTAACTTGAACGTGGATAAAAATATACTGGTTTCTCAAATAAGAGGTAGAGAAGTGCGGATTGACAACACCTTGTGGAGAAGGGTTGCTGGCCTGAAAAATGAGGGCACCAAAATCAGTAAGGGAAACACTGGAGTTGTACCAGATTTTAATAAGGAAGCTGTTTACAAGGATTGTCTGCGCAGCTGTGATGAAGCTCTCATCCTCAAATACAATGTAGGAAGGATGAAAAGATATGAAAGGCTTCTAGCTTTCTTCCTTGCTTGGCAGCTCATCCCCAGGGGGAGCAATCATGCACAGCTGATGGAGGAAGATCTTGCACTGATTCACTGCTTGAAGAACCGTATCAAGGTCAATTGGATCTATATGATCAAGGGTCACATGTTCAAGGCAAAGAGGCTCAGTGATCACAAGCTTCCGTATGCAATTCTGATCTCCAAGTTTCTGGATTATTTTAATTTTCCCACTGATGGAGAGACTACCCGCATTGTCAACCATAAGCATTTGTTTGATAACGATTAACTCCGCAAGATGGGCTTGAACAAGGTAAATGGTGACTGGAATTATGAAGCTGGAGCATCATCATCTACACCAGGAACAACCTTCACTGCTGGCACATCATCTGGAACTCAGCGAAGATTATACAGCATATCAAATGGTTCCCTACTCAGCTCCTCCAACATACCAGGGAGTACCCATGTCCAAATTTGTGTGTATGCTTATATCTAGACTTAATGTACTTTCCTCTATGCAGCGCAATACACACGAAACTATGGTGGCCAGGTTCACCAACATAGATTATGAGATAGATCTAATCCAACGCCAACTTGCTGAACTGCAAGTAATTGTGGAAAGTTATGATGGCTCCAATGCCCACAACACTGCTGCCATGGAAGAGGATGGTGATGATGATGAAGACGAGGATGATAAAGAAGATGATGACTGATCAAAGCTGCTTCTGATTTTAATATTTTCAGTTTTATATTTCTGCAGTAAAAACATTTGGGTCTGTAATAATTTCACACACTAATGCTTTGCTTAATCTGCACTTTAGAACATTCACATCTGCTATATCTGCTTTATCTGCTATTTGCTAATGTAAAAGGGGGAGATAATCTACCATCTCTTCTCTTTGTGTTTACAGGTTTTGCAGTTTGACATCATCAAATAGGGGGAGTTTGTTGATGATTTCAGATTTGATGATGTTTTTAAAATGCTTTGATGATGTTCTGTGTTTGTGATTAATGGTTCTAAATTGATTTAGCATTTCTAGAGATGTTCGATTATCTGTATATGATTAGCTAATTGAAAGATGATAATCTGTTGATTTTATGATTCATCAATTAGTTTGCTAATCCTGTTGCTTTAGTCGACTATTTTCATTAATGTTCCAGGAATACAAGTTTAATGAAAATAGCTAACTGGTTTGCTGCTTCAGTCGACTATTTCGTTCCAGACCTCTTATGCAGAAAACAGTAGAACGTACACTTGTATCTCTCAAAAGAGCACGACCCATAGCTCTGATCATTGCCTATAAATACAACTCTCAAGGACGAATCAAGGTGCGAAAGAATTCAAGAGAATACACTCAAGAGTTGCAAACATTCAGAGCAAAGGAATCTGCAGAATTCTGTTTATTGTATTTGCTTTTCAAGAAGAATTTTTCCTTCACTGTATCTTGTATTCTTTAATCTCAGGGTAGAGATTTGTAGGTGGGTTTTAGAACCCTGTTATCTGTGATCGGGGTGATCACAGTGACTCAGTGTGAGTCAGTGGTTTAGAATTGTTCTATAGTGTTTAGAATAGGTTCTTTGATTTTCTTGTAGTGTTCAAGAAAGGTTTGTTGTAAAGAATACATTTTTTATAGTGATTAGGATCTGTGGAGTTGCAGATCATCAACTGGATGTAGTTCTTGCACAAAGAATGAACCAGTATAAACCTTGGTGTTATCTTTTCTCTTCCTTCATCATCTATTATAGTCTGCATTAAGAACTAACCTACTATTTTGCAATAATCAGTCGGCTAATTCTCAGTAAACTGCACCAGTAAATTTTCTGATACGAAAAAGTTTTCAATAAAGCATTATATCAATTCAACCCCCCCTTCTTGATATCAATTCAACATCTAAATGCAATGGAAAATCGAAATATAATGAAACAGTAAATATCAAAAGGCAATAGAACAGTAGAAATCGAATTGTTGTTAAAAGCTTGCACGCAATTAAAAAGGAGATTTAAATAGTTCATCCACCATTCTTAAAACAATAAACGCTAATCACACACTTCCTTAGTCTCATCAGCTGATATAATCTCAACAAATCCTACATTCATGAAAATACAATCACTCCTGCACTGTTCTAATGAAAACTAAAAAGAAATAGAAGAAAATGCAGCAGCCCCTCCTCTGTCACGACATCTCCTGAGCTGTTGTTATGGAATTATGTGCCTATGTAAAATTCTGTTTTTTGCTGTAATGAAATTCTGTGCACGCTCCCCTCTCTGTACTGCTCACGTCGCTTTTTATGTTTGCAAAGGCTGCCCTAATGCCTTGATTGGGCCCCGCACATCACCCAATGGCCAATGTTGTACGAAGCTGTCTTGGGTGAATTATTGTGCTGCTGTATTTTTTTCTTCTCTTTTTACTGTTCACCATTGGTGTACGAGGCTAGCAATTGGGCTGATTTGGTAATTCCTCTTTCTTGCTTCAATTGGGCTGAATTCAATTCAATTCACAGCTTGTGCATCTCTCCATCCCACTCCAGGATCAATCACACCATAAAAGGGGGTCAGCTCAATGTAAACATCTAAGAAAATTAGAATTGGAAAAACAAGTTAAAGCTAAATCATTTAAATTTTACTTTTCAGCTATAAAATGAAAATATAACACCCTATTTTACTTATTTACCTTCATTCATGAAAACTGTAAAATTCAGCTTAAAGTTCCAAGAAACTGAAATTAAAAACGTCAAGGAGGTGCAGTAAACCATAAGGTATGAGCATAGAAATCGAGTTATCACACACAAGCCACCATGTCCCGTGGTGCACCACAAAATGACACACTGAGTCAACTCCATCAACATGCCTTGGTTTTGACCCAAAACCTTCCCCCATGCCTTAGGCGAGCCATTTGGAGTTGATTTCCATCAATGTTTCCCAAAACTGCTCTGGTGCCAAAATTTGAGTCACGACACACAAGCCGGCATTCCTCGTATTGCACCATAAAATAACTCACTGAGCCATCTCCACCAACATGCCTTGGTTTTCCCCCAAAACCTTCCCCTATGCTTTAGGGGAGCCATTTGGAGTTGATTGCCATCAATGTTTCCCTAAACCGCTCCGGCGCCAAAATTTGAGTTACGGCACAAAAGCCGACATGTGCCACGGTGCAGCACAAAATGACCCACCGAGTCAACTCCCCCAACAGGCCTTGGTTTTTCCCCAAAACCTTCCCCCATGCTTTAGGGGAGCCATTTGGAGTTAATTGCCATCAATGTTTCTCAACACCGCTCCGGTGCCAAAATTAGAGTTACGGCACACAAGTCGGCATGTGCCATGGAGCACCACAAAATGACCCACCGAGTCCACTCCACCAACATGCCTTGGTTTTGCCCCAAAACCTTCCCCTATGCCTTAGGGGAGCCATTTGGGGTTGATTTGCATCAATGATTACCAAAACCGCTCCGGTTCCAAAATTTAAGTCACGAAACATTAGTCGGCACGTGCCGTGGTGCACCAAAAAATGACCCACTGAGACAACTCCACCAACATGCCTTGGTTTTGCCACGAAACCTTCCCCCATGCCTTACGGGAGCCATTTGGAGTTGATTCCCATCAATGTTTCCCACAACCGCTCCGGTTCCAAAATTTGAGTCACGACACATAAGCCGTCATGTGCCGTTGTGCACCAAAACATGACCCACTGAGACAAATCCACCAACATGCCTTGGTTTTGCCCCAAAACCTTCCCCAATGCCTTAGGGGAGCCATTTGGAGTTGATTGGCATCAATGCTTCCTAACACCGCTCCTTTGCAAAAATTTGGGTAACGGCACACAAGCCTGTATGTCCCGTGGTGCACCACAAATTGACCCACGAGTCAACTCCACCAACAAGCCTTGGTTTTGCCCCAAAACCTTCCCTCATGTCTTAGGGGAGCCACTTTGAGTTGATTGCCTTCAATGTTACTCAAAAACGCTCCGGTGCCAAAATTTGAGTCACGGCACCCAAGCCGGCATGTGCCGTGGTGCACCACAAAATGACCCACTGAGTCAACTCCTCCAACATGCCTTGGTTTTGCCCCAAAACCTTCCCCTATGCCTTAGGAGAGCCATTTGGAGTTGATTGCCATCATTGTTTCCCCAAACCGATCCGGTGCCAAAATTTTTGTCACAACATACAAGCCAGCATGTGCCGTGGTGCACCACAAAATGACCCACCGAGTGAACTACTCCAACATGTCTTGGTTTTGCCCCAAAACCTTCCCCATGACTTAGGGGAGCCAGTTGCAGTTGATTGCCATCAATGTTTACCAAAACCTGCCAAAATTTGAGTAACGACACACAAGCCGACATGTGCCATGGTGCACCACAAAATGACCCACCGAGTCAAGTCCACCAACATGCCTTGGTTTTGCCCCCAAAACCTTCCCCCATGCCTTAGTCGACCCAATTGGAGTTGATTGCCATCAATGTTTCCCAAAACCACTCCCGTGCCAAAATTTTGGTCACGGAACACAAGCCGGCATGTGCCGTGGTGCACCACAAAATGACCCACTGCGTAAACTACACCAACATGCCTTGGTGTCGTAGAAAAACCTTCCCCTATGCCTTAAGGGAGCCATTTGGAGTTGATTGCCATCAGTGTTTCCGAAAACCGCTCTGGTGCCGAAATTTGAATCACGACACACAAGCCAGCATGTGCCCTGGTGCACAACAAAATGACCCACCGAGTCAACTCCACCAACATGCCTCATTTTGCCCCAAAACCTCTCCCCATGCCTTAGGGGAGCCATTTGGAGTTGATTGCCATCAATGTTCACCAAAACCGCTCTGGTGCCAAAATTTGAGTCAGGGCATACTAGCCGGCATGTGCTGTGGTGTCCCAAAAAATGACCCACCGAGTCAACTCCACTAGCATGCCTTGGTTTTGCCCCCAAAACCTTCCCCCATGCCTTAGGGTATCCATTTGGAGTTGATTGCCATCAATGTTTAACAAAATCATACCCGTGACAAATTTGAGTCACGGCACACAAGCCGGCATATGCCGTGGTGCACCACAAAATGACCCACCGGGTCAACTCCACCCACATGACTTGGTTTTGCCCCAAAACTTTTCCCCATGTCTTAGGAGAGCCATTTTGAGTTGATTGCCATCAATGTTTCCCAAAATCGCTTCAGTGCCAAAATTTGAGTCACGGCACACAAGCCAGCACGTGCCATGCTGCACCACAAAATGATCCACCGAGAAATCTCTATCAACATGCCATGCTTTTGCCCCCAAAGCCTTCCCCCATGCCTTAGGGGATCCATTTGGAGATGATTGCCATCAATGTTTCCCAAAACCGCTTCGGTGCCAAAATTTGAGTCAGGGCACACAAGCCGGCCTGTGCCGTGGTGCCCGAAAAAATGACCCACCGAGTCAACTCCACCAACATGCCTTGGTTTTGCCCCAAAACCTAATGACCCACCTAGTCAACTCCACTAAAATACCTTGGTTTTGCCCCCAAAACTTCCCCAATGCCTTAGGGGAGCCATTTGGAGTTGATTCTCATCAATGTTTCCGAAAACCGCTCCAATACCAAACTTTGAGTCACGACACACAAGCCGGCATGTGCCGTGGTGCACCACAAAACGACCCACCGAGTCAACTCTATAAGCATGCCTTGGTTTTGCCGCAAAGCCTTCCCCCATGCCTTAGGGGATCCATTTGGAGTTGATTGTCATCAATGTTTCCCAAACCTACTCCGGTGCCAAAATTTGAGTCATGGCACACAAGCCGGAATGTGCCGTGGTGCCCCAAAATATGACCCACCGAGTCAACTCCACCAACATGCCTTGGTTTTGCCCCAAAACCTTCCCCCATGCCTTAGGGGAGCCATTTGGAGTTGATTGTCGTCAATGTTTCCCAAAATCGCTCTGTTGCCGAATTTCAGTCACAACACACAAGCCGGCATATGCTGTGCTGCACCACAAAATGACCCACCTAGTCAACTCCACTAACATGCCTTGGTTTTGCCCCAAAAACCTTTCCCCATGCCTTAGGGGAGCCATTTGGAGTTGATTCTCATAAATGTTTCCCAAAACCGCTGCGATGCAAAAATTTGAGTCACGGCACACAAGGCAGCATGTCCCGTGGTGCACCACAAAATGCCCACTGAGTCAACTCCATCAACATGCCTTGGTTTTGCCCCAAAACCTTCCCCTATGCCTTAGGGGAGCCATATGGAGTTGATTTCCATCAATGTTTCCCTGAACCGCTCCGGTGCCAAAATTTGAGTCACGGCACAAAAGCTGGCATATGCCGCGGTGCACGACAAAATGACCCACCGAGTCAACTCCACCAACAGGCCTTGGTTTTGCCCCAAAACCTTCCCCCATGCTTTAGGGGAGCCATTTGGAGTTAATTGACATCAATGTTTCTCAACACCGCTACGGTGCCAAAATTTGATTCACAGCACATAAGTCGGCATGTGCTGTGGAGCACCACAAAATGACCCACCGAGTCAACTCCACCAACATGCCTTGGTTTTGGCCCAAAACCTTCCCCTATACCTTAGGGGAGCCATTTGGGGTTGATTTGCATCAATGATTCCCAAAACTGCTCCAGTTCCAAAATTTAAGTCACGACACATAAGTCGGCATGTGCACCAAAAAATGACCCACTGAGACAACTCAACCAACATGCTTTGGTTTTGCCCCTAAACCTTCCTCCATGCCTTAGGGGAGCCATTTGGAGTTGATTCCCATCAATCTTTCCCAAAACCGCTCCGGTTCCAAAATTTGAGTCACGACACATAAGCCGTCATATGCCGTTGTGCACTAAAAAATGACCCACCAAGACAACTCCACCAACATGCCTTGGTTTTGCCCCAAAACCTTTCCCAGTGCCTTAGGGGAGCCATTTGGAGTTGATTGGCATCAATGCTTCCTAAAACCGCTCCTTTGCAAAAATTTTAGTAACGGCACACAAGCCGATATGTCCCGTGGTGCACCACAAATTGACCCATCGAGTCAACTCCACCAACATGCCTTGGTTTTGCCCCAAAACCTTCCCCTATGTCTTAGGGGAGCCACTTTGAGTTGATTGCCATCGATATTTCCCAAAACCGCTCTGGTGCCAAAATTTGAGTCACGACACACAAGCGGGCATGTGCCGTGGTGCACCACAAAATGACCCACCGAGTCAACTCCACCAACATGCCTTGGTTTTGCCCCAAACCCTTCCCCCATGCCTTAGGTGAGCCATTTGGAGTTGATTGCCATCAATGTTTCCCCAAACCGCTCTGGTGCCAAAATTTGAGTCACTTCACCCAAGCCAGCATGTGCCGTGGTGCACCACAAAATGACCCATCGAGTCAACTCCACCAACATGCCTTGGTTTTGCCCCAAAACCTTCCCCTATGTCTTAGGCGAGCCATTTTGAGTTGATTGCCATCAATGTTTCCCAACACCGCTTCAGTGCCAAAATTTGAGTCACGGCACACAAGCCGGTATATCCCGTGGTGCACCACAAATTGACCCACCGAGTCAACTACACCAACATACCTTGGTTTTGCCCCAAAACCTTCGCCCATGCCTTAGAAGAGCCATTTGGAGTTGATTGCCATCAATATTTTTCAAAACCGCTCCCGTGCCAAAATTTGGGTCACGACAGACAAGCCGGCATGTGCCGTGGTGCACCACAAAATGACCCACCGAGTCAACTCCTTTAAGATGCCTTGGTTTTTCCCCCAAACCTTCCCCCATGTCTTTGGGGAGCCACTTTGAGTTGATTGCCTTCAATGTTACCCAAAACCGCTCCAGTGCCAAAATTTGAGTCACGACACACAAGCTAGCATGTTCCGTGGTGCACAACAAAATGACCCACTGAGTCAACTCCACCAACATGCCTTGGTTTTTCCCCAAAACCTTCCCGCATGCGATAGGCGAGCCATTTAGAGTTGATTGTCATCAATGTTTCCCAAAACCGCTCCAGTGCCAAAATTTGGGTCACGGCACACAAGCCGGCATGTGCCGTGGTGCACCACCAAATACCCACCGAGTCAACTCCACCAATATGCCTTGGTTTTGCCCCAAAACCCTGCCCCATGGCTTAGGGGAGCCCTTTGGAGTGTTGGCATATTTCAAGAACAAGTGTTGATGAAGTCCTCTCAATATTTCATGAAGTTTTAAAGTTTTGATGATGAAGATTTAAAGTTCTCTAAACAACATTAAAGACTTGTGTCATCTCACAAAGGAAGGTTTCTTGATGAAAAAGGCAAGGCATAAAGAGTGTTTAAAGCTTTCAAGAGAGAAGATTGATAAAGATTTTCTGAAGTGCTAGAGTTTCAAGTTTAGAAGTTTCTGTTTTGGGTGATGGATGAAAAGAGTAAGTCATAAATCCCATTCAAGATCTCTTCAAACTTGAGAGCAAGTAGTTTTCTCGCAAAAACATTTTTCTACGCTTTTAATCGATTATGATACGAAGTCTAATCGATTATTTTACTTAAAATTTGAATCAAAATAGTTTAACGAAAAAAATAATCGAAAGTGTTTTTGATAATCGATTATATTATTTCTAGGTTAATATAATCAATTATGGCCGTAATTTAATCGATTATATCAGGCAAAATGAGTTTTCCAGTTTTTAACTCTGATATAATCGATTAAGCTTTTTAGATAATCGATTAAATAAGTCGTTTTTGTGAATTCAATGCTGAATCAACCTAAGAACGGAAACTTTGATGTATTTTTGAATTATAAAATGAAAGAAAATGTCTTAGGTTCAACACATCTGATTAAACACAATATTCAAAGTGTTCTTGCGCCATAGTTTTTCAAAACCGCTTTCTTGCTCTCTCAAGGTTGATCAAAGTCTTTGGAAGTGGTGATTTTTGTGCTTAAGCTTTCATTCAGCACTCAATCAGGTGTTTTCTTTTACTATTTTTCTGAATGCGTAAAATTCATCCCTTGGATTTGTTCTAAGGGAGGTGTGTTCATCTCTTGTGTGTCAAGAGAGGTGGGAATCATCCTCAGTGTGTCTGAGGAGGTGTTTCATCCTTAGTGTGTCTAAGGAGGTGTTTCCTTTATCTTTATTTGTTATTGCATGAATTGGTGTTTGTAATTTCAATTAAAGATAGTGGGGTGATCATCACGTATTTGTGGTGATTGGGAACTGGACGTAGGATTGGCCTAATCCGAACCAGTATAAATCTCTGTGTTCTTTCTCTTTCCCTATCTCTTTTTATTGTGGATCATATTAATAATTGCAATTCAAACTGCGCTCATCTAAAGTTAAGGATAATCTGCATCCTGGTTTTAAAACATTTGATTAAAATCTGGAAAATTATTTTAAAGAGAAAAATTTTATTAAAAATCCAATTCACCCCTCCCTCTTGATTTTTACACTGCCGTTTGTTTCTAACAATTGGCCTCAGAGCGGGTTTTTTGAAAATTACTCAAAATCAAGATCCTTATGGCAGGCAAAACTCAATCTTTTGCTGAAGGTGCATCTATTCATAGATCACCACTCTTTACTGGTGAAAACTATCCTTTTTAGAAAAAGAGGATGGAGATTTTCCTTAGGTCTAATGATCAAGGAGTTTGGGATGCAATTGTAAATGGTCCATATATTCCTATGACTGTTGTTAATGAAGTGCAAGTACCCAAAGTGAGAGCAAGTTGGACGAAGGATGAGTACAATGAGTACCAATGCGATATAGGGGCATGCAATATGATATCATCTGCTTTAACTGTTGATGAGTTTTACAGGTTGTCTGATTGCACTACAGCAAAGGAGATGTGGGACACTCTTGAAGTCACACATGAAGGAACGGAAGACGTCAAAAGATCAAGGAAGAACACCTTGATTCAAGAATATGAGATGTTCCGTATGAGCAAAGGGGAAACCATCTATGACGTTCAGAAAAGATTTACTCACATTGTAAATCACCTCAAGGCGTTAGGTAAGAAATTTGACACTGAGGAATTAAATGTGAAAATTTTAAAATCTTTGGACAGGATATGGTAACCCAAGGTGACGACTATCACGAAATCCAAGAATCTCACAAGCATGAATATGACAACTCTCTTTGGTAAGCTTAGAGAACACGAAATTGAGCTTGGACGCTTCAAAGGAGAAGAAGAAGACGTCAAGAGAAAAGGTGTTGCTCTTAAAGCCGAATCCTACAAGGATGAGAGTAGTGATTCAGATGATAACCTTGAATGCAGTGACATCAACCTGTTTGTCAAGAAATACAAGAAGTTTATCAAGAACAAAAACAAAGGAAATTTCAAGAAAGGTAAGAAAGCTGAAAATTTAAATTCTCTTGATAACTTTAAATGCTATAGTTGTGGAAAAAGGGGACACTTGAAGTCGGATTGCCCCAACATCAAGAAAGATGAAGAAAAAGCAAAGAAATACAAAAAGCCTTTTGGCAAGAAGAAAAAGAAGGCATACATTGCTTGGGAAGATAATGAAGTAAGTTCTTCTGAAAGTGCAAGTGATTCGGAAGAAGAAGCAAACATTTGTCTCATGGCGGATGATGATGCTGAATCCACATGTAGCAAGGTAAGTGATTCCGATCTTCCAAATAATTATGATGAATTGCTTGAAGAGTTTCTTGATTTATGTGAAAAATCTGAAAAACTTACTTCTTTTCATAACAAATTAAACAATGACTATAAGAGTCTTGAAAAGAAAATTATTGATTTCGAAGAAGAGAAAAAGGTTTTGAAAGAGGATTTGGAAAAAGCAAAAATTCCTTGCAAATGCAAAACAAAAATTCCTATTTGCGAAAATTGTAATGTTCTTGCTAATAAAGTATCTTATCTTGAAACATCTCTTTAAAAAATTACTATGGGAAATAAAAATTTAAATAATGTTTTAAATGTGCAAAAAGGTTTATATGAAAAAGCAGGACTTGGTTATAATTTCAGATTTAATCATAAACTACCAAAACTGGTTTTGTAAAAGGAGAAACGTCTAATCCAAATAAGGTTTTTGAAAATATAAATTTCTCTAATGAAACAAGTGTTCCTACAAAGAAAGTCTATAAAAATGCATATTTCTCAAGAAAAACAAATGTTCCTACATGTTTTTATTGTATGCATAAAGGTCATTCGGTTAATAAATGCAATATTAAGCGTTTTAGTGTTCCTAATGGGAAATACAAATGGGTTCCCAAAGGAAAAATTGTTTCTAACCCATGAGGACCCTAATAAGTGACTTTAGGGAAATCTTGTTTATGATGCAGGTTGGTCCCAAGTCTAGGAAGTCGTTATGGTATCTTGATAGTGGTTGTTCAAGACACATGACGGGTGATAAAAGCAAATTCAAAAGCTTCAAAAAGAAAGAGCAAGGTTTTGTAACCTATGGAGACAACAACAAGGGAAAGATCATTGGTAGTGGAGTTATTGGAGAATATTTAAAGATTCATTATGTTCTTCTTGTTGATGGGTTGAAGCACAGTTTGCTAAGCATTAGTTAACTTTGTGATAAAGGTTTAAAGGTAACTTTTGATAGTGATCTTTGCAAAATTCATCACAAGGACTCAAATGAAATCGCCCTCATTGGTAAGAGACATAATAATATTTATTTAATTGATATTGATTGTGCATCTACATCTAGTAATTTATCTTGTTTAGTTGCTAAAGAAGAGGATCCATGGTTATGGCATAGAAGAGCTGCTCACATTCATATGCCTCATCTAAGTAAACTCATATCAAAAGAGTTAGTAATTGGTTTGCCAAAACTGATTTTTGAAAAGAACAAACTATGTGCAGCTTTGTCAAAAGGGAAGCAAACTAAAAATTCTTTTAAATCTAAAAATGTTGTTTCCACTTCTAAACCTTTAGAATTACTGCACATGGATTTATTTGGTCCCTCTAGAACAAAAAGTTTTGGTGGCAATTATTATGCTCTTGTGATTGTTGATGATTACTCTAGATTTACTTGGACTCTTTTTCTTTCATCTAAAAGTGATGCTTTCAAAGAATTTAGAAAATTTGCCAAGGTTATTCAAAATGAAAAGGATTTGAAAATCAAGTTTTTAAGAAGTGATCATGGCGGTGAATTTCAAAATGTTTCTTTTGAAAATTTTTGTGAAGAACAAGGTATTTCTCATAATTTTTCAGCACCAAGAACACCTCAACAAAATGGTGTAGTTGAAAGGAAAAATAGATCTTTGGAAGAACTTGCAAGAACTATGTTGAATGAAAATAATTTACCTAAATATTTTTGGGTCGATGTCGTAAGCACCGCTTGTTATGTTTTAAATAGGATTTTAATAAGACCTATTTTGAAATTAACACCATATGAGCTTTTCAAAGGAAGAAAACCAAATATTTCTCATTTTAGAATTTTTGGATGCAAATGTTTTGTTTTGAATAATGGAAAAGATAGCCTTGGAAAATTTGATGCTAAATCTGATGAAGCTACATTTTTAGGTTATTCCTTGAATAGTAAAGCATATAGAGTTTTTAATAAAAGGACCTTAAATGTTGAAGAATCTATACATGTTGTCTTTGATGAATATCTAGACCTTGAGGAAACCCCTCTTGAGTCAAAAAGAATCTTTGTAGATGATGAAGGAGAATATCAAGAAGGAACTCCTTTAGAAGAAGCTGTTGAAGAAATCAAATTGGATGATAATCCTCCTCAAAATGAAAGTCTACCAAGAGAATGGAGACCACCAAAAGAAGTATCTTTGGACAATGTCATTGGAGATATCTCAAAAGGTGTAAGAATAAGGAGGAACATGAATAATTTTTGTATGAATGTTGCTTTTGTTTCATAGATCAAACCAAAGACCGTAGAAGAAGCTTTGACGGATGATCATTGGTGTATAGCAATGCAAGAAGAGCTGAATCAGTTTGAAAGAAATCAGGTATGGGATTTAATTCCTAAAACTAACAATATGCAGGTTATTGGCACCAGATGGGTTTTTAGAAATAAGCTTGATGAAGATGGAAATATCACCAAGAACAAAGCAAGGCTGGTTGCAAAAGGTTATAGACAAGAAGAAGGCATAGACTATGATGAAACCTATGCTCCAGTAGCAAGACTTGAAGCTATTCGTTTGTTGCTAGCATATGCCTCCATTATGGGATTCAAATTGTTTCAAATGGATGTAAAAAGTGCTTTCCTAAATGGATACATCAAGGAAGAAGTCTATGTAGAACAACCTCCAGGCTTTGAAGATTTCAAAAATCCAAGTCATGTCTACAAGTTGAAGAAAGCCTTGTATGGACTCAAACAAGCTCCAAGATCTTGGTATGAAAGGTTAAGTAATTTCTTACTTGAAAATAGTTTTAGAAGAGGTAAAGTTGATTCTACTCTTTTTATTAAGAAATCAAAGAAACATATTCTTATTGTTCAAGTTTATGTTGATGATATCATATTTGGATCAACTAATGATCTTTGCCAGGAGTTTGCAAGAAATATGCTGGGAGAATTCGAAATGTCCATGATGGGAGAATTAAATTTCTTTCTTGGGTTGCAAATCAAACAATTGAAGAAAGGCATATATATATGTCAAACAAAGTATTGCAATGAAATCTTAAAGAAATTTGAGATGGAAAGTTCCAAGGAAGCTGCAACTCCCATGGCTACATCTTGTTATCTGGATCAAGATTTAAGTGGTAAGGCAGTAGATCAAACAAAGTATCGAGGTATGATCGGATCATTACTTTATCTTACTGCTAGTAGACCTGATATTATGCAAAGTGTGTGTGTTTGTGCTAGGTTTCAATCCAACCCTAGAGAATCACACCTAAAGGTTGTTAAGAGAATCCTTAAGTACCTTAGAGGAACAAAAACCTTTGGTTTATGGTACCCTTCAGGAGCCTCACCTAGTATTATAGGTTTTTCTGACTCAGATTATGGTGGCTGTAGAGTTGATAGGAAGAGTACTAGTGGAACATGTCATCTTTTAGGATGTTCTTTAGTTTCATGGCATTCTAAGAAACAGGCTAGTGTTGCTCTTTCAACCACAGAGGCTGAGTATATAGCAGCAGGTAGTTGTTGTGCTCAAATACTGTGGATGAAGCAGCAATTAGAAGACTTTGATATCTTTCTAGATCATATCCCTCTTAAGTGTGATAACACTAGTGCCATTAATTTGACTAGAAATCCTATCATGCATTCTAAGACAAAGCATATAGAAATTAGACATCATTGCATTAGAGATCATATAGCTAAAGGAGATTGCATTATAGAATACATAGATACAAAACATCAATTAGCTGATATCTTTACCAAACCTTTGCCTAGAGATAGATTTTTTGAGCTTAGAAGAGATATAGGAATTGTTGATGATAAATCTGTTGATTGATTGATTGATGTTTATTGATGAGTTTTGATGTTAATTGTGTGTTTTTATGAAAATCCCGTATATAATCAATTAATTTTCGTATGGTAATCGATTAAAAGCGCTGTTTTTGAAAATGTTTTCATACATAATCGATTAAGTTCATGACATAATCGATTAAATCGCTGGGGAGCAATTTAATCGATTAAGGAATGCACATAATCGATTAAATTTCTGGGTTTTTGTTTTCTGGAAAATTTTGCACACAAATAATCGATTATGTTCATCATATAATCGATTAAATGCGACGTTCTGCATTTTTCTGCACACTGGTTTTTAAACATTGAGCCTCCAAATCATGTGTTTTTCATTCCTAACGGCTATATTCGAATCCCAACGGCTATTTTCGCATTAAACCAATGAGTTGTAATCATAATCTTTGCCTATAAATACCAAGATTGAGAATTAAAGTGCCACTCTCACTCTCTCTCACTCTTGTTGATATCCTGCCGGTTTATTCACTACTGTGCGAAATTAGATTGTTGTTTTTGTGTTAGCTTTTGTGTTTGTCTTTCTTGTGTCAATTATCTACTCAAATGGCTGATCAAAGAAGAAGGAATATGCCCTCAAGGAGGAGAGGCAAATCTCTAATGTCCTCCCAACAGCAAGAAGCTGAAACAAGACCACCAACTCTTGCAGGGTGGATATCTGATGAAGACTTACAGATTGCCTATGTTAACCATTGGAAAGACAGGAAAATTCTCACTCCCAAGTTCTTATCTTGTGAGTTTTTTAGAGCTCATGGTTTTTCATTTCAGGAACTATTAGTAGCAAGTGGTTTACAAACTTTTGTAGAACTTGAAGGTGCATATTATCCAGATTTGGTAAGAGTATTCTATTTGAATTTAACTTCTAGAACAGGCAATCCAAGTTCCAAGGTGAAAGGAGTCCGCATACACCTTGATGAAGAAGTGTGGAACAATGTAGTTGGTCTATCCACAGAAGGAGGAGTCAACATAACATATGGATTTGAAGATTTCAACAAGCTTGTAGAATTCCATAAATTCTGCAAAGACCCCATGTAACGACCCAAGAAATCGCTACTTTTATCATACTTAGTATGCAAATGTAACTTGTATTAACGGATAATAAAACACATTATATTTAAAATTTGTATTTGTATTCAATACAAAAGGGAATATCTACTAGTACAAAATTCTATTATAAGAAATAAAAGCATATATAAATATATGTGTATAATTACTACTTCATCTTTCACTATAATCCTGGGACTCTGAAGCATCTCGCTCACCTATTAAGATATCTGCTCCCGTGTAGCAAAACACGATCATCGCAGGCCAAACAATCGGCAATTGTAGGGTAAGCTAATCATTCAAAAATATAACAACACAAAATAATAACATCATGTAGTATTCATCATCATATCATTCTCATGCACATTCATCATAGAACATACTTAAATGCTTTAAAATTTAATGCATCTTTAATAATTGAAAAGTAACAACACAAATCATATTATCATGTAATACACATACTCACAACATTCTCATTAACACACATAAGTAGATTATGGGCACCAACCCCAGGCTCTACTCGACCCCACACAAACATATCGATAGATTATGGGCACCAACCCCAGGCTCTACTCGGCCCCACACAAACATATCGGTAGATTATGGGCACCAACCCGGGCTCTACTCGGCCCACACACAAACATATCGGTAGATTATGGGCACCAACCCGAGGCTCTACTCGGCCCACACACAAACATATCGGTAGATTATGGGCACCAACCCAGGCTCTACTCGGCCCCACACACAAACATATCGGTAGATTATGGGCATCAACCCCGAGGCTCTACTCGGCCCAACACAAACATATCGGTAGATTATGGGCACCAACCCCAGGCTCTACTCGGCCCAACACAAACATATCGGTAGATTATGGGCACCAACCCCAGGCTCTACTCGGCCCAACACAAACATATCGGTAGATTATGGGCACCAACCCCAGGCTCTACTCGGCCCAACACAAACATATCGGTAGATTATGGGCACTAACCCGAGGCTCTACTCGGCCCACACACAAACATATCGGTAGATTATGGGCACCAACCCGAGGCTCTACTCGGCCCACACACAAACATATCGGTAGATTATGGGCACCAACCCGAGGCTCTACTCGGCCCACACACAAACATATCGGTAGATTATGGGCACCAACCCGAGGCTCTACTCGATCTAACACAAACATATCGGTAGATTATGGGCACCAACCCGAGGCTCTACTGGGCCCAACTCAAACATATTGGTAGATTATGGGCACCAATCCCAGGCTCTACTCGGCCCAACACAAACATATCGGTACATTATGGGCACCAACCCGAGGCTCTACTCGGCCTAACACAAACATATCGGTAGATTATGGGCACCAACCCAGGCTCTACTCGGCCCAACACAAACATATCGGTAGATTATGGGCACCAACCCGAGGCTCTACTCGGCCCCACACACAAACATATCGGTAGATTATGGGCACCAACCCAGGCTCTACTCGATCCAACACAAACATATCGGTAGATTATGGGCACCAACCCGAGGCTCTACTCGGCCCAACACAAACATATCGGTAGATTATGGGCACCAACCCGAGGCTCTACTCGGCCCTACACACAAACATATCGGTAGATTATGGGCACCAACCCCGAGGCTCTACTCGACTGACACAAACATATCGGTAGATTATGGGCACCAACCCGAGGCTCTACTCGGCCCCACACACAAACATATCGGTAGATTATGGGCACCAACCCCAGGCTCTACTCGGCCCCACACACAAACATATCGGTAGATTATGGGCACCAACCCCAGGCTCTACTCGGCCCAACACAAACATATCGGTAGATTATGGGCACCAACCCCAGGCTCTACTCGGCCCAACTCAAACATATCGGTAGATTATGGGCACCAATCCCAGGCTCTACTCGGCCCAACACAAACATATCGGTAGATTATGGGCACCAACCCCAGGCTCTACTCGGCCCAACACAAACATATCGGTAGATTATGGGCACCAACCCCAGGCTCTACTCGGCCCAACACAAACATATCGGTAGATTATGGGCACCAACCCCAGGCTCTACTCGGCCCCACACACAAACATATCGGTAGATTATGGGCACCAACCCCAGGCTCTACTCAGCTGCACACAAACATATCGGTAGATTATGGGCACCAACCCGAGGCTCTACTCGGCCCACACACAAACATATCGGTAGATTATGGGCACCAACCCAGGCTCTACTCGACTCCACACACAAACATATCGGTAGATTATGGGCACCAACCCAGGCTCTACTCGGCCCCACACACAAAAACATCATAGGTCATACATAACCAATCAATTTTTCTCAATTTTATTTAGAGATAATAATCTAAATTTATAAACAAGAATAGGATCGAGACCAAAACCCTCCAGGAAAAGAAACTTTCTTTTTCTACCCCTCAAACAAATTTTCCATTCCACTGATTATCAACAAACATCAACTTAAACATCATAAACAATATAAAAACAAGATTTTTCACACATTACACTCAATACAACAATAATATACAAAGCATACTAATTATATATATATAACATTAATTTTCTTAATATCAATTTATATATTTTTGAACATTAACTTCCCTAACCTGGATTTTCTTTGTTCCTCGATCGGATGAAAACAAGCTGCAAATCCCAAACCTTAGCTTCTCTTTTATCTCAAAATTCCGTTCTCAAAACCGATCGGGTAGAACTCCTCCTTATCTTGTTAGCCTTCTATTGCTTATTGTGGATCTAGAAACCGTTAGGGTTTTCGATATTTAAACCTTAGAGAAAATGTAGAGAGAATGGAGAGAGAATAGAGAGAATGGAGGTATGTGAAAACAAACTACCCAACCAGTCTTTTGTTTTTATATATTGTATTATCTTTATAATCTAATATTTTTATAAGCTGAACATCTTTATAATATAATATTTTTATAATATAATATTTTTATAATCGAATATCTTTATAACTGAATATTTTTATCAATCTAATATCCTTATAACAAAATATTTTTATAATATAATATTTTTATAACTGAATATCTTTATAACTGAATATTTTTATCAATCTAATATCCTTATAACAAAATATCTTTATAATATAATATGTTTATATTCTGATATCTTTATAATTTAAAATATTGGGGTGTTACACCCCAACCTACAAGTAGAGAACTTGTACAAAGTCGGTAATGTAAAGTAGGGGTGGCAAAACAGGCCAGCCCGGCCCGTTTAGGCCCGCTCCGCCATGAGCTCGCCAAAAATGGGCTGGGTCGAGCCAGCCCGCCACTGATGATACTGGGCCAAAATTTCTAACCCGCCCAGTCATAAGGCGGGTCTGGCGGAGTTAGCGGGCTAGCACGCCTATATTTTTTTCATTTTTTGAAAAATCTATTTTTGAGTTTTTATTTTATTTTTGGATCTTTGGTTTTAAATTGGACTTTTTTTTTCTTTGCAACTATTTTGTTTGTGTCCAATTTAAATGAATTTTTGTAATTACAACAATATATTAAAGATGTATATGGTGACATGGCATTTAAAAAGTGCAAGCTAAAAGACATAATGTTTATTACAAAAGAAATTGCAATCAGTGAGGTGTTGAAGGAACCCTAGGTATAGCTACTTTCCCAAATTTAAAGAGAATGAGTGAGAGTGAATGAGGTGTTATATTTTTTTCGCGGGCCAGCGGGCTGGCTCGCCCCTGGCCCGACGGGTTGGCGGGCTAGACGAGCCGGGCTGATACGAGTTGGCGGGTTTAAAATGCTAGCCCGCCCCGCCTATATCTTTGGTGGGGTCGACGGAGGCGACCACGGCCTAACCAGATTGCCACCCCTAATGTAAAGTTAAATGAGAGAATGTTGCATTATATCATTGTCTGGATAATTGTTGCTAGGGGCACTAATCATGCTCAACTTACTAAGGAAGATATTCTTTTGATGTATGGTTTCTTTAATAATGTTAGTATTGATTGGCCCGCAATTATTCTAGATAATATGTTTAAAGCCACTAGGCTATTATCTTTTGCTTTACCCTATGCTGTGTTTATCTCAAAGATTTTAGAATACAGAGGTGTGGATCTTAGAGGAGAAAACAAGAAAATTTTGCTCAGCAATAGAAAAATTGGAAAGAATGTTCTAAAGCACATGGGCCTTATTGAACAAGGAAACATGTTTCGGCAAAGAGATGATGACGCAGCTACGGATGAAGATGAAGAGCCTCAACCTCAACCTCAACCTGGCTCAATGGAAGCAAAAAAAGTCTCAAGAATGGACAGCATGATGAGTCTCCAACTAACTCATTATGAAGATCTTTGCTCCAAACTCTCAAGGCTGAACAGAAGAGTATACAGAGTAGAAAGAAAGCTGGATATTGAAGATTTATCTCCAGAAGAAGACAACACTGGATCTTCATGGGGAAAACAACCAGCACAAGATGCTGAAGAAGAAGAAGAAGATGCAGGGGAAAGTGAAGACACAAAATAGGCTACAAGTTTAATAATTCCCTAAGCTAATTTTTTTTTAGCTGTTGTATTTTTTTTCTCCATATTTTCTGTGTAATTAATTACTTCTGCTATATTAATCTCTTGATATGTAATCTTTTTGAAAATGATAAAAATAAAGGGGGAGAAAAATAAATTGTTTTGATTGATAATATGTCTATATCTCAAGCTTTTAAGATAATTAAAATTTTAGGGGGAGTATTAGGAAATATTGCAAATAATTTCCTAGTATATCTTAAACATTTAAGAGAAAAGTTTAAAGGGGAGTTTTTAGAAACTTTTACCATGCATTGATTTCCTTGAAATTTTAAATTCAAATTCATATTGAAAATTAAATGCTATGAGACTGCCTACTTTATTTCCTTTGTGGACTAACTTTTATGATGGAGATATCCATACATTATTTTCTAAGTTTTTCAGGATATCAATCACAAGTCTCTATGTTTTTTTTATCATCACAAAAAAGGGGGAGATTGCTGGCATATTTCAAGAACAAGTGTTGATGAAGTCCTCTCAATATTTCATGAAGTTTTAAAGTTTTGATGATGAAGATTTAAAGTTCTCTAAACAACATTAAAGACTTGTCTCATCTCACAAAGGAAGGTTGCTTGATGAAAAAGGTAAGGCATAAAGAGTGTTTAAAGCTTTCAAGAGAGAAGATTGATGAACATTTTCTCAAGTGTTGGAGTTTCAAGTTTAGAAGTTTCTGTTTTGGGTGATGGATGAAAAGAGTAAGTCATAAATCCCATTCAAGACCTCTTCAAACTTGAGAGCAAGTAGTTTTCTCGCAAAAACATTTTTCTACACTTTTAATCGATTATGATACGAAGTCTAATCGATTATTTTACTTAAAATTTGAATCAAAATAGTTTAACGAACAAAATAACCGATTAACTGTTTTTTATAATTGATTATATTATTTCTGGGTTAATATAATCGATTATGGCCTTAATCTAATCGATTATATCAGGCAAAATGAGTTTTCCAGTTTTTAACTCTGATATAATCGATTAAGCTTTTTAGATAATCAATTAAATAAGTCATTTTTGTGAATTCAATGCTGAATCAACCTAAGAACGGAAACTTTGATGTATTTTTGAATTATAAAATGAAAGAAAATGTCTTAGGTTCAACACATCTGATTAAACACAATATTCAAAGTGTTCTTGCGCCATAGTTTTTCAAAACCGCTTTCTTGCTCTCTCAAGGTTGATCAAAGTCTTTGGAAGTGGTGATCTTTGTGCTTAAGCTTTCATTTAGCACTCAGTTAGGTGTTTTCTTTTACTGTTTTTCTGAATGCGTAAAATTCATCCCTTGGATTTGTTCTAAGGGAGGTGTGTTCATCTCTTGTATGTCAAGAGAGGTGGGAATCATCCTCAGTGTGTCTGAGGAGGTGTTTCATCCTTAGTGTGTCTAAGGAGGTGTTTTCTTTATCTCTATTTGTTATTGCATGAATTGGTGTTTGTAATTTCAATTAAAGATAGTGGGGTGATCATCACGTATTTGTGAATCTCTGTGTTCTTTCTCTTTCCCTATCTCTTTTTATTGTGGATCATATTAACAATTGCAATTCCAACTACGCTCATCTAAAGTTAAGGATAATCCGCATCCTGGTTTTAAAACATTTGATTAAAATCTGGAAAATTATTTTAAAGAGAAAAAGTGTATTAAAAATCCAATTCACCCCCCTCTTGATTTTTACACTGCCGTTTATTTCTAACATGGAGTTGTTTGCCATCAATGTTTCCCAAAATCGCCTCGGTGCCAAATTTGAGTCACGGCACACAAGCCCATCATGCACCAAAAATGATTGGTGCAAATGTGGGCAGTAGACCAAATCGTGGTAGCCTCTTTCTAATATAAACTATATAAATTTTTAACCTTGGGGCGTAACAAATTGATACAGAGGATATGAAATTGGAGGAGAATTGATTGGGAGGGATGAATCAAAGCGACAAGGGTTGAATCTCAGTGGATCATGGCAGCAAGGCCACTCTGCCACTTACAATACCCCGTCGCGTTTTTAAGTCGTCTTCAAAGGATTATACCAGTCGCTCGATGGGAATTGTGCTTCAAGGCATCTCACAAGGCTTAGTCACCCTACGAGGTTCACCAACGGCACGTGCCTCTGGGGGGCCAAAACCCCCTACTGCTGGTCGTCAAACGAACGACAAGTACACGCGTTGCTTCTAGCCTGATTCTGACTTAGAGGCGTTCAGTCATAATCCAACACACGGTAGCTTCGCGCCACTGGCTTTTCAACCAAGTGCGATGACCAATTGTGCAAATCAATGGTTCCTCTCGTACTAGGTTGAATTACTATTGCGACACTGTCATCAGTAGGATAAAACTAACCTGTCTCACGACGGTCTAAACCCAGCTCATGGTTCCCTATTGGTGGGTGAACAATCGAACACTTGGTGAATTCTGCTTCACAATGATAGCAAGAGCCGACATCGAAGGATCAAAAAGCAACGTCGCTATGAACCCTTTTGTTCCACATGAGATTTTTGTTCTCGTTAAGCTCATCTTAGGACACCTGCGTTATCTTTTAACGGATGTGCCGCCTGACCAAACTCCCCACTGACAATGTCTTCCGCTTGGATCGACGGCCGAAGCCAACCTTGGGTCCAAAGAGAGCGGCGCCTCGCCTCGATTCACGGAATAAGTAAAATAACGTTAAAACTAGTGGTATTTCACTTTTGCTGTTTCTAGCTCCCACTTATCGTACACCTCTTAAGTCATTTCACAAATTCGGACTAGAGTCAAGCTCAACAGGGTCTTCTTTCCTCGCTGATTCTGCCAAGCCCGTTCCCCTGGCTATGGTTTCGCTGGATAGTGGACAGGGACAGTAGAAATCTCGTTAATCCATTCATGCGTGTCACTAATTGGATAACGAGGCATTTGGCTACCATAAGAGGGTCATAGTTACTCCCGCCGTTTACCGACGCTTGGTTGAATTTCTTCACTTTGACATTTAGAGCACTGGGCAGAAATCACATTGCGTCAACATCCGCAGGGACCACCGCAATGCTTTGTTTTAATTAAACAGTCAGATTCCCCTTGTCCGTACCAATTTTGAGTCATTGTTTGAGGCCGGGAAGAGGTCCGAAGGGCCGTTCCCAATCTGTCCCCAGACCGCACGCGATGACCGCTCTCGTCACGATAGCAGCTCGAGCAGTCCACCGACAGCCCACGGGTTTGGGACTGGGACCCCTGTGCCCAACCCTCAAAGCCAATCCTTTTCCCAAGGTTACGGATCCATTTTGCCGACTTCCTTTGCCTACATTGTTCCATCGACCAGAGGTTGTTCACCTTGGAGACCTGATGTGGTTCTGAGTACGACTGGGTGTGGGAGGCACTCAGTCCTCCAGATTTTCAAGGGTCGTCGGGGGCGCACCGGACACCACGCGACGTGCGGTGCTCTTCCAGCCACTGAACCCTACCTCCGGCTGAGCCGTTTCCAGGGTGGGCAGGCTGTTAAACAGAAAAGATAACTCCTTTTAGGGCCCCCACCGACGTCTCCGGACTCCCTAACATTGTCGTCAGCCGCCACGTCTCGGTTCAGGAATTTTAACCTGATTCCCATTCAGAGTACGCGCTTAGAGTACTATCAGACGGGCTTCCCCCGTCCCTTAGGATCGACTGACCCATGTGCAAATGTCGTTCACATGGAACCTTTCCCCTCTTCGGCCTTCAAAGTTCTCATTTGAATATTTGCTTCTACCACCAAGATCTGCATCGACGACCACTCCGCTTGGGCTCACGCCCTGGGTTTTGCAGCGACCGCCCTGCCCTCCTACTCATCGGGGCCTGGTCCTTGCCTCGACGGCTAGATATAGGTCCCACGCTTTAGTGCCATCCATTTTCGGGGCTAGTTGATTCAGCAGGTGAGTTGTTACACACTCCTTAGCGGATTTTGACTTCCATGACCATCGTCGTGCTGTCTTAATCGACCAACACCCTTTGTGGGGCCTAGGTTAGCATGCAATTGGGCACCGTAACCCAGCTTCTCGTTAAACAGAGCAATCGCGCCGTCCTACCTATTTAAAGTTTGAGAATAGGTCAAGGGCGTTGCGCCCCCGATGCCTCTAATCAATGGCTTTACCCGATAGAACTCGCCCGCGGGCTCTAGCTATCCTGATGGAAACTTTGGAGGGAACTAGCTACTACACGGTTCAATTAGTCTTTCGCCCCGATACCCAAGTCAGATGAACGATTTGCACGTCAGTATCGCTGCGGGACTCCACCAGAGTTTCCTTTGGCTTCGCCCTGCTCAGGCATAGTTCACCATCTTTCGGGTCCCGACAAGTATGCTCTCACTCGAACCCTTCACAAAAGATCAGGGTTGGTCAGCGGTGCAACCCACATTTGGAGTTGGTTGCCAAAAATGTTTCCCAAAACCGCTCCGGAGCCAAAATTTGAGTCACGACACACAAGCTGACATGTGTCTTGGTGTAGCACAAAATGACCCACCGAGTCAACTCTACCAACATGCCTTGGTTTTTCCCCAAAACCTTCCCCCACGCCTTAGGGGAGCCATTTGGAGTTGATTGCCATCAATGTTTCCGAAAATCGCTTCGGTGCCAAAATTTGAGTAACGGCACACAAGCCGGCATGTGCTGTGCTGGACCACAAAATGACCCACCTCGTCAACTCCACCAACATGACTTGGTTTTGCCCCAAAACCTATCCCCATGCCTTAGGGGAGCCATTTGGAGTTGATTGCCATCAATGTTTCCCAAAATCGCTCCGGTGCCAAAATTTGAGTCACGGCACACAAGCCGGCATGTGCCGTGGTGCACCATAAACTGACCCACCGTGTCAACTCCACCAAAATGCCTTGGTTTTGCCCAAAGACCTTCCAAATGACTTAGGGGAGCCATTTGGAGTTGATTGCAAGCAATGTTTCCCAAAACTGCACAGGCCGGCATGTGCCGTGGTTCACCACAAAATGACCCACCGAGTCAACTCCACCAACATGCCTTTGTTTTTCCTGAAAACCTTCCCCCACACCTTAGGAGAGCCATTTGGAGTTGATTGCCATTAATATTTCCCAAAACTGCTCCGGTGCCAAAATGTGAGTCACGACACACAAGCCCGTATGTGCCGTGCTGGACCATAAAATGACCCACCTCGTCAACTCCACCAACATGTCTTGGTTTTGCCCCAAAAACCCTCCCCCATGCCTTACGGGAGCCATTTGGAGGTTATTGCCATCAATGTTTTCCAAAACCGCTCCAGTGCCAAAATTTGGGTCACGGCACACAAGCCGGCATATGCCGTGGTGCACCAAAATATGACCCACTGAGTCAACTCCTCGAACATGCCTTGGTTTTGGCCAAAAAGCTTCCCCCGTGGCTTAGGGGAGCCATTTGGAGTTGATTTCCATGAATGTTTCCCAAAGCCGCTCCGGTGCCAAAATTTGAGTCACGGCACACAAGCCGGCATGTGCCGTGGTGCACCATAAACTGACCCACCGTGTCAACTCCACCGAGATGCCTTGGTTTTGCCCCAAGACCTTCCCCATGACTTAGGGGAGCCATTTGGATTTGATTGCAAGCAATGTTTCCCAAAACTGCTCCAAAGCCAAAATTTGAATCACGACACACAGGCCGACATGTGCCGTGGTTCACCACAAAATGACCCACCGAGTCAACTCCACCAACATGCCTTTGTTTTTTGCCAAAACCTTCCCCCACGCCTTAGGGGAGCCATTTGGAGTTGATTGCCATTAATATTTCCCAAAACTGCTCCAGTGCCAAAATTTGAGTCACGACACACAAGCCCGCATGTGCCGTGCTGGACCACAAAATTACCCACCTCGTCAACTCCACCAACATGTCTTGGTTTTGCCCCAAAACCATCCCCCATGCCTTAGGAGAGCCATTTGGAGTTGATTGCCATCAATGTTTCCCAAAACTGCTCCGGTACCAAAAATTTGAGTCACGGCACACAAGCCGGCATGTGCTGTGGTGCACCACAAAATGACCCACCGAGTCAACTCCACCAACATGCCTTGGTTGTGCCCCAAAACCTTCCCCCATGCCTTAGGGGAGCCATTTGGAGTTGTTTGCCATCAATTTTTCCCACGACAAAGAGGACGCACTATCGCCACAGCTCTGTCGCAACACCGTGCTGTCGTGCACCACTCTGCGTCGTCATCCACCACATACTGTTTCATCGCACACCGCTCCATCGCGCACCACTGTTATCTGTCGTGCACCGCTTCGTTGCGCACGCTACGCGATGCACTACCATCATCCGCCACGGGTTGCTCTATCGCGCACGCTATGCCCCGTGCAGCGTCGCATACCACCATACAGACTAGGGTTCAGAGTCCTCTCATGTTTTACTATTTTTTTTAATTAAAATTTATTTACTTTTTACTCATGAATAATGTTATGTAGTGCTAAGTGACTAGGAATATTGAATTTGAATTTGTAAAGATTGTATGAATAAAATTGTTATCAGTTATAGTTCACGCTTTGGATTTCTCTTGCATTACTGTTTCTGGCTCTGTTGTCTTTGATAGTACTGATTCATTTCATTTCTTAGTTCTCCTCTTTTGTTCTATCCCCCCTTCTTTTTTTTCAAAAAAAATCTTGTTTAACACGATGGTATTTATAGAGAAAAAGAGTTCTAGATTGATTTGAAATGATGAAAATTTGTTTAATTTTGGAAGCCATTGTACATTGTCATTAGCATGAATTTAGGAAAATGGAAGATTGAAGAAGCAAACAGGACAAGTAATATGTGAAGTTGATAAATTTGGTGAGATATGCAGGGATTGTTTACGTGTCTGAGATGTATGGAAGATTAGCAAAGATAGCAACACACAAATTCTTAATTGTTTTCTTTATTATTATTATCTTTTTTTTATTATTTATTATATATTTTTTAAAGGAATACACAAACAGGTCTAACAATGTTAATTTATTTAGTCTTTTAGTTTAAATTGTTATATATATATATATATTTAACTAATAACGAAAGTTTCAATTTTTTCATAAAGTTAACTTATTAATTTAAACAACATTATAGAAAATTATTTAATTTAAATCTATAAATATAATTAAAAGGTAAAATTGGGTGTTGAATGTCTTAAACTTCCTTGTTTAGTTGTTTCCATTGAATGTAGTTAAACTTCAATAAAAAAGTAATAAAAAACTGAGAAGAGTTCAGAAAATAAAAATAGAAAAAGCATAAAATTAGAAAAGAAGAAAAAAAAAAGAAAAAACTAAAGAATTTAGAAAAATAGAAAAGAAAAAAAAAGAAAATATAAAAAATAGAAGAATTAAAAAACTAGAAAAGAAAAGAAAAATTAAAATAGAAATAAAAAAGAGTAAAAAAATAAGAACAAAGAAAAAAAGACAAATAAAATAAAAAAAAATGGATTAACTTAACAACAAACAATAAAAAAAGAAAAGTTCAGAAGAAAGAAAGCGGAAAGACAAAAATAAAAGAAGAGGAAGGGAAAAGAAGAAAACTGAATATAAAATCAGAGTAAGAACGAACGTGAACGTGAACATGAACATGAAAAGAAGAATTGGAGATGGCAATGAGCGGTGGTGTTAACAACATCGGTAGCAATGGCAAGCAACAACAAGAGCGAGTGGTTGGTGCAATGCAAGAGAGAGGTGAGTTGAAGAGGTGAGTTGTGCAAAGAGAGAAAGAAAGAGGTAAAAAGGTTTATTGGTCTTTAAGAAATACTTACTCTTTTTGGGAGGTTTGGGCCCAAAAAAATTGGGGTTTGCATTAACAGGGTTGGTTCAAAGGGATTCAAAATCCCTTCATCCCAACATGCGATTTTCGTTATCACCTGTTCAAGACGCCATGTTGCGAAAAACAAAGTGGCCGCCTTCCTGTGGCGGTCACCAGAAAATCTAACATCGCATTCCACCATAACGCTACCATGGTCGATTTTCAATAACACCGGTCCAAATTATAATTTTTGTAGAATCCTCCCTTTTTGTTATTTTACTTCTATTTTCACTCAATAATAACATTTTATCCAATATAGCAAAATTTACTCAATAAAAACAAGTAGATTTCACAATATTTTCTAAATATGATCAAGTCATCCAAACAAACAAAACCCAAAGAATTTCAACTATTTAAATAAGCTTCCCTTACCTTGATAATTTTTAGAAGGAGCTTGAATTCCATCCCAACATTTCTTACTTAGAATAGCAAGAATAGAAACCTAACCCTAGCAAAAAAATAATTAATTCATGAAAATGCAATACAAGGTTTTCTGGACAGTTGAAATTTGTTCAAATCTACTCAAAACTCAAATATAAGATCCAATTCAAACATGCAAACTTAAAATTCAATAGCAGATGAACAGAAGAAGAGGAAACACACAGGCAAGACGAAACTTACCTGAAATTAAAGTTGTTAAAGTAGAAAAAGTCCACTCACTCTCTATATCATAATTGTGGACTTTGATTTTGGAAGAGATAATTGGATGATGCAAATTTGGAAGAAAGAATCTATGAAATTAGAGTTGGAAATGGGAGACAGTTTTGTAAAACTGAAACCTAATTCCTCTTCTACCTCCACTAAATTAAAAATTAAATAAAATAATAATATTTTTAATTAATTAATAATATAAAATAAAAAACAGTATCTTACATAAATTAATTATTTGAGTGCATTTATAATTAAATATATTTATTAATTTAATTATATAAAGTATGAATACAAAATTAAAATTATAGTAATTTCTTATTTGTGATAACTAATAAGATATATAATTTTATTAAGGATAATAAATATTTTAAAAATTAAATAAACATATTTAACTTTGCTCAAAATCACATTTGTAAAATTTATTTTATTGAAGCAAAATAATGTTTAAAATACATAAAAAGGAATACAAACTTTTGTAGAATAAGAAATAAATAATATATTAATTAAAATTATTAACATTTTACAACCGTATTAAATATTGTAATTATTTTAATAAAATTATTAAGTTACTAATATAATATATGAAATTATATATTAATCTAAATGATGTAACATTCTACAAACATTATATCTACAACGCCTGTGTCGTGCAAACTTTTCAAAGAATTTTGAATTGATTAATCATTACTAGTGTAGTATAGGAATCAACTCGAGTCAATCCAAGGAGTGTTACACCAAAATATAAATTGAAGAGGTTCATGTTAATAAAAAAAAAAAGGGAGTTGAGTTCTAGCAAAGAAAACAAGTGCAGGAGCAGCTTAACTAATGTTATGCGCTGCTCCTTATTCGGACAAGAACGAGATTACTAAAGCAGGAAATGGAACGAAACCCAATATCGACCTTAACCTGAACATCGGGGAATAGAGGTAATCAATGAACAAACGGAGGCTATGAATATCGAACATCACTATCAGTAATCATGAAATGCAGAGTGTAGAACGATGAATGTGTAATTTCCAGTAAACAGTGAAAATCGAAATGCTATAGAACAGTGAAAATCGAAATGCGATGAAGCAATGAAAATTGAAAGGCAATGAAACGCAGTGAAAATCGAAATGCTGTTGAAGCAGTGAATATCGAAATACAATAGAAAAGCGAAAATCGAAATGCTATGAAATGCAGTAAAAATCGAACTACAATAGTAAAAGTGAAAATCGAAATGCTATGAAATGCAGTAAAAATCGAAATGTTGTAAAAACAGTGAATATCGAACTGCAATAGAATAGCGTAATGTAAAGGAACATCTAAATGCAATGGAATATCGAAATGTAATGAAACAGTAAATATCAAAAAGCAATAGAACAATAAAAATCGAATTGTTGTTAAAACTTGCACACAATTAAAAAGGAAATTTAAGTAGTTCATTCACCATTCTTAAAACAATAAACGCTAATCACACACTTCCTTAGTCTCATCAACTGATATATTCTCAACAAATCCTACATTCGTGAAAATATAGTCATTCCTGCACTGTTCTAATGAAAATTGAAAAGAAAACAGAAGAAATGCAGCAGCCCCCTCCTGTCACGGCATCTCCTGGGCTGCTGTTATGGAATTTTGTGCCTCTGTAAAATTCTGTTTTTGCTGTAATGGAATTTTGTGCGCCCCTGTAAAATTCTCTTACGTAGCTTTTTATATCTGCAAAGGCTGCCCTAATGCCTTGATTGGGCCCCGCATCATCACCCAATGGCCTGTACGAAGCTGTCTTAGGTGAATTACCGTGCTGTTGCATTTTTTTCTTCTCTTTTTACTGTTCACCACTGCTGTATGAGGCTAGGAATTGGGCTGCTTTGGTAATTCCTCTTTCTTGCTTCAAATGGGCTGAATTCAACGCAATTCACAACTTGTGCATCTCTCTATCCCATTCCAGGATCAATCCTACCATAAAAGGGGGTCAGCTCAATGTAAACATCTAAGAAAATTAAAATTGGAAAAACAAGTTAAAGCTAAATCATTTAAATTTTATTTTTTTCAGCTATAATATGAAAATATAACACCTTATTTTACTTATTTAACTTCATTCATGAAAACTGTAAAATTCAGCTTAAAGGTCCAAGGAAGTGAAATTAAAAACTTCAAGGAGGTGCAATAAACCACAAGGTATGGGTATAAAAATCAAGTTATCAAATACCCCCACACTTAGACTTTTGCACTCCTGAGCAAAACATAAGTACTGAAAATGCTATGAAGAAAAATTGTCAACAACTCTATGAGTAAGGAAAAATTCCCATCCATCACAGCTTATCAGAACTTGCACTTAAAATAACATGTGACATGTAACCAATCAGCAGTGATTTCAACCGGTCGAGAATTAGAATCAAGGTGACAAACCTCTCATGTACTGTTTACACACACTCTCCTGCTTGTTGGCTCAAAACTTCACTCAGTACCTCATGGAAGCATGACCTTGAATTTGAAAGATCTCTACATCCCATTCCTTGAATTGATTTCAACTCTAGATCAGAAGGACTTTTATTGGCTTGTAATGTGGCTGAGGTGAGGGTAAGGTGGAAAAGGAATTTAGGCTAAACCATTGATGCTGGAAAGATCTTAGGCTAACGGGCTTAAGAACAAGCATGAGATTCCAAAGGTAGCAGCTCTACAGATTTTCAAAGATTGATATATAACGTTTACAGCTGCAGATTTTCTTCTCTTTTTTTTTTTTGGATGCTCAATGCATATTGTGTGCATTTTGAACAAAATTCTCTCAATATTTTAGTTCCTATTTTGCTCAGTTGTACTTTATTTTCTTACTGTAGTGAACTGCAAACCTTTATTATAATTCAAACTATTTAAAACTTCTCAGCAGGTTCTTGCACTTGTTTTTCCAGATTCAACGGTTGGTTAAAGGACAGCGAGGTTTGGTGGGTTTTCGCAAGGAAAAAGGGTCATAAGGCTCAAAACTGGGTGCAATGGGAAAATTGGATGAAAGGTAAGCTGTTTGGCTAAGTGGCTGCAATAGAAAAATGGCCTAAATCATTTCAAGAGTATCATCAATCAAGTGTTGTTCAGCAGAGTTAGATCAAATCCTGTAATTCCTTGCAATCATGGATGTATCACACAACAAAACTATATAGGCTCAAATCTCACCAGGGTTTATGTGTCAAGTTGATTCTCATCTAAACTCTTTTGAAAAAGAACGACTAAATTCATCACATGCCTGTGTTAATTAGAAGGAAGGATTTTAACCATGATAGGAGAAATAAAAAATGCCCATTAATGAGTCATTGACAATATTCCAAACAGATTAGCACTTATTCTTCAAAACAACAACGTCTAGTAATGGAACTAGCAAAACACAACAAAATAGATCAAATAAAATAAAATAAAAACGAGAATCACTCCCCCACACTTGAAACAAACATTGTCCCCAATGTGAGTGAGAGGAAAGAGAAAGAGAAAACAAACGAGTAGGTCACGCTATGTAGGCTGGCGATGGGAGCTCTTCTTCATCCGTGAGTGGTTCCTTTAAAAGCAGAGATGTTGCAGTTGTTGAGTTCCTGTGGATGGCTTTCATGAAATATTTTCAGCTGTTGACCATTGACTTTATATGTTCCACCAGTAGCCTCATCAGAAATTTCCACAGCTCCATGGGGAAAAACCTTGGTAACAATGTAGGGGTCAGTCCATTTGGATCTTAATTTTCCAGCAATCAATTTCAGTTTAGAATTGAACAACAATACTTTCTGCCCCTCACAGAACTCCTTGCTGGAAATGTGCATATCATGGTATTTCTTCACCCTTTCTTTGTAAAATTTTGAATTTTCATAGGCCTGTAGCCTAATTTCCTCCAATTCTTGGAGTTGCAGTTTTCTCTCTGTGCCAACTTCATTTAAATTCAAATTGCATTGTTTCACAGCCCAATAAGCTTTGTGCTCAATTTCAACTGGGAGGTGGCAAGCCTTACCAAAAACTACCTTGAAAGGTGACATAGCTAAGGGTGTTCTATAGGATGTTCTTTGGGCCCACAATGCCTCATCCAACAGTTGACTCCAATTTTTTTTGTGGGGGTGGATCAATTTTTGAAGCAGATTCTTCACCTCCCTGTTGAATGCTTCAGCTTGCCCATTAGTTTGGGGGTGATAAGGTGTGGAAGTACGATGAGTGACTCCATATCTGTGGAATAAGGCTTCAATAATTCTGCTGCAGAAATGACTGCCTTGATCACTGATTATAGCTTTAGGTACTCTAAATCTGCAGAAAATGTAAGTTCTGAGAAACTCGACCACCACTTTGGCATCATTAGTGCGTGTGGCCTTGGCTTCCACCCATTTAGAGACATAATCTACGGCAAGCAGTATGTAGGAGAAACCAGCAGAGTTTGGAAAAGGTCCCATAAAGTCTATTCCCCATACATCAAAGACTTCACAACAGATAATAGGTTGCTGAGGCATTTCATCCTTCTTTGTTATGTTGCCATGGGCTTGCTGGCATTTCTCACAGGAAACAACAAACCTGTGTGCATCTCTAAAAAGTGTAGGCCAGTAGAGTCCACAGTCTAGGACTCTCCGTGCAGTTCTATAAGATCCAGTGTGTCCTCCAAAGCTGGTGTCATGACAGTGCTGAAGAATGTCTTGAAATTCATTGTCAGGAATACATCTTCTGATGACTTGTTCACTGCCAAACTTCCACAAGTATGGGTCATCCCGGACATAGTATTTAGCATCCGCCTTCAACTTGTCTTGCTTGAGCCTTAGATGCGTGTAGGGGCAGAATACCTGAAGCTAGGTAGTTGACCAGATCTGCATACCAAGGAGTGAGAGAGGAAGAATGTAAGGCATAAAGGAAAGTATCGGGGAAATCATCACGTATGGGTATTGGATCATGGTGCCCTGAAATTCTGCTCAGATGATCAGCAACTTGGTTCAATGCTCCACTGCGCTCTTTGATGTCTAGATTGAATTCTTGCAGAAGAAGCATCCACCTGATTAGTCTTGGTTTTGCATCAGCTTTCTTCAACAAGTATTTCAAAGCAGCATGGTCTGTGTATATGGTAATTCTGGACCCTACAAGTATGACCGAAACTTGTCCAATGCAAAAACAATGGCCGACAACTCTTTTACATTGTTGTGTAGTTGCTTTGAGCTGCATCAAGAGTTCTGGACGCATAGGCAATGACATAGGGAAATTTAATTAGTTATTACTAAGTCAATTGACACATAATTATATTTGTTTCATGCAAGATATATTATAAACTTTTTATTAATATGTACATATATTTTATTATTGTAATAAAATAAATAATTAAAATAAAAGATAAATAATAAATAAATATTTTTCTTTTCTGGTTTAAGTGTGTTTAAGAGGAGATGTTGCCCATATAGAGTTTAGTTTGGGAAACTTACCTAGGTTTGATTGGTTACAAGAAGATTATCAAAGTAAAAGTTTCTTCAATCCAAGTAAGAGGAGTTAACAACCTTTCTTTGAAATATTTGATAGTTGTTTAGATAGGAGATATATGAAATATGAAAGCGTGAGGTTATTGAGTTGTTGGATCTATATAGAGTTATATATTTATGTAAGCTGGTAAATACATTGTTGACGAGTCTAGGGATGTATAAAATCTTCATATCAAGATGGAAACTTTGGAAAATCAAGGTGATAAATTGTTGAAGGTGACTCTTGGCCTAAATATTGCTCAAACAAGATGTGATTGCTCAAGTGATGGTTAAGCAATGTGTAATCATTACACACATCACCTTAGGTCACTCAAGATACATGTTGGTCACTCAAACAACATGTTGGTTGCTCAAGAGGTAGTTTGTATTGCTCAAGCAATGACTATAGCTCAAGCAAGAGAGAGGTCGAGACAATTCTCTCTCCCTAAAGGTGTGTTGCTCAAGCAATGGGACGATAGCTCAAACGGTGGTGTGGTCTATGTCCTTTTTGCTCTTATTTAAGAATTAGGTATAGGATGAATTCTCTTGTATCTGTATCACATAGAGTTGAACATTTATTTATAAAAGAGATACAAGGGATAGGCTGAGCCCATTACACTAGAATACGAAATCCTATATATTCTAACAACTCTCAAACTAAGTATCACTCAAGCAATGAGGTGATTGTTCTCGGTAAAACAGACTTAGAACTTGGGGTGCTCTCAGGTTTAACATCACTCAAGCGACAGGTGAGTCGCTCAAGCGAGGTTAGCATGATTTCTTGTATAATGATGAGGTCGCTCAAGCGACAGTATGTTGGAAGTGAAATATGTTCTTATGCCATGAATGATAATATAATTAATATTAATGATGTTGTCGGAGGATTAAATGCTTATATACATGTTATGATGATGATATAAGGCATATAAGTTGAGATGAAATTATATGTGCTTTAGATGGATATTTAATTGTCGTTGTGATGTATGATATGTTGTATGCATGATTGGAGGTCTTCATGGGTGGTGAATCCTATATGAATTGCTTATATGATTGTGATATATATATATATGTATATAATATGTTGATAAGGATATTATATCAGTGGTATCAGAGTAGTTTGATCCTTGATTAACCTGTGGAAGTTAGTACTATTATAATATGTTGGATGTGATAGAAGAATTTCATTATGATAGTTGCGAGATATGTCTAATCTAATTATTTTGATATTTTAATATTCGGATAAACCCACCACTCCTTTGATGTCCCATATTGCTCGAGTAATAAAGATAATGACTACACATTTATAGTGGCAGAATGATACTATGGCAAAACAACATTAGGATGTACTGCGTCACTTGAAAGTTGCAAGACACACAACTGATACAATAAGATCTCACCACCATACCTTTGAAAAGCCTTGTTCGAAAATAGATTCCTAGAGGAGTATTTTCCTAACAATTATCACTATGCAAAGGAGCTAGAGTTAATTTAGGGATGAATTTGATTATTTGTCTATGGCCAGAAGGAGTTTATATTTAGTTTTCCGAATAAGAATTTCCTTTAAGTTTTTATCAATTTTGGAAAGATATACAAGATGAGATTGAGTACTTTATGTTGTAGCTCATATCTCTATCCATTAGTGGTGATAGTTCATATCTCTATCTATTAGTTGTCAAAACTCTTATGCATGTCCAAAATTTATGAATTGGTGCCATTTTTCTAGTCTTTCTAGATAAAATTCAAGTATTATTATAGACAAATTGAATCTCTATAGATCTTGCTCTAGGTATTCTGCTAGTTTCTGTGACTAACCTAGTATTAAATAAAAAATTAAAATATTCATAAAAGAATGATAAAGTTTCTTTAAGTTTCAAAATGTTGAAAGT
Source organism: Lablab purpureus (assembly GCA_030347555.1). NCBI lineage: Eukaryota > Viridiplantae > Streptophyta > Magnoliopsida > Fabales > Fabaceae > Lablab > Lablab purpureus. Next base: position 25,775,076 of record CM059256.1, on the reverse strand, counting down.
TGAAGGAAACCACTTCTAGTCACTACCCCACTCCAAACCAAATACCTAATCTTTTTTTTCCAACATATTGTGCAGACTTGTACAAATTCAATATTAATTCTACTTATTTTAATTTTTTTAACTACCTAACTATTAACTAAGATATTTTAAAAAATATAATATTTTCTATTAATTATTTTTAATGTTGATATTTTTATTAACTATAAAAAATATTATTCTATTTCTATCATTTGTATCTTTCTTACAAATTAGTCCTCTACTAGTTGTCTAAAACAATTTTAAATTCACTAAATTTAACTCTTTTAAAAAAATAAATTATTTTTTAATTTTTTTAATTTTTATCTATTTTGAATTATTTTTTCACATATGTTTTGTTTTTAAGTTATGACAAAAATGTTTGATATTCTTTTAATATTATGACTCATACTTTTACATAATTTTAATAAAGTGTTTCAAAGTTTTAAATAAGATAAAGAAGAGTTAAGGTAATATGAGATGAAAGTCTTAAATATTATAAAAAAATTTATTTGATATTTAAATTTTGATGATAATAAATAAGATAATTTTGACATACTTAATATTTCTTTATTATACAATAAACTTATATAAAATGCTCAAAGTTATACATAATTATAACCAAGAATAAGTCTTTTGTTTGAAGATATAATTATGATATAAATACAAGGCAATAGTAGACCAATCATACATACAAGCTCCACAAAGAAGGAGATGAACATTTCAAGAGGTCTTAACTTTTTATATTAGAGACATCTATATCAATTATACAACCAATGTAAAGTAGTATATAAAATAATAAATGTTAAACTTTCTTATTGTAATGAAACTTAAATCCTGTATTTCATGATTACCAAAACCATCCATGATAGTTTGTGCCTAGTTAGCTATTTCTTTATTTAGCTTTAAATATTTTAAGGACTTTTTTTACATTGTTTTAGGAAAAAAGTAAAAACAACACGAACAATAACGAAAATAAGTATTAAGGGTAATTAGTATAAGTTAGAAAAAATATACAAAAGAATATCCTAAAAGGAGAATATTGAAAAAAATTGTTATATAAATATAAGTTTGAACTTTAGTACAATAATAAAGTGTAGTTTTTTTTTTAATTCATTTGTACACCATATTGATTAAGGTAAAACTTGGTTGATAGTTAGTATGTAAATTTGTATCTAATTTAATATTAAAATATTAATTTGTAAAATAAAATTTGCATATCATTTATAGAATATATATTATGATTCTAACATATTATTAACAAAAAATATATAATGAAAATTATAATATTTAAGTAAATTACAAATTTATTAGTACAAATTGATTTTGTGAAGTTAATTAATATTACTGGTATAAAAAAGACTCTTTTAGGTGTGATAGAATCTCAACGTCAAAAAATTTATAAGGTTTGAGATATCATCTGACGTATGTCGGACCTGGTATGGTTTGATGTAAAATTTAAGACTATTTTATCTTCGCGAGGCTCGATGGTGTCCAGTTTTCTTTTCTTTATGATCCAAAGCTACTCGTTATCCTCACTAAAACAACACTTACTAGATCCAGGTCATTACACATCCCAGATCCAACTCACTGTAACCAAAACCCACCAAAACAAAAGTTGCAAGAAACTGAAAAAAGTTTGGCCTCAGATCCAAAGGCAAATTTTTTATCATAACAAGTTGTGGTAGACAATGCAAATATCAAAGAAGGAGACATCCCTAAAAATTCGGAGAATGAAATAAAAGTAAGTTCTGGCATTGGATCCTTCTTTCCCATCCATGGAAGGGAAAAGAAGATGAAGGCATAGTAGATAACAATGGAAGAAAGCACAATCTGAAGTTGAATAAAGGTTTGAACAAAAAGAAGATAAATACCAAAGTGATGGATATGAAAGAAAGGGAAGAAAAGACAAATTTTTGGTGTAGTATGAAAGAAGAACTTCTTGTTTGGAAGAAATATAGAGTCGCACTAACAAGTTATGGAAAACTTAACCTCGGAGTGTCGAGTCATAGGTAAAACTCGAGTTTCATGTTGGAGCATTAACCATCCCGACTGATGTGAAACTCTAATCCAACAACAACAATTTTGATTTAAAGAAGTTTACATTATTTACATAAATATCACTGTATTTTTAGTAACGTTGAGAAGATTGAATAGATCTTATAAAGTAAATTCAATGATGTAATAGGTTATTTTTGTAATAATGCATAAAAAATCTAAATAAAAGTTTTATATAAACATGCTTTTCAAAAATTCAAAATATATAAGTATTTTGATATAAAGTATTTTATAACAATAAATATATAAGTACTTTGAACCACGGTTACTTCTATAATTAATTATTGGAAATAAAGATATCATTATAAAAAAATTTATTTGATAATAAATAAGATAATTTTGACATATTTAATATTTATTTATTATACAATAAACTTATATAAAATGCTCAAAGTTATACATAATTATAACCAAGAATAAGTCTTTTGTTTCAAGATATAATTATGATATAAATACAAGGCAATAGTAGACCAATCATACATACAACCTCCACAAAAAACAAGATGAACATTACAAAAAAATATGAAACTTAAGTACTAAATTATACTACAAAGGTAATAAGGACTATTATATGAGTATGTCTTCTATAGATGATCATATTCTTTATGATTCATAGAAGTTTGTCCTCATGACATGAAATATGTGCCCTTCAAGTCAAGAAGAATGAAAGTTGAGAAAACTTTATTAGAAAAAACATTTCATCATGAAGTCTCAAAAGCTTACAAGTTAAAGAAGTAATAAGAAGATCAAGAGAAGATGCTCAAAAGTATCCTTTATGTCATGTAACTTCAAACACTAATTTATGAAAAAAAAACAAAAATAAAAAAATAATATCATTTTAAAAACATGTAAGAAAGGTTCTAATTACTTTAAAAAGAACATATTGATTGGTAACAAATAGTGTGTTCTCTTTCTACATTTATTAATAAACATTTCAAAAGGTCCTAATTTTTTATATTAGAGACATCTATATCAATTATACAACTAGTATATAAAATAATAAAAATCTTGTATTTCATGATTACCAAAACCATCCATGAAAGTTTGTGCATAGTTAGTTCTTTCTTTATTTAGCTTTAAATATTTTAAGGACTTTTTTTACATTGTTTTAGGAGAAAAAGTAACAACATGAATAATAACGAAAATAAGTATTAAGGGTAATTAGTATAAGTTAGAAAAATATGCAAAAAAATATTATATAAATATAAGTTTGAACTTTAGTACAATAATAAAGTGTAGCTTTTTTTTAATTTATTTGTACACCATCCAATTGATTAAGGTAAAACTTTGTTGATAGTTAGTAACTAAATTTGTATCTAATTTAATATTAAAAGATTAATTTGTAAAATAAATTTTGCATATCATTTATAGAATATATATTATGAGTCTAACATATTATTAACAAAAAATATATAATGAAAATTATAATATTTAAGTAAATTATAAATTTATTAGTATAAATTGATTTTGTGAAGATAATTAATATTACTGGTATAAAAAAGACTTTTTTAGGTGTGATAGACATAATGTTTGAGATATCATTTGTCGTATGTCGGACCTGGTATGGTTTGACGTAAAATTTAAGACCTTTTTATCTTCGCGAGGCTCGGTGCTGTCTAGTTTTTTTTCTTTATGATCCAAAGCCACTCATTATCCTCGCCAAACCAACACTTACTAGATCCAGGTCATTAAACATCCCAGATCCAACTCACTACAACCAAAACCCACTAAAACAAAAGTTACAAGAAAACTGAAAAAGTTTGGCCTCAGATCCAAAGGCAACATTTTTACCATTACAAGCTTGTGGACAGTGCAAATATCAAAGAAGGAGACATCCCTAAGAATTCTGAGAATGAAATAATAGTAAGTTCTGACATTGGATCCTCCTTTCTCATCCATGGAAGGGCAAAGAAGATGAAGGCATAGTAGATAAAAATGGAAGAAAGCACGATCTGCGGTTGAATAAAGGTTTGAACAAAAAGAAGATAAATACCAAAGTGATGGATATGAAAGAAAGGGAAGAAAAGACAAAATTTTGGTGTAGTATGAAAGAAGAACTTCTTGTTTGGAAGAAAAGCACTGCATTTCATACAAGTAATACATTGTCCAACAACTAGGGATAACAAATAAGGATTATAATATTTTATATAAAACTTATATTAATCTCCTGTTTTTTAGTAGTTTAAAAAGCTAATTTAAAAATAATTATAACAATCATTAAAAAATAAAGCTATAACAATTTTTTGGTGAGGAAGAAATGCCCTAAATTTTATTATCACTCCAATTCTCATTAGATAAATTGCCACACGTAATGACATTTAATTTATAGGTTAATTGAGACTACATCAAGGACAAGAAAAAAATTCAAAACATAAATATTTAACAACCTTTAAGAAACGCAAAAAACTACACTTAATAACATTATTTTTACTAAAGAAAATATGAAAATCTTGTCTCCTAAAATAATTTCAATATAAATTAAGAAAAAAACTGAAGTCTTGCTATCAAAGCACGACTTACAAAAGAATAAAAAAATAAATAAATAGAAGCTGTGAAAACAGGTCAAACAGAAGAACTTTTTAAAATAAAAGGTTTTTCGATTCCATGGTTGCAGTGACTTTAGTTTGCCACATCTTGTTCAAAAGATTTTAAAATTTTTATATTAACTCGTCAGTATCAAAAGTCTTACTAGGCCAGACTAGATGATATATGATATGTGGAAAGTGTTTTTGAACATCATAAATAGTTTTTCCTTGCCGCATTCTAAACATCTCATATTGTTGGATGAGAGTGTTCTTCTGAACCTTTTGACATCGTCTGTTTCTTCATGTGTGACAGTCAGCACACGTCACATGTCTTTTGCAGAGATCCTATAAAACTCAGCAAGAGTTAGTGAAGGTGAAATTATGTTTCATGCTCTTATGTCATACTGAGCATGTCTATTTTCATAGGTTGAAAACTCTTTTGATTCTTGACCATTCATAGGAACAAAAGGACCATTTGCAACAACATCTTATACTCCATGATCAACAGACTCCAAAAAGATTTGCATTCTGACATTCCAAAATGGATAACTTTTTCCAGCAAAGAGTGGAGGTCTATTAATAGAAGCACCGTTATTTTGTGTATGATTTATTTATATAATTATATAATTAATTTTAATACATTTGAAAAATTATTTAACTCGTTATTTTTTGTATGATTTATTTATACTTGATCAGTAAAAGTGTTAACTAATGCAGCAAGAATTGCAACTAAAGATTTCGGAATGTTTCGTCCATATGCAAGGAAAGCAAGATGTGTCTGCATTTCTCCCTTCACAGTTGCAAGTTCATTTTCCATCTTCATAACTTTTCATTCCATTTTTTGTGCACTAGTTGCACTTGATGAACCTAAGTTGACACCACTAAATCTTGTGCTCGAGTTGTTAAAAGCAAGTGTTGGACAAGCTCCCAATTATAATCCTGTAACCCAACCTAGGTTCTCTTTACCAAAGATCACACCAATTAGGTCATTTGGAGAAATATCTTCTGAAGTTTCTGGATTTTCCAATAACAATTCATCAATTTTGTCCCACAAATATAAATAAACTTCTCACATTTTTACACAAGCACAATCAGCAGATTCTAGAGAAGACAATGTTGTTACAAGTACAAATAATTGCATTTCTATTTATTAATAATCACCATATTTCAACAGTAAAATATACAAAAATTTCAGCACTGCATTTCATACAAGTAACACATTGTTTCTTACAAGGAGCAACCGGATCAACCATTTTTATTAGTTAGACACATGTCACATAGTTAAAAATGAAATTCCATTTATTTTAATATCAATTTCTCTATTATTGGTAGTTCAATTTTTTTTATGCTGGCAATTAGGTATGTTATAACAGAAGAATTGGCAAATTTAGGGCATTTGTGCATATATGTTCATGTAAACAACAAGATATTAAGAAGTCTTTTAGAAGTTGACTTTAACATGAACAAAGATAAAATAACTATTGAAAGAGATATTAAAAAAATATCTTGAATGAATTTTAGATTTGATTGATTATAATGATATTTCACATGATCTCCTTATTAAGGTAAAGAGGTAGTCCATTATATAGTATTGGCAAATGTTTGTTAGGGTTATTCTATAGCTCAATTTTAGATATCTAAACCACTGCACCAAATTTTTCAAAAATCTCTAATCTCATACTCGTTTCAATTTAAAATTTAAACATCAAACTCTAGAGCATCCAATTTTTTGGCACAATTTTGTCTTTTATAGGGTTTAAGATACAATTAAGGTCATTTTCAAAATTGAATTTATCTAAACTTTAGTATCAACAATAGTTTAAGATAAGGATCAAATTAATTCAAAGAACACAAGGAGGAAATAGAAAATTATTCTTACACAAAATTTGTTAGTAGGAATAATAACATAGTAAGGAAAAACAGAAAACTGTTTTTGCACGTTTTTTTATTCAATTTATTGTAAATATAACAACCATTTATTTGAACATTATATATCTTTTTATTAATTCAAATTAAAGAAAGAAAGGGTATATAAAAAACTTAATTTTAAATTGAATGTAAATATTATGTTCATAATATTTCTTAACTATTATTAAAATTATGTTTTATTTCTAAATATTAAAATTTATATTCAATTTTTATCAATAAGAATTTGCTATAAGTTTTTATCAATTTTGGAAAGATATACAAGATGAGATTGAGTACTTTATGTTGTAGCTCATATCTCTATCCCTTAGTGGTGATAGTTCATATCTCTATCCATTAGTTGTGAAAACTCTTATGCATGTCCAAAATTTATGAATTGGTGCCATTTTTCCAGTCTTTCTAGATAAAATTCTAGTCTTACTATAGACAAATTGAATTTTCTATAGATCTTGTTCTAGGTATTCTGCTAGTTTCTGTGACTAACCTAATAGTATTAAATAAAAAATTAAATTATTCATACAAGAATGATAAAGTTTCTTTAAGTTCAAAAAGTTGAAAGTTGAAGAAACAGAAGACTTATAGTCACTATGTGTAAGTACTCCACTCCAAACCAAATACCTTACCCTTTTTTTCCAACATATTGTGCAGACTTCTACAGGTTCAATATTGATTCTAGTCATTTTAGTTTTTTTAACTTTCTACCTATTAACTAAGATATTTTAAAAAATATAATATTTTCTATTAATTATTTTTAATGTTGATATTTTTTTAATTATAAAAAATATTATTCTATATCTATCATTTCTATATTTTTTACAAATTAGTCCTCTACTAGTTGTCTAAAACAATTTTAAATTCACTAAATTTAACTCTTTTAAAAAGATAAATTATTTTTTAATTTTTATCTATTTTGAAATTATTTTTTAACATATGTTTTGTTTTTAAGTTATGACCAAAATGTTTGATATTTTGTTAATATTATGACTCATAATTTTAATAAAGTGTTTCAAAGTTTTAAATAAGATAAAGAAGAGTTAAGGTAATATGACATGAAAGTCTTAAATATTATAAAAAAAATTATTTGATATTTAAATTTTGATAATAATAAATAAGATAATTTTGACATATTTAATATTTATTTATTATACAATAAACTTATATAAAATGCTCAAAGTTATACATAATTATAACCAAGAATATGTCTTTTGTTTCAAGATATAATTATGATATAAATACAAGGCAATAGTAAACAAATCATACATACAACCTCCACAAAGAAGAAGATGAACATTACAAGAAAAGATGAAACTTAAGTATTAAACTATACTACAAAGGTAATAAGAACTATTATATGAGTATGTCTTCTATAGATGATTATATTCTTTATGATTCATAGAAGTTTGTCCTCATGACATGAAATATGTGCCCTTCAAGTCAAGAAGAATGAAAGTTGAGAAAACTTTATTGAAAAAAAAAAATTTCATCGTGAAGTCTCAAAAGCTTACAAGTTAAAGAAGTAATAAGAAGATCAAGAGAAGATGCTCAAAAGTCTCCTTCAAATCATGTAACTTCAAACACTAATTAATGAAGAAAAAACAAAAATAAAAAAGCAATATCATTTTTAAAACACGTAAGAAAGGTTCTAATTATTTTTAAAAGAACATATTAATAGGTAATCAATAGTGTGTTCTCTTTCTATATTTATTAATAACTATTTCAAGAGGTCTTAACTTTATGATTACCAAAACCATCCATGATAGTTTGTTCCTAGTTAGCTATTCCTTTATTTAGCTTTAAATATTTTAAGGACTTTTTTTACATTGTTTTAGGAAAAAAGTAACAACAACATGAATAATAACCAAAATAAGTATTAAGGGAAATTAGTTTAAGTTAGAAAAATATACAAAAGAATATCCTAAAAAGAGGATATTGAAAAATATTATTGTTGATGATTTAAGATTTGATGATGTTTATTAAGCCTGGATGATTGTGTTTATAATGTGCTGGATTTGTGATTAATGGTTCTGGAATGATTTAGAATTACTAGAGATGTTAGATTATCTGCAAATGATTAATCAATTGAATAATGATAATCTGTTGTTTTTGTTATTCATCAGTTAGTCTACTAATTTTGTTTGTCTAGTCGACTATTTTCATTAAATGTACCAGGAATACAGGATTAATGAAAATAGCAAACTGGTTTGCTTCCTCAGTTGACTATTCTGTTCCAGACTTCTACCTTATGCAGAATTTGTGCAAAACGCGGGTTTATTTCTTTTTAATGAAGATGACCCATAGCATTTCATTTGGCCTATAAATACAAGTCTAAAGGACGTATCAAGGAGTGAAAGAATTCAAGAGAAAACTCTCAAGTGCTGCATACATTCAGAGGCAAAAAGATTCTGCAAGAGTTTTTCATTTTTACTGTGTATTCTGTTCAAGAAGATTTTATTTCTTTTCACTGTATCTTGTATTCTTTGATCTCGGGTTAGAGATTCGTAGGTGGGTTTTAGAACCCTATGTCTGTGATTGGGGTGATCATAGTGACTCAGTGGGTGTAAAGCTATTCTATAGTGTTTAGAATAAGTTCTTTGATTTTCTTGTAGTGTTCAAGAAAGGATTTGTTGTAAAGAATACGATTTTGATAGTGATTAGGATCTGTGGAGTTGCAGATCACCAACTGGATGTAGTTCTTGCATAAAGAACGAACCAGTATAATTCTTGGTGTTATATTTTCTCTTCCTTCATCATCTGTCATATTCTGCATTAAGAACTAACCTACTATTTCGCGATTATCCGTCGGCTAATTCTCTGTAAACTGCATCAGTAAATTTTCTGATAAGAAAAAGTTTTCAATAAAGCTATATATCAATTCAACCCCCCCCCCCTTCTTGATATAATTCTGCATCTAACAATTGGTATCAAAGCAGGTTCTTGTAAGGTACTCAAGAAAGATTCAAGATGGGTGACAAGCTTCCCTTTGCTGAAGGAGCATCTACCAACAGACCTCCACTCTTTGTAGGAGCAAATTATCCTTTCTGGAAAGCCAGAATGAAGATCTTCTTCGAGTCTATTGATAGAGGCGTGTGGGATGCAGTGATTAATGGTCCTTATACTCCAACTATGAAGACTGAAAATGGAGAGCTAATTGAAAAACCATGGGATTAGTGGATTGATGCAGAAAATAAGAAGGCTCAGTTTGACAGTAAGGCAAAGAATATATTAACTTCTGCTCTTAATCTTGATGAATTTTTCAGGGTTTCACAATGCACTGCAGCCAAAGAAATGTGGGACATATTTCAAGTCACACATGAAGGTACAACAGAAGTGAAAAGGGCAAGAAAACACACTCTCATACAAGAGTATGAGATGTTTCGAATGCAACCTGGAGAGACCATTCAGGACGTGCAGAAGCGCTTCACACACATTGTGAATCATTTGCTTGGCTTAGGAAAGAAGTTTGATGATGAAGAGCTCAATATAAAGGTTCTTAAATGCTTAAGTAGGAGCTGGCAGCCGAAAGTTACATCCATCCTTGAAACAAAGGATTTGACTACAACGAGCACTGCAACTTTGTTTGGAAAACTCAAGGAGCACGAGCTGGAGCTGAGTAGGCTTGATCAACTTGAAAATTCAGATAAACAGAACAAGAATCTAGCACTAAAAGCCAAGGAGTTTATCAAGAGTGATGAAGAGAAAGAAGATGAAAGCACAGAGTTTGCTATGCTGGTTAAGAGGTTTGGAAAATTCCTAAAGAGGAAGAATAACTCAAAGGACAGGTTTCAGGAAAACCAGAGAAGGTACACCAGAAAATCTGATTTTAATTCCTCTAATTTCTCTTGCTTTAATTGTGGGCAGCTAGGACATGTCAAGGTAGATTGTCCTCTTTTGAATCAGAGAAAAGAAAGAAGCCCAGAAAAGAATGAAAGAAGAGATAAAGACAAACGAAATCAGCACTTCAAGAAAGGCAAGAAAGCTTATATGGCCTGGGATGACAGTGAATCCAGCAACACATCAAATTCAGATTCTGAATCTGAAAACCAAGCCAATTTGTGTCTTGTTGCTAGTGAAGAAACATCTAGCCAAGTAAGTTCGTGTGATTTTGATATGAGTGAGAATTATGACACCTTGTTTGATACATTCAGAGAATTACATGATGAAGCAAAGAAACTGGACTATCAGAATAATCGCTAAAAGGTCTAAATAACTGGCTAGAAAATAAGGTACTGGAACTGGAAGATCAGAATAGCAGACTGAAAGATGAAAATAGTCAACTAAAAGACAATATCCTGCAACTAAAAAACCAGAAAGAATCTGAAGAATCCAAGAATGATAAAATCAATTCTGCAAAGTGCGAAAACTGCATTAATCTTCAAAATAAAGTTGGTTATCTGATTAAAACATTGGCAAAGTTTCAAATTGGTCATAATACACTTAATCAACTTCTACATTCTCAAATTGGTTTTTCTAATGGAAATGGTCTTGGTTATGGAAAACGATATCATGCTGCTAAGAACAAATCTTATTCTAGTAACAGATTTAAAACATGTTCTTATTGCTTGAAACATGGTCATATATCTAGATTTTGCTATGTCAAGAATTTTGGGATTTCAAGAGGTGAATTCTATTGGAAACCCGAAACATGTGTTGTTCCTAACTTGAAAGGACCCAACTGGTTTTGGGGACCTAAATTTGTAAATTAACTTTGTTTTGCAGATCTGTCATAGAGCAAAGAAAGCTTCATGGTATCTAGATAGTGGTTGCTCTAAACACATGACAGGTGATAAATCAAAGTTGATGAACTTCAAGGCATTTGAAGCTGGTTCAGTTACTTTTGGAGACAATAGCAAAGGCAAAATCAAAGGATCTGGAGACATTGGAGACTATTCTTCTTCACAGATTAAGGATGTACTTTTTGTTGAAGGCTTAAAACATAATCTGCTAAGCATAAGTCAGCTTTGTGAAAAAGGTATGAAAGTCACTTTTGATGCAGAATTTTGTATCATATACAACTGTAAAACTGCAGATATTGTGCATATTGGGAGAAGAGTAAACAATGTATACATGTTGGACATTAACCCCTCAAATCACAAGAACATTTGCTTGTTAACCAAAGAAGATGAAAGCTGTCTTTGGCATAGAAGGTGTGGACATATCAACATGCAGATATTGAACAAAATCAGCTGCAAAAGTCTTGTTAGAGGCCTTCCAAATGTGAAATTCGTGAAGGACAAAGTATGTGAATTTTGCCAAAAAGGAAAGCAATCCAAAAGCTCATTTGAGTCAAAGAATATCATCTCGACAAGGAGACCACTTGAACTTTTGCATCTTGATTTGTTTGGTCCATCAAGAACTGTAAGTATTGGAAACAACTCATATGTTCTTGTTATTGTTGATGATTTCTCAAGGTATACTTGGACACTTTTTCTTTCTTCAAAAGATGAAACTTTCCATGCATTCAAAAGATTTGCTAAGATCATTTCAAACGAAAAAGATCTTAAAATTGTCTCTTTAAGAAGTGATCATGGAACTGAGTTTCAAAACATGCATTTTGAAAAGTTTTGTTCTAAATATGGCATTTCTCACAAATTTTCTTCACCTAGAACTCCACAGAAAAATGGAGTTCTTGAAAGAAAGAATAGGACTCTTCAAGAATGTGCAAGGACAATGTTGAGTGAATCCAAGCTTCCAAAATACTTTTGGGTAGATGCAGTCTCTACAGCGTGTTATGTACTTAATAGAGTTTTACTTAGACCAATACTTGATAAAACTCCATATGAACTCTTGAATGATGAAACTCCTAGTATTGCATATTTCAAAGTCTTTGGTTGTTGGTGCTTCATACTAAACAATGGAAAAGCATCATTAGGAAAATTTGATGAAAAAGATGATGATGGTATTTTCCTAGGTTATTCCATGACTAGCAAAGCATATCGTGTTTTCAATAAGAAGAATTTAACTGTGGAAGAATCTATTCATGTAGTATTTGATGAGGTCTTATGCCAAAAAGAGAGAAAAGGTAATTCCCTTGCAGGTTTTGATGATGAGAAGTTTGAGAAATCAAAAAAGAATGAAGATCATGTAGAAAAATTTGCTGAAACTGACAGACAGGATGAACCAGTCGACTATAACTCTGGATCAGTCGACTACTCTGCAGCAGACAATGCTTTATCTAAATCCTGGAGGACTCATAAAGGATTGTCTCTGGATAACATCATTGGGAATGTTGAAAAGGGAGTAACAACATGAAACTCTTTACATGAATTTTGTAATCACATGGCACTTGTTTCTCAAATAGAACCAAAAAATATTCATGATGCATTGCTTGATCATAATTGGATAACTGCTATGAATGAAGAGTTGAATCATTTTGTTAGGAATAATGTTTGGCATCTAGTACCTAGGAACAATACAATGAATATGATAGGATCAAAGTGGGTTTTCAAAAATAAACTTGATGAAAATGGTGTGATAACTAGAAACAAAGCTAGATTAGTAGCTAAAGGGTATAATCAGGAAGAAGGTATTGATTATGATGAGACTTATGCACCAGTTGCTAGATTAGAAGCCATTAGGTTGTTGCTTGCATTTGCATGTCTTAAGAGCTTCAAACTCTATCAAATGGATGTTAAAAGTGCTTTTCTAAATGGCTTTATAAATGAGGATGTGTATGTTGAACAACCACTTGGTTTTATTGATTCTAAGTTCCCTAACCATGTTTACAAACTCAAAAAGGCATTGTATGGTCTTAAACAGGTACCAAGGCAGTGGTATGAAAGACTTTCAACTTTCCTAATATCTCAAGGTTTTAAAAGAGGAGTTGTGGATAAAACTCTTTTCACCAAGAAAGTTGTCAATGATCTCATACTTGTGCAAATTTATGTTGATGACATTATCTTTGGATCATCTAATCCCTCTCTGTGCCAAGAGTTTGCAGAATCAATGCAAGGTGAATTTGAGATGTCTATGATGGGAGAATTGAATTTCTTCCAAGGTTTGCAGGTCAAACAGTTGCAGAATGGAACCTTCATAAACCAATCCAAATACTGCAATGAATTGCTGAAAAAGTTCAACATGGAAAGCGGCAAAGAAGCCAATACACCAATGTCCTCAAGCTGTTATCTTGATATTGATGAATCTAGAAAATCAGTTGATGCAACTATGTATAGAGGTTTGATTGGATCTTTGTTATACATTACTGCTAGCAGACCTGACATTATGTTTGTTGTATGTTTATGTGCAAGATTCCAAGCTAATCCAAAGGAATCACATCTCACAGCTGCAAAACGAATTTTGAAGTATCTCAAAGGAACTGTGAATGTTGGGCTATGGTATTCAACTAGTAATGAGTTAAATCTGGTTGGATATACTGATTCTGATTTTGCAGGTTGCAAATTAGACAGGAAAAGCACCAGTGAAACATGTCACTTGTTTGGAAACTGTTTAATCTCATGGACAAGCAAGAAACAAGCATGTGTTTCACTTTCCACAGCAGAAGCTGAATACATAGCTGCTGGTAGCTGTACTACACAGGTTTTGTGGTTGAAACAACAGCTAAGTGATTTCAGTTTACATCTTTATGATATTCCAATCTTATGTGATAAAACCAGTGCAATCAATCTAACTAAGAATCCTATACAACACTCTAGAACTAAGCACATTGAAATAAGGCATCATTTTATAAGAGATCACATAGAAAAGAAGGATTGTAGGATTGAATTCATCTCTACTAATGATCAGTTAGCTGATATATTCACTAAACCTCGTGGTCGTGATAGGTTTTTCAAACTTAGAAATGAATTGGGTATCCTGAACATCAATCATATCTCTTAAAATTTCTTCTGCTGAGTTGATTAGTTTGTTAATTCTATGAAATAGTTGGCTTATTTCATTAAACTGGCAATAATATTTTACTGTTGCAGATTTCAGTGTGTTAATTTCGTGTAACAGTCGACTTATTTCACTTAAATGACAACAGTGATTTACTGTTACAGAAAATAGTTTGCTTATTTTTAGGAAATAACAGGCTTATTTCATTAATTGTACTTGCAGGTGTTATTACAATCTAAACAGCTCATTAAATGCTTTAAATAACTAATTAATTCCTCTAAATAAAATTAAAATTCAGTCAACTATTCTTCAATCCTGTTCAAACCTTGTCAGTAAATAACCAACTCATACATATTCCTTCTCTGCACTGTTTGTAACTGAATACCTTCTCAATTGATCAATTTTTCGTGTGATCTTGCATCTATATAGCTATAATCCTTTTGGATTTCAGATTTCACTACTGTACATCTCTCTCATTACATTTTTGTATGAAATGGGTGAATCTGTGAAACTCAAAATGAAAAGGAAGGTGATCCTTTCTCCTAAAATTCTCAAATTCAGCTGGCTGGAAAATGAAAACTTGATCTTTGTGAAGAATTCTCTTCATGCACAAGGTCTACAACAATTTGTCGAACTTGAAGGTAATTTCTACATTGATCTTGTGAAACTGTTTTATGCTAACTTGAAAGTGGAAAACATTGCACTTGTTTCCCAAATAAGATGCAGAGAAGTGCGGATTGATAATACTCTATGGTCAAGAGTTGCTCGTTTAAGAAATGATGGAATCAAGATAAGCAAAGGCAACACTGGAGCTGTTCCCAACTTCAACAAGGAGGCTGTATATAAAGACTGTCTGCGTCACTGTGATGAGGCCCTGATCCTCAAGTATAATGTGGGAAGAATGAAGCGTGATGAGAGACTCCTAGCCTTCTTTCTTGCGTGGCAGCTCATACCCAGGGGGAGTAATCACACACAGTTGATGGAAGAAGATCTTGCTCTAATCCATTGCTTGAAGAATTGCATAAAAGTAAATTGGATATATGTGATCAAGGGTCACATGTTCAAAGCAAAAAGACTAAGCGATCACAAGCTGCCATATGCCATTTTGATCTCCAAATTTCTGGACTACTTTAGCTTTCCCACTGAAGGCGAGACCACCAAGATTGTCAACCATAAACATATGTTTGATAACTACTATCTGCGCAAAATGGGTTTAACTAAGGTAAATGGTGAATGGTCCTATGAAGCTGGCGCATCATCATCTGCACATGGAGCAACCTTCACAGCTAGAACTTCATCTGGATATCAACAGGATTATTCAGCCTATCAGATGATTCCCTATTCTGCACCTCCAACTTATCAGGGAGTTCCAATGTCTGAGTTTGAACAAATGCTTATTTCAAGACTTAATGTACTTCCATGCAGCGCAACACCCATGAAACTATGGTAGCCAGGTTTACAAATGTAGACACTGAAATTGACCTAATCCAGCGACAGCTTGCAGAACTACAAGTCACTGTAGAAGGTCTTGATGGCTCCAATAATCAAACCACTACTACAATGGAAGAAGACGATGCTGATGGTGATGAAGATGATGAAGACGAGGACGATGATGATGAGGATGAATGATTTTATATGCTTCTGTTCTTTATGTTTTCAGCATTATTTCTTTGCATTAAAAACAATTATGGGTCTGTAATATTTGCACACACTGTTATTTTGGATTAATATGCACTTTTGAACACTTTAGAACTGATATAACTGCTATACCTGCTATTTGCTAATGTCAAAGGGGGAGATAATCTACCATCTCCTCTCTTTGTGTTTGTTTTGTTTTGCAGGTTGACATCATCAAATAGGGGGAGTTTGCTGATGATTTAAGATTTGATGATGTTTATTAAGACTTGATGATTGTGTTTATAATGTGCTGGATTTGTGATTAATGGCTCTGGAATGATTTAGGATTACTAGAGATGTTAGATTATCTGCAAATGATTAATCAATTGAATAGTGATAATCTGTTGTTGTTGTTATTCATCAGTTAGTCTACTAATCCTGTTGCTCTACTCGACTATTTTCATTAAATGTACCAGGAATACAGGATTAATGAAAATAGCAAACTGGTTTGCTTCCTCAGTTGACTATTCTGTTCCAGACTCCTACCTTATGTAGAAATTGTGCAGAAGGCGGGTTTATTGCTTTCAAAAGAAGATGACCCATAGCATTTCATTTGGCCTATAAATATAACTCTAAAGAACGTTTGCAGGAGCGAAAAAATTCAAGCGAAAGAATTCAAGAGAAAACTCTCAAGTGCTGCATACATTCAGAGGCAAAAAGATTCTGCAAGAGTTTTTCAATTTTACTGTGTATTCTGTTCAAGAAGATTTTATTTCTTTTCACTGTATCTTGTATTCTTTGATCTCGGGTTAGAGATTCGTAGGTGGGTTTTAGAACCCTGTGTCTGTGATTGGGGTGATCATAGTGACTCAGTGTGAGTCAGTGGGTGTAGAGCTATTCTATAGTGTTTAGAATAGGTTCTTTGATTTTCTTGTAGCATTCAAGAAAGGATTTGTTGTAAAGAATACGATTTTGATAGTGATTAGGATCTGTGGAGTTGCAGATCACCAATTGGATGTAGTTCTTGCACAAAGAACGAACCAGTATAATTCTTGGTGTTACATTTTCTCTTCCTTCATCATCTGTCATATTCTGCATTAAGAACTAACCTACTATTTCGCGATTATCAGTCGACTAATTCTCTGTAAACTGCATCAGTAAATTTTTTGATAAGAAAAAGTTTTCAATAAAGCTATATATCAATTCAACCCCCCCTTCTTGATATAATTCCGCATCTAACAAATTTCTTTAAGATCTCATTGCAATATTTTGTTTGACATATAAATATGCCTTTCCTCATTTGTTTGATTTGCAAACCAAGAAAGAAATTTAATTCTCCCTGCATATTTGTTGCAAACTCTTGGCAAAGATCATCATTAGTTGATCCGAATATGATATCATCAACATAAACTTGAACAATTAAAATATGTTTCTTTGATTTCTTAATGAAAAGAGTAGAATCAACTTTACCTCTTCTAAAACTATTATCAAGTAAGAAATTAATTAACCTTTCATACCAAGATCTTGGAGCTTGTTTTAGTCCATATAGGGCTTTCTTCAACTTGTAGACATTATTTGGATTTTTGAAATCTTCAAAACCTAGAGGTTGTTCCACATAGACTTCTTCCTTGATGTATCCATTTAGGAAAGCACTTTTTACATCCATTTGAAACAATTTGAATCCCATAATGGAAGCATATGCTACTAACAAACGAATAGCCTTTAGTCTTGCTACGGGTGCATAAGTTTCATCATAGTCTATTCCTTCTTCTTGTCTAAAACCTTTTGCAACTAGCCTAGCTTTGTTCTTGGTGATATTCCCTTCTTCATCAAGCTTACTTCTAAGAACCCATCTGGTGCCAATAACCTACATATTGTTAGTTTTAGGAATTAAATCCCATACCTGATTTCTTTCAAATTGATTCAGCTCTTCTTGCATTGCTATACACCAATGATCATTCGCTAAAGCTTCTTCCACGGTCTTTGGTTAAATTTGTGAAACAAAAGCAACATTCATGCAAAAATTATTCATGTTCCTCTTTGTTCTTACACCTGTTGAAATATCTCGAATGACATTGTCCAGAGATACTTCTTTTGGTGGTCTCCATTCTTTTGGTAGACTTTCATCTTGAGGAGGATTATCATCCAAGTTGATTTCTTCAACAGCTTCTTCCAAAGGAGTTCCTTGTTGATGTTCTCCTTCATCATTTACAAAGATTCTTTTTGACTCAAGAGGGGTTTCCTCAAGGTCTAGATATTCATGAAAGACAACATGTATAGATTCTTCAACATTTAAAGTCCTTTTGTTAAAAACTCTATATGCTTTACTATTCAAGGAATAACCTAAAAATGTAGCTTCATCGGATTTAGAATCAAATTTTCCAAGGCTATCTTTTCCATTATTCAAAACAAAACATTTGCATCCAAAAACTCGAAAATGAGAAATATTTGGTTTTCTTCCTTTGAAAAGCTCATATGGAGTTAATTTCAAAATAGGTCTTATTAAAATTTTATTTAAAACATAACATGCGGTGTTTACAACATCAGCCTAAAAGTATTTAGGTAAATTACTTTCATTCAACATAGTTCTTGCAAGTTCTTCTAAAGATCTATTTTTCCTTTCAACTACACCATTTTGTTGTGGTGTTCTTCTTGGTGCTGAAAAATTATAAGAAATACCTCGTTCTTCACAAAATTTTTCAAAAGGATGTGTTTTGAAATTCACTGCCATGATCACTTCTTAAACATTTAATTTTCAAATCTTTTTCATTTTGAATAACCTTGGCAAATTTTCTAAATTCTTTGAAAGCATCACTTTTAGATGAAAGAAAAAGCGTCCATGTAAATCTAGAGTAATCATCAACAATCACAAGAGCATAATAATTGCCACCAAAACTTTCTGTTCTAGAAGGACCAAATAAATCCATGTGCAATAGTTGTAAAGGTTTAGAAGTGGAAACAACATTTTTAGATTTAAATGAATTTTTAATTTGCTTCCCTTTTTGACAAGCTCCACATATTTTATTATTTTGAAAAATTAGTTTTGGCAAACCAATTACTAACTCTTTTGATATGAGTTTACTTATATGTGGCATATGAATGTGAGCAGCTCTTCTATGCCATAACTATGGATCTTCTTCTTTAGCTACTAAACAAGATATATTTCTAGATGAAGATGCATTATCAATATCAATGAGATAAATATTATGATATCTCTTACCAATGAGGGAAATTTGATTAGAGTCCTTGTGATGTATTTTGCAAAGATCACTATCAAAAGTTACCTTTAAGCCTTTATCACAAAGTTGACTAATGCTTAGCAAATTGTGCTTCAAACCATCAACAAGAAGAACATCATGAATCTTTAAAGACTCTCCAATATCTCCACTACCAATGATCTTTCCCTTGTTGTTGTCTCCACTGGTTACAAAACCTTGTTCTTTCTTTTTTAAGCTTTTAAATTTGGTTTTATCACCTGTCATATGTCTTGAACATCCACTACCAAGATACCATAAGGATTTTCTAGACTTGGGACCAACCTGCAATGTAAACAAAAATATTTAGGTCCCCTAAAATTACTTATTAGGATCCTCATGGGTTAGAAACAATTTTTCCATTGGGAACCCATTTGTATTTCCCATTAGGAACACTAAAACGTCTAATATTGCATTTATTTACTGAATGACCTTTATGCATGCAATAGAAACATGTTGGAACATTTGGTTTTCTTGAAAAAAATTTCTTTTCAAAAACCTTCTTTGTATTAGATGTTTCACCTTTTACAAAAACAGTTTTGGTAGGTTTTTGATTACTTTTGAAATTATAACCAAGTCCTGCTTTTTGATATAAACCTTTTTGCACATTTAAAACATTATTTAAATTTTGATTTCCCATGGTGAGTTTTGAAAGAGACATTTCAAGATAAGATACTTTATTAGCAAAAACCTTGCAATCTTGACAAATAGGAATTTTTTATTTGCACTTACATGGAATTTTTGCCTTTTCCAAATCTTCTTTCAAAACCTTTTTCTTTTCTTCTAAATCAACGATTTTCTTTTCAAGATTCTTGTAATCATTTTTTAATTTATTATGAAGAGAAGTAAGTTTTTCAGATTTTTCACATAAATCAAGAAATTGTTCAAGCAATTCATCATAATTATTTGGAAGACCAAAATCACTTACCTTGCTACATGTGGATTCAGCATCATCCGCCATGAGACAAATATTTGCTTCTTCTTCTGAGTCACTTGAACTTTGTGAAGAACTCACTTCATTATCTTCCCAAGCAATGTATGCCTTCTTTTTCTTTTTATCAAAAGGCTTCTTATTTTTCTTTCCTTTTTCTTCTTCTTTCTTGATGTTGGGGCATTCCGACTTCAAGTGTCCCCTTTTTCCACAACCATAACATTTATAATTGTCAAGAGAATTTAAATTTTTCAGATTTCTTACCTTTCTTGAAATTCCCTTTGTTTTTGCTCTTGATGAACTTTTTGTATTTCTTGACATACATGTTAATGTCACTGCATTCAAGATCATCATATGTATCACTACTCTCATCCTTATAGGATTCGGCTTTAGGAGCAACACCCTTCCTCTTGACATTTTCTTCTTCTCCTTTGAAGCGTCCAAGTTCAATTTTGTGTTCTCTAAGCGTTCCAAAGAGAGTGGTCATGTTCATATTTGTGAGATTCTTTGATTCCGTGATTGCCGTCACTTTGGGTTTCCATGTTCTGTCCAAAGATTTCAAATTTTCACGTTAAATTCTTCAGTGTCAAATTTCTTACCTAACACCTTGAGGTGATTTACAATGTGGGTAAATCTTTTGTGGACATCATAGATGGTTTCTCCCTTGCTCATACGGAACATCTCATACTCTTGAATCAAGGTATTTTTCCTTGATCTCTTAACATCCTCCGTTCCTTCATGTGTGACTTCAAGAGTGTCCCACATCTCCTTTGCTGTAGTGTAATCAGATAACCTGTAAAACTCATTAACAGTTAAGGTAGAAGATATCATATTGCAAGCCCTTATGTCACATTGATGCTCGCTGTATTCTTCTTTTGTCTATCTTGCTCTTTCTTTAGGTACCTGCACTTCATTAACAGTGGTCATAGGATTATATGGACCTTTAACAACTGCATCCCAAACACCTTCATCATTAGACCTAAGGAAAATATCCATCCTCTTTTTCCAAAAAGGATAATTTTCACAGAGTGGTGGTCTATGAATAGATGCACCTTCAATAAAAGATTGATTTTTTGCTGCCATAACAATCTTTGATTTTGAATAACTTTGAAAAACCAGGCTCTGATACCAATTGTTAGAAATAATGACAATGTAAAAAATCAAGAGGGCGAGGGTGAATTGGATTTTTGAAAAACTTTTTCCCTTTTAAAATAATTTTCCAGATTTTAAATAATTCTTCAAAAAACAAGATTTGGATTTTCCTTAACCTTTGATAAGAGCAGTTTGAGAAACAAATGTTAAAATGATCCTCAGTAAAATAAAGAGATAGGGAAAGAGAGATAGAACACAGAGATTTATATTGGTTCGGATTTAGCCAATCCTACATCCAGCTCCCAATCACAACAAACTCATGATGATCACCCCACTATCTTTAATTGCAATTACAAACACCAATCCAGTGACAACATGTAAAAACAAATAAAGATAAACAACAACACCTCTTTAGACACACTAAGGATGATCCCCACCTCTCTTGACACACAAGAGATGAACACACCTCCCTTTAGAACAGATCCAAGGGATGAATTACAACAATCAATAAACAGTAAAGAAAACACCTGATGAGTGCTGGATATGAAAGCTTAAGCACACTTAAATCACCACTTCCAAGAACTTAGATCAACCTTGAGAGAGCAAGAAAGCGGTTTTGAAAAATTTAGTGCAAGAACACTTTTAATTTTGTGTTTGATCAGATGTGTTTAACCTAAGACATTGCCTTTCATTTTATAATTTGAAATTAGCTCAATGTTTCCATTCTTAGGTTGATTCAGCATTGAATTCGCAAAAACATCGTATTTAATCGATTATATAAAAGCTGTAATCGATTATATCAAAGTAAAACTGGAAAACATATTTTTCCTGATATAATCGATTAGATTAAGGCCATAATCGATTATATGAAACCCAAAAGCAATATAATCGATTATAAAAAACATTTAATCGATTATTTTGTTTGTTAAACACTTTTAATTCAAATTTTAAGTTAAATAATCAATTCTATTTCGATACCTAATCAATTAAAAGCGTAGAAAAAGGTTTTTGTGAAAAAACGACTTGCTCTTAAGTTTGAAATAGCCTTGAATGGGATTTATGACTTACTCTTTTTATCCATCACTCAAAACTGAAACTTCTAAACTTGAATCTTCAGCTCTTAAGAAAATCTTCGACAATCTTCTTCCTTGAAAGCATTTATTCTTCTTTATATCTTGCCTTTATTTCCATGAAGCAACCTTCCTTTGTGAGATAAAATCAAGTCTTTAATGTTGCAAAAAAAAAACTTTATATCTTCATCATCAAAACTTCAATCTTCATGACTTATTGGGATAAAAACTTCATCAACACTTTCTGAGTAAATTTTTACTCATACTTGAAATATGTCAATAGAACTCGCCCGCATGCTCCAGCTATCTTGAGGGAAACTTCAGAGGGAACCAGCTACTAGACGGTTCGATTAGTCTTTCGACCCTATACCCAAGTCAGACGAACGATTTGCACATCAGTATCGCTGCGGGCCTCCACCAGAGTTTCCTCTGGCTTTGCCCCGCTCAGGCATAGTTCACCATCTTTCGGGTCCCGACAGGTATGCTCTCACCCGAACACTTCACAAAAGATCAGGGTCGGTTGGCGGTGCAACCCACAAGGGGATCCCACCAATCAGCTTCCTTGCGCCTTACAGGTTTACTCACCCATTGACTCGCACACATGTCAGACTCCTTGGTCCGTGTTTCAAGACGGGCCGAATTGGGAGCCCCACAAGCTTTATGCATTGCAAAAACAAGAAGGAACACATATCATGATTTTAGGATCCTCCGAGGTCTCCAAGGAGAAGCCCAGATGGAAAGACTTCCAACATGCCACACAATTACCATCTAGTAGGTAGGCAACACAGGGACCAATGGAGCATCTTCACCAAAACTATAAGGTGGAAACAAAGAAAATGCATGTTTGACCGTTCGATGCACAAGGCACGTAGCCGGCCAACAAAAGCATCATCATCACAACTCACACACCCTCACGTTCACAAAACATAGCACCCCAAGACGGTCCACCCCCCACTTGCCATTGTGATGTGATCTCAATTCAGGAAAAACCTCAACCCATGCAAGGAGGAGTTACCACAATAAAATAAGAAAAGGAAAATATGAAAGAAAAGTTTACAAAGAATTTTGAAGAAAAGGAAGGAAGAAAAACAAGGAGAATGTACAAGAAGCTTGAAAGAAGAGAATAAAAATATTAATAGCTCTTGTAATTTCCTTGTAAAAAAAATAGAGTTAGTTTAGTTTCTTTCTTTAAAATAGAAATAAGATGCTACTTGTTTGGACACATGGATAGTATAAAAAACAAGGGCCTTGTATGGGAAGCTTTGGAGCATCTTCCAAACATGGCCTAACCTTTTAGAATTCCACCCATGTGCATGCATTTTCGTTTTCCCCTTTCTATATAAGGGTGTGAGTCTCATTTGTAACATAACTTTGAAGATTAATTGAGAGCAAGAGCTATTTTTCTTTGAAGTTCAAGAGGTAAGCCTCATTTCTAGAATCTTATCTTGAGTTTTCCATAATTCAAGTGGTGATTGTCCTTTGCACTTATCTTTCTTCATGAAAGTGGCGTGTTCTTCATCTTCTTGTCTTGTTCATCTTTTCCTTTTATTTGTTCTTGGTTTCCTTGCATGGCTGCACCATTCATGGATCATTTCCATCAATTTTCACCGATTAAAATTCAATTAAACTCCTTTTATGGCTTCCTATGCATGTGTTATTGTTTTTAATCGGTTAAATTGAATTGTTTTGCAATTTCTAAGTGTGGGCTGAATTTGAACCCTAACATTTGGGGAAAAATCTGATTTCATGTTCTTCCGTGCAATTTTACATGTTATTTTGATTCCATATGCTTATACACATATTTGATAGATCCTACATCACTTGCAATGCCTCCTAGGCATCCATCACATTGGCAAGTAAGCAAATGGAAACATCAAGAGACACCACATCTGCATTGCTAGGTATGAAACGGAACAACGCTCACGGGTGTGAGCCACCAGCAATGCCTGACCACCTGCTCTAGCTGGGATCGACGAAAGACTGCACACAAATGTGTGTTGTGCAAGCCTCCCCCAATAAATCGAGGAAAAAGCCCTTATCACTAGCGTGACTCGTCCATCACCTCAGTTGCCAACAAGGTACTATAAGTCCTAAAAAATCCGAGGCAACAAATAGGACAACTTTCACATGCCAACATCATCGATAACGAACTCATCATCGATCGAAGACCCCACACAAATGTGTGTTTGGCAAGTCCCCCCTCAAAAAACCAAGGAAAGAACCCTACTCACTAATGTTGCACACCTAGCACGTTGGTAGCCGACAAAGCTACTCAAAGTCCTAAGAAATCCGAGGCAACATTCAAGGCAACAAATAGGACCGCTTTCGACAATTCCAGCACCGTCCATGCTAAACTAGCCACAAAAGTGAAACCCACATTTTTATCCTAGGGACAGGTCTAGACTCATCGACCTACCGCGTTCGATTCGGCCGAGCCGGTGATTTTAGACCGTGGTACGAGCAACCACTATCACGATAAAGTATGCTCCACACACCACAAGGTGCATGGAAACATAGGGGAGCGGCCCTCGTGACACTTCCCTCCAAGACTGACCATGTGGGAGTGGCCAGGCTTGGGGAGCACTCCCCCCTATAATAGGCTAATATGCAAAAGTCAAATTTGTACAAGTAGATACACTTTTTTTGAGCAGCATAAGTCCATAATTGGACCTAGAGACTGAATTTGGATGAGATTTTTTGCAGGCATCGTCATAAAAATGATATCTCTTGGTTCCCAAAATATTAGAAGTTTTTATGAAGTGGGAGTATTTTTTTTAATTTTTAAAAGACCCGAAAATCGTAAAATCGGGAAAAATGGAGAAACCCCTCTAGATGTCCAATTTTGAAGTGATTTTTTGCAATTAATCCCACAACATATCAAAAGTGCCCAGAAAATTTCATTGTCATTGGGCATGGCATTGAATTTTGGAGTTTATTGCACTCAAAACCTTCCCCCATACCTTAGAGGACCCATTTGGAGTTGATTGCACTCAATATTTCCCAAAAATGCCCCCGTGCCAAAATTTGAGTCACGGCACACAAGCCGGCATGTGCCGTGGTGCACCACAAAATGACACCGAGTCAACTCCACCAACATGCCTTGGTTTTACCCCAAAACCTTCCCCCATGACTTAGGGTAGCCATTTGGAGTTTATTGCCACTAATGTTTCCCAAAACCGCTCCGGTGCCCAAATTTAAGTCATAGCACACAAGCCGGCA
The DNA here is from genome assembly GCA_030347555.1 of Lablab purpureus. NCBI lineage: Eukaryota > Viridiplantae > Streptophyta > Magnoliopsida > Fabales > Fabaceae > Lablab > Lablab purpureus. The sequence continues at coordinate 25,749,539 of CM059256.1, read as the reverse complement.
AATGCCATGGTGCACCACAAATTGACCCACCGAGTGAAATCCGCCAACATGCCTTGGTTTTGCCCCAAAACCTTCCCCCATGCCTTAGGGGAGCCATTTGGAGTTTATTGCCATCAATGTTTCCCAAAACCACTCCGATGCCAAAATTGAGTCACGACACACAAGCCGGCATGTGCCGTGGTGCACCACAAAATGACCCACAGAGTCAACTCCTTCAACATGCATTGGTTTTGCCCCAAAACCTTCCCCATGCCTTAGGGGAGCCATTTGGATATGATTGCCATCAATGTTTCCCAAAACCGCTCCGGTGAAAAAATTTGAGTCATGGCACACAAGCTGGCATGTGCCGTGGTGCACCACAAAATGACCCACCGGGTCAACTCCTTCAACATGCATTGGTTTTGCCCCAAAACCTTCCCCCATGCCTTAGGAGAGCCATTTGAAGTTGATTGCCATCAATATTTCCCAAAACCGCTCTCGTGCCAAAATTTGGGTCACGACACACAAGATGGCATGTGCTGTGGTGCACCACAAAATGACCCACCGAGTCAACTCCACCAACATGCCTTGGTTTTGCCCCAAAACCTTCCCCATGCCTTAGGGGAGCCGTTTGAAATTGATTGCAATCAATGTTTCCCAAAACTGCTCCGGTGGCAAAATTTGAGTCATGGAACACAAGCCGGCATGTGCCGTGGTGCAACACAAAATGACCCACAGTCAACTTCACAAACATGCCTTGGCTTTGCCGCAAAACCTTCCCCCATTGTTTAGGGGAGCCATTTGAAGTTGATTGCCATCAATGTTTCCCAAAACCGCTCCGGTGCCAAAATTTGAGTCACAGCACAGAAGTTGGCATGTGTCGTGGTGCACCACAAAATGACCCACCAAGTCAAATCCACCAACATGCCTTGGTTTTGCCCCAAAACTTTCCCCCATGCCTTAGGGGAGCCATTTGGAGTTGATTGCCATCAATGTTTCCCAGAATGCCTCTGGTGCAAAAATTTGAGTCACGACACACAAGACGGCATGCGCAATGTTGCACCACAAAATTACCCACCAAGTCAACTCCAACAACATGCCTTGGTTTTACCCCAAAACCTTCCCACAAGCCTTAGGGGAGCCATTTAGAGTTGATTTCCATCAATGTTTCCCAAAACCGCTCCGGTGCCGAAATTTGAGTCACGACACACAAGCTCGCATGTGCCGTGGTGGACCACAAAATGACCCACCGAGTCAACTCCACCAACATGCCTTGGTTTTGCCCCAAAACCTTTCCCCATGCCTTAGGGGAGCCATTTGGATTTGATTGCCATTAATGTTTCCCAGAACCCCACTGGTTGCACCACAAAATGACCCACAGAGTCAACTCCACCAACATGCCTTGGTTTTGCCGTAAAACCTTCCCCATGTCTTAGGGTAGCCATTTGGAGTTGACTGCCATCAATGTTTTGCAAAATAGCTCCAGTGCCAAAACGTGACTCACGACACATAAATCGGCATGTGCCGTGGTGCACCGCAAAATGACCTATCTAGTCAACTCCACCAACATGCCCTGGTTTTGCCCCAAAACCTCCCCCTATGCCTTAGAGGAGACATTTGGAGTTGATTGCCATTAATATTTCACAAAACCAATCTGGTGCCAAAATTTGAGTCACGGCACACAAGCCTGCATGTGTCATAATGCACCATAAAATGACCCACCTAGTCAACTCCACCAACATGCCTGGGTTTTTCCCCCAAAACCTTCCCCCATGCCTTAGGGGAGCCATTTTTAGTTGATTACTATCAATGTTTCTGAAAACCGCTCCGGTGCCAAAATTTGAGTCACGACACATAAGCGGGCATGTGCCGTAGTGCACGAAAAATTACCCATCGAGTCAACTCCACCAACATGCATTGTTTTTGCGCCAAAACCTTCCCCCATGCCTTTTGGGAGCCATTTGTAGTTGATTTCCATCAATATTTCCCAAAACCATTCCAATGCCAAAATTTGAGTCACGACACACAAGTCGGCATGTGCCGTGGTGCACCACAAAATGACCCACCGAGTCAACTCCACCAACATGCCTTTGTTTTGCCCCCAAAAGCTTCCCCCATGCCTTAGGGTAGCCATTTGGAGTTGATTGCCATTAATGTTTCCCAAAATTGCCTCGGTGCCAAAATTTGAGTCACGACACATAAGCCGGCATGTGCTGTGGTGCACCACAAAATGACCCACCGAGTCAACTCCACCAACATGCCTTTGTTTTGCCCCAAAACTTTTCCCCTTGCCTCAGGGGAACCATTTGGAGTTGATTGCCATCAATGTTTCCAAAAACCGCTCCGGTATCATAATTTGAGTAACGGCACACAAGCGGGCATGTGCTGTTGTGCACCACAAAATTACCCTTCGAGTCAACTCCACAAATATGTCTTGGTTTTGCCCCAAAACCTTCCCCCATGCCGTAGGGGAGCCATTTCGAGTTGATTGCCATCAATGTTTCCCATAACCGCTCCGGTGCCAAAGTTTGAGTCACGACACACAAGCCGACATGTGTGTGGTGCACCACAAAATGACCCACCGACTCACTCCACCAACATGCCTTGGTTTTGCCCCGAAACCTTCCCCATGCCTTTGGGAGCCATATAGAGTTGATTGCCAACATGCCTTGGTTTTGTTCCAAAACCTTCCACCGTGCCTTAGGGGAGCCAGTTGGAGTTGTTTGCCATCAATGTTTCCCAAAATCGTGTCGGTGCAAATTTTAGTCACGACAGACAAGACAATATGTCCCATGCTGCACCAGAAAATGACCCACCGAGTCAACTAGACCAACGTGCCTTGGTTTTGCCCCAAAACCTTCCCCCACGCCTTCGGGGAGCCATTTGGAGTTGATTGCCATCAATGTTTCCCAAAACCGCTCCGGTGCCAAAATTTGCGTCATGGCACACAAGCCGGCTTGTATCGTGGTTCACCACAAAATGGCCCACCGAGTAAACTCAACCAACATCCCTTGGTTTTGCCCCAAAACCTTCCCCCATGCCTTAGGGGAGCTGTTTGGAGTTCACTGCCATCAATGTTTCCCAAAACTGCTATGGTGCCAAAATTTGAGTCATGGGACATAAGCCAGCATATGTCGTGCTGCAGCACAAAATGACCCACCGAGTCAAGTCCACCAACATGCCTTGGTTTTGCCCCGAACCCGTCCCCCCATGCCTTAGCGGAGCCATTTGAAGTTGATTGCCATCAGTGTGTACCGAAACCGGTCCGGTGCCAAAATATGAATCACGGCACACAAGACGGCATGTGCCGTGGTGCACCACAAAATGACCCATCGAGTCAACTCCACCAAGATGCCTTGGTTTTGCCCCAAAACCTTCCCCCATGCCTTACAGGACCATTTGGAATTGATTTCCATAAATGTTTCCCAAAATCGCTCCGGTGCCAAAATTTAATTCACCACACACAAGCTGGCATGTGCCATGGTGCACCAAAAAATGACCCACCGAGTCAACTCCACCAACATCCCCTGGTTTTGCCCTCAAAGCCTGCCCCATGCCTTAGGGGAGCCATTTGGTGTTGATTACCATCAATATTTCCCAAAATCGCTCCGGTGCCAAAATTTGGGTCACGACACACAAGTCGGCAGGTGTCGTGGTGCAACACAAAAGGACCCATGGAGTCAACTTTGCCAACATGCCTTGGTTTTGTCCCAAAACCTTCCGCCATGCCTTCGGGGAGCCACTTGGAGTTGTTTGCCATCCATTTTTCCCAAAACTGCCTTAGTGCCAAAATTTGAGTCACGATACATAAGTCGACATGTGCCATGGTGCACCACAAAATGACTCCCCGAGTCAACTCCACCAACATGCTTTGGTTTTGCCTAAAAACCTTCCCATGCCTTAGGGGAGCCATTTGGAGTTGATTGCCATCAATGTCTCCCAAAACTGCTCTGGTGCCAAAATTTGAGTCACGACACACAGGCCGGCATGTGCCGTTGAGCACCAGAAAATGACCCACCGAGTCAACTAGACCAACGTGCCTTGGTTTTGACCCAAAACCTTCCCCCACGCCTTCGGGGAGCCATTTGGAGTTGATTGCCATCAATGTTTCCCAAAACCGCTCCGGTGCCAAAATTTGCGTCATGGCACACAAGCCGGCTTGTATCGTGGTGCACCACAAAATGGCCCACCGAGTCAACTCAACCAACATCCCTTGGTTTTGCCCCAAAACCTTCCCCCATGCCTTACGGGAGCCAATTGGAGTTGACTGCCATCAATTTTTCCCTACGTCGCTCTAGTTCCAAAATATGAGTCACGGCACACAAGTCAGCATGTGCCGTGGTGCAGCACAAAATGACCCACGGAGTCAACTTTGCCAACATGCCTTGGTTTTGTTCCAAAACCTTCCGCCATGCTTTAGGGGAGCCAGTTGGAGTTGTTTGCCTTCAATGTTTCAAAAAATCACATCGGTGCACATTTGAGTCACGGCACAGAAGCCGACATTAGCCGTTGTGCACCACAAAATGACCCACCGAGTCAACTACACCAACATCCCCTTTTTTTGCACCAAAACCTTCCCCCATGCCTTAGGGGAGCCAATTGGAGTTGATTGCCATCAATGTTTCCCTAAATCGCTCTGGTGCCAAAATTTGTGTCACGGCACATGCCGGCTTATGTGTCGTGGTGCGCCACAAAATGACCCACTGAGTCAAGTCCACCAACATGCCTTGGTTTTGCACCAAAACCTTCCCCCGTGCCTTAGTGGAGCCATTTGGAGTTGATTGCCACAAATGCTTCCCAAAACACCTTTGGTGCCAAAATTTTAGTCATGGCACATAAGCCACCATGTGTCGTTGTGCACCAAAAAAAGACCCACCGAGTCAACTACACCAACATTCCTTGGTTTTGCCCCAAAACGTTCCCCGATGCCTTTGGTGAGCCATTCTGCGTTGGTTGCCATCAATCTTTCCAAAAAGCACTCCGGTGCCAAAATTTGTGTCACGGCACACAAGCCGGCATGTGCTGTGACCATAAAATGACCCACCAAGTCAACTCCACCAACATGCCTTGGTTTTGCTCCAAAAACTTCCCCCACGCCTTAGGGGAGCCATTTGGAGTTGATTGCCATCAATGTTTCCCAAACCCGCTTCGGTTCCAAAATTTGAGTGAAGGCACACAAGCCAGCATGTGTCGTGGTGCACCACAAAATGACCCATCGAGTCAACTCCACCAACATGCCTTGGTTTTGCCCCAAAACTTTCCCCCATGACTTAGGGGAGCCATTTGCAGTTGATTTCCATGAATGTTTCGCAAAACCGCTGCGGTTCCAGAATTTGAGACACGACACACAAGCCGGCATGTGCCGTCGTGCACCACAAAATGACCCACCGAGTCATCTCCATCAACATGCCTTAGTTTTGCCCCCGAAACCTTCCCCCATACCTTAGGTGAGCCACTTGGAGTTGATTGCCATCAATGCTTCCCATAATCCCTCCGGTGCCAAAATTTGGGTCACAGCACACAAGCCAACATGTGCCGTGGTGCACCCCAAAATGACCCATCGAGTCAACTCCACCAACATGCCTTGATTTTCCCCAACACCTTTCCCCATGCCTTAGGGGAGCCATTTGGAGTTGATTTCCATCAATGTTTCCCAAAACCACTCCGGTGCCAAAATTTGAGACAGGGCACACAAGACGGCATGAGTCGTGGTGCACCACAAAATGACCCACCGAGTCAATTCCACCAACATGCGTTGGTTTTTCCCCCAAACCTTCCCCCATGCCTTAGGAGAGCCATTTGGAGGTTATTGCCATCAATTTTTCCCAAAATCGCTCCGCTGCCAAAATTTGAATCACGACACACAACCCGGGATGTGTCGTGGTGCACCACAAAATGACTCACCGAGTCAACTCCACCAACATCCCTTGGTTTTGCCCCAAAACCTTCTCGCATGCCATAGGGGAGCCATTTCGAGTTGATTGCCATCAATGTTTTCCAAAACCGCTCCGGTGCCAAATTTGAGTCAGGGCATATGAGCCAGCATGTGCCGTGGTGCACCACAAAATGACCTACTGAGTCAACTCCACCAACACGCCTTGGTTTTGACCCAAAACATTCCCCATGCCTTAGGGGAGCCATTTGGAGTTGATTGCCATCAATGTTTCCAAAAACCGCTCTGGTGCCAAAATTTGAGTCAGGGCACATAAGCCGGCATGTGCCATGGTGCACCTCAAAATGACCCACCGAGTCAACTCCACCAACATGCCTTGTTTTTCCCCCTAAACCTTCCCCCATGCCTTAGGGGAGCCATTTGGAGCTTATTCCCATCAATGTTTCCCAAAACCGCTCCGGTGCCATAATTTGAGTCAGGGCACAAAAGCCGGCATGTGCCGTGGTGCACTACATAATGACCTACCTAGTCAACTCCACCAACACGCCTTGGTTTTGCCCCAAAACCCTCCCACATGCCATAGGGGAGCCCTTTGGAGTTGATTGCCATCAATGTTTCCCAAAAACGCTCCGGTGTCAAATTTGAGTCAGGGCACGCAAGCAAACACGTGTCGTGGTGCACGACAAAATGACCTACCAAGTCAACTCCACCAACACGCCTTGGTTTTGACCCAAAACCTTCCCCATGCCTTAGGGGAGCCATTTGGAGTGGATTGCCATCAATGTTTCCCAAAACCGCTCCACTGCCAAAATTTGAATCACGGCACACAACCCGGGATGTGGCGTGGTGCACCACAAAATGACCCACCTAGTCAACTCCACCCACATGACTTGGTTTTGGCCCAAAACCATTCCCAATGCCTTAGGGGAGACATTTGGAGTTGATTGCCATCGATGTTTCCCAAAACCACTCTGGTGCCAAAATTTGAGTCACGGCACACAAGCCGGCATGTGCCGTGGTGCACCACAAAATGACCCACAGAGTCAATGTCACCAACATGCCTTGGTTTTGTCCCAAAACCTTTCCCAATGCCTTAGGGGAGATATTTGGAGTTTATTGCCATCAATGTCTCCCAAAACCACTGTGGTGCCAAAATTTGAGTCACGGCACACAAGCCGGCATGTGCCGTGGTGCACCATAAAATGACCCACAGAGTCAACTCCACCAACATGCCTTGGTTTTGTCCCAAAACCTTTCCCAATGCCTTAGGGGAGACATTTGGAGTTTATTTCCATCAATGTCTCCCAAAACCGCTGCGGTGCCAAAATTTGAATCACGGCACACAAGCCGGCATGTGCTGTGTGTTGGCATATTTCAAGTCCAGAGTTTTATGGACACCTACAGTTTTGATGATGAAGTTTTTAGGAAGTTTCAATCAACATTAAAGACTTGTGCCATCTCACAAAGGAAGGTTGCTTGATAAGAAAGGAAAGGCATAAAGAGCATTCAAAGCTTTCAAGAGAGAAGATTGATGAAGATTTTCTCAAGAGCTGAAGGATCAAAGGTAGAAGGTTCTGTTTTGGGTGTTGGATAAAAAGAGTAAGTCATAAATCCCATTCAAGACCTTCCCAAACAAGAGAGCAAGGTGTTTTCTCGCAAAAACATTTGTTAACAAGTGGAAGGATAGAAAAATTCTTACCCCTAAATTCTTGTCTTGTGAATTTTTTAGATCTCATGGTTTTCAATTTCAGGAATTTTTAGTAGGAAGTGGACTACAAAAATTTGTAGAGATGGAAGGGGCATTCTACCCAGATTTGGTTAGAGTGTTCTACATGAACTTGACATCAAGAACTGCAAGTCCAAGCACCAAAGTGAAAGGTGTAAGGATCTTCCTTGATGAAGATTTGTGGAACAATGTAGCTGGTCTCTCAACTCAAGGCATAAACATCACATATGGCTTTGAGGACTTCAACAAGTTGGTAGAATTCAGAAAATTCTGCAAGGATCCTAACCTACAAGTTGAGAACTTGTATAAAGTTGGTAATGTAAAGTTAAATGAAAGAATGTTGCATTATGTTATTGTTTGGATTTTAGTTGCAAGAGGCACTAATCATGCCCAACTTACTAAGGAAGACATTCTTCTAATGTATGGATTCCTTAATAATGTGAGCATAGATTGGCCCTCAATTATCCTTGATAATATGTTTAAAGCCATTAGGCTTTCCTCTTTTGCATTACCCTATGCTGTGTTTGTTTCTAAGATTCTAGAATACAAAGGTGTTGATCTTGAAGGGGAGAATAAACAGATTTTGCTAAGCAATAGCAAGATTGGTAAAAATGTTCTAAGGCATATGGGCCTCATAGAACAAGGCAACGAGGTTTACCCAAAGAGAAGAAGGAGCTGCTGCCATTGAAGAAGATAGTGAAGAAACTGAATAGGCTACAAGTTCACTTTTCCTTAGCTTGTTCTTCATTATTTTCCAAATGCTGTTTTTTTCTCTCTATTATTTTCTGTGTATTAATTTGCTTCTGCTGTAATTATCTCTGAAAATGTAATCTTTTTGAAAATGATAAAAATAAAGGGGGAGAAAATATTTGTCTTGATTGAAAATCTGTCTAGTTAATATAGCTTTTAAGAAAATTAATTTCAAGGGAACTTTAGGAAATAATTCAAATAAGTGCCTTATATAGCTTAAACAATTAAGAGCATAGTTTAAGGGGGAGCTTTTAGAAATTATTTCCACTCATTAATTCCTTGAAATCTCTTTCTCAAAATTCAAATTGAAACTTAAATGCTATATGACTGCCTATTTTATTTCCTTTGTGGACTAATATTTATGATGGAGATATCCATACATTATTTTCAAGATTTTCAGGATATTATCACAAGTCTCTAGGTTTCTTTTTATCATCATCAAAGGGGGAGATTGTTGGCATATTTCAAGTCCAGAGTTTTATGGACACCTACAGTTTTGATGATGAAGTTTTTAGGAAGTTTCAATCAACATTAAAGACTTGTGCCATCTCACAAAGGAAGGTTGCTTGATAAGAAAGGAAAGGCATAAAGAGCATTCAAAGCTTTCAAGAGAGAAGATTGATGAAGATTTTCTCAAGAGCTGAAGGATCAAAGGTAGAAGGTTCTGTTTTGGGTGTTGGATAAAAAGAGTAAGTCAAAAATCCCATTCAAGACCTTCCCAAACAAGAGAGCAAGGTGTTTTCTCGCAAAAACATTTTTCTACGCTTTTAATCGATTACCATACGTAGATAATCGATTATTTAACTTAATATTTGAATAAAAAATGTTTAACGAGCAAAATAATCGATTAAGTGTCTTTGATAATCGATTATATTGATTCTGGGTTAATATAATCGATTATGGCCTTAATCTAATCGATTAAATCGGACAATATTTGTTTTCCAGTTTTTAAACATGATATAATCGATTAAGCTTTTAATATAATCGATTAAATGAGTCGCTTTTGCGAAATCATTCTAAATCAACCTAAGAATGGAAACTTTGGAGCATTTTCGAATTATAAAATGAAAGAGAATGTCTTAGGTTTAACACATCCGAAAAAACACAAAACATTCAAAGTGTTTCGCGCCTTAGCTTTTTCAAAGCCGCTTTCCGCTTCTCTTCGGTTTGATCAAGTCTTTGGAAGTGGTGATCATTGTGCTTAAGCTTTCTATCCAGCACATTTCAGGTGTATTCTTTTACTTGTTTTCACGTAAAGGGAAAATTCATCCCTTGGATCTGTTCTAAGGGAGGTGTTTCATCTCTTGTGTGTCAAGAGAGGTGGGTTTCATCCTCGGTAGTGTCCGAGGAGGTGTTTCATCCTTAGTGTGTCCGAGGAGGTGTTTCAGTTTATCTTTATTTGTTATTGCATGAATTGGTGTTTGTAATTTCATTTAAAGATAGTGGGGAAAATCATCACGGATTTGTGGTGGTTGGGAACCTGGATGTAGGATTGGCTTAATCCGAACCGAGTATAAATCTCTGTGTTCTTTCTCTTTCTCTTTATCTCTTAATTGTGGATCATTATTACAATTGCTAATCCCAACAGCGTTAATCAAAGGATTGAAAAATTCACATCCAAGTTTTTCAAAACCTGAAAATTTATTTAAAAGAGAAAATTTCTTTAAAAACCCAATTCACCCCCTCTTGGTTTTTACATCGCTAGTCTTTATTTAACAATTGGTATCGAGCTGGTTTTTGAAGTTATTCAAAAACAAGATCCTTATGGCGAACAAAAATCAAACTTTTGTCTGAAGGTGCATCTATTCATAGACCACCACTTTTTACAGGTGAAAACTATCCTTTTGGAAAAAGAGGATGGAAATTTTTCTAAGGTCTAATGATCAAGGCGTTTGGGATGTCTGTTGTAAATGGTCCATTTATTCCTATGGTTGTTGTTGAAGAAGCGCAGGTACCTAAGAAGAAAGCAAATTGGAGCAAGGACGAATACAACCAGAATCAATGCGACATAAGAGCATGTAACATGATAGCATCCGCCTTAACCATTGATGAGTTTTACAGGTTATCGGATTGCACTAACTGCAAAGGAGATGTGGGACACTCTAGAAGTCACACATGAAGGAACGGAAGAAGTGAAACGATCAAGGAAGAACACCTTGATTCAGGAATATGAAATGTTCCAGTATGAGCAAAGGAGAAACCATATGCGACGTACAAAAGAGATTTACTCACATCGTAAATCATCTCAAGGCATTGGGTAAGAAATTCGATACTCGAAGAATTAAATGTCAAAATTTTGAAATCTTTGGACAGGACTTGGCAACCTAAAGTGACGGCCATCACGGAATCAAAGAACCTTTCAAACATGAACATGACAACTCTCTTCGGGAAGCTTAGAGAACATGAAATGGAGCTTGGACGTTTCAAAGGAGAAGAAGAAGACGTCAAGAGAAAAGGCATTGCTCTTAAAGCGGAATCCGACAAAGAGGAGAGTAGTGATACTGATGATTCAGAAGACGATGATCTTGATAAATTTGTAAAGAAATACAAAAAGTTCATCAAGAAGAAAGGCAACCATAAGAAAGGTAAGAAATTTGAAAATTCAAATTCTAACGATAATTATAAATGTTATGGTTGTGGCAAAAGGGGCACATGAGAGCAGATTGTCCGAATTCCAAGAAACCCGAAGAAAGGGAAAAGAAAAGTAAGAAGTTCTTCAAAAGAAGAAGAGAGCATATATTGCTTGGGACGACAATGAAGTGAGTTCTTCCGAAGGTTCAAGTGAATCGAAGAAGAAGCAAACATTTGTCTCATGGCGGATGATGAAGTGGAATCCACGTGCAGTGAGGTAAGTGATTCCGATCTTCCAAATGATTATGATGAATTGCTTGAAGAATTTCTAAATCTTTGTAAAAATCTGAAAAGCTTTCTTTGGTTTATAATAAATTAAAAATGACTACAAGAGTCTTGAAAAGAAAATTTCAGATTTGGAACAAGAGAAAATCATTTTGAAAGAAGATTTGGAAACAGCGAAAATTCCTTGCAAATGCAAAACCAAAATTCCTATTTGCGAAAATTGTAGTGTTCTTGCTAACAAGGTTTCTTATCTTGAAACATCTCTTTCAAAAATCACGATGGGCAATAATAATTTAAACAATGTTTTGAAAGTGCAAAAGGTTTATATGAAAAGCGGGTCTTGGTTATAATTTCGGTATAATCATAAACCTACCAAAACTGTTTTTGTGAAAGGAGAATCGTCTAATTCAAATAAGGTTTTTGAAAATTCTAATTCCTTTAAACAAAACGTGCCTACAAAGAAGTTTTATAAAAATGCATATGTTTCAAGGAAAACAAATGTTCCTACATGTTTTTACTTGTATGCATAAAGGTCATTCGGTTAATAGATGCAATATTAAACGTTTCGAGTGTTCCTAATGGGAGATACAAATGGGTTCCCAAAGGAAAAATTGTTTCTAACCCATGAGGATCCTAATAAGTGATTTTAGGGAACCAGAACTTTTCTTGTTTATATTGCAGGTTGGTTCCATATCCAAAAGGCCTCTTTGGTGATGAGTTAGCAAGTGATCAAGATTTTGAAGGAAGGCGGAAAAACATCAACAAGTTGGCATATTTACAAATCTTTTATCTCAAAAGAAGGAAGATGCCATCAAGGAGAAAGGGCAAGGAGCCAATGACTTCTCAAGAAAGGAGACCTCCAACTCTAGCTGGTTGGATTTCAGGTGAAGATCTGCAAATTGCCTTTGTTAACAAGTGGAAGGATAGAAAAATTCTTACCCCTAAATTCTTGTCTTGTGAATTTTTTAGATCTCATGGTTTTCAATTTCAGGAATTTTTAGTAGGAAGTGGACTACAAAAATTTGTAGAGATGGAAGGGGCATTCTACCCAGATTTGGTTAGAGTGTTCTACATGAACTTGACATCAAGAACTGCAAGTCCAAGCACCAAAGTGAAAGGTGTAAGGATCTTCCTTGATGAAGATTTGTGGAACAATGTAGCTGGTCTCTCAACTCAAGGCATAAACATCACATATGGCTTTGAGGACTTCAACAAGTTGGTAGAATTCAGAAAATTCTGCAAGGATCCTAACCTACAAGTTGAGAACTTGTATAAAGTTGGTAATGTAAAGTTAAATGAAAGAATGTTGCATTATGTTATTGTTTGGATTTTAGTTGCAAGAGGCACTAATCATGCCCAACTTACTAAGGAAGACATTCTTCTAATGTATGGATTCCTTAATAATGTGAGCATAGATTGGCCCTCAATTATCCTTGATAATATGTTTAAAGCCATTAGGCTTTCCTCTTTTGCATTACCCTATGCTGTGTTTGTTTCTAAGATTCTAGAATACAAAGGTGTTGATCTTGAAGGGGAGAATAAACAGATTTTGCTAAGCAATAGCAAGATTGGTAAAAATGTTCTAAGGCATATGGGCCTCATAGAACAAGGCAACAGGTTTACCCAAAGAGAAGAAGGAGCTGCTGCCATTGAAGAAGATAGTGAAGAAACTGAATAGGCTACAAGTTCACTTTTCCTTAGCTTGTTCTTCATTATTTTCCAAATGCTGTTTTTTTCTCTCTATTATTTTCGTGTATTAATTTGCTTCGCTGTAATTATCTCTCGAAAATGTAATCTTTTTGAAAATGATAAAAATAAAGGGGGAGAAAATATTTGTCTTGATTGAAAATCTGTCTAGTTAATATAGCTTTTAAGAAAATTAATTTCAAGGGAACTTTAGGAAATAATTCAAATAAGTGCCTTATATAGCTTAAACAATTAAGAGCATAGTTTAAGGGGAGCTTTTAGAAATTATTTCCACTCATTAATTCCTTGAAATCTCTTTCTCAAAATTCAAATTGAAACTTAAATGCTATATGACTGCCTATTTTATTTCCTTTGTGGACTAATATTTATGATGGAGATATCCATACATTATTTTCAAGATTTTCAGGATATTATCACAAGTCTCTAGGTTTCTTTTTATCATCATCAAAAGGGGAGATTGTTGGCATATTTCAAGTCCAGAGTTTTATGGACACCTACAGTTTTGATGATGAAGTTTTTAGGAAGTTTCAATCAACATTAAAGACTTGTGCCATCTCACAAAGGAAGGTTGCTTGATAAGAAAGGAAAGGCATAAAGAGCATTCAAAGCTTTCAAGAGAGAAGATTGATGAAGATTTTCTCAAGAGTCTGAAGGATCAAAGGTAGAAGGTTCTGTTTTGGGTGTTGGATAAAAAGAGTAAGTCAAAAATCCCATTCAAGACCTTCCCAAACAAGAGAGCAAGGTGTTTTCTCGCAAAAACATTTTTCTACGCTTTTAATCGATTACCATACGTAGATAATCGATTATTTAACTTAATATTTGAATAAAAAATGTTTAACGAGCAAAATAATCGATTAAGTGTCTTTGATAATCGATTATATTGATTCTGGGTTAATATAATCGATTATGGCCTTAATCTAATCGATTAAATCGGACAATATTTGTTTTCCAGTTTTTAAACATGATATAATCGATTAAGCTTTTAATATAATCGATTAAATGAGTCGCTTTTGCGAAATCATTCTAAATCAACCTAAGAATGGAAACTTTGGAGCATTTTCGAATTATAAAATGAAAGAGAATGTCTTAGGTTTAACACATCCGAAAAAACACAAAACATTCAAAGTGTTTCGCGCCTTAGCTTTTTCAAAGCCGCTTTCTCGCTTCTCTTCGCTTTGATCAAGTCTTTGGAAGTGGTGATCATTGTGCTTAAGCTTTCTATCCAAAGCACATTTCAGGTGTATTCTTTTACTTGTTTTCACGTAAGGGAAAATTCATCCCTTGGATCTGTTCTAAGGGAGGTGTTTCATCTCTTGTGTGTCAAGAGAGGTGGGTTTCATCCTCGATGTGTCCGAGGAGGTGTTTCATCCTTAGTGTGTCCGAGGAGGTGTTTCCGCTTATCTTTATTTGTTATTGCATGAATTGGTGTTTGTAATTTCATTTAAAGATAGTGGGGAAAATCATCACGGATTTGTGGTGGTTGGGAACTGGATGTAGGATTGGCTTAATCCGAACCAGTATAAATCTCTGTGTTCTTTCTCTTTCTCTTTATCTCTTAATTGTGGATCATTATTACAATTGCTAATCCCAACAGACGTTAATCAAAGGATTGAAAAATTCACATCCAAGTTTTTCAAAACCCGAAAATTTATTTAAAAGAGAAAATTTCTTTAAAAACCCAATTCACCCCCTCTTGGTTTTTACACTGCCGTCTTTATTTAACAATTGGTATCGAGCTGGTTTTTGAAGTTATTCAAAAACAAGATCCTTATGGCGAACAAAAATCAAACTTTTGTCGAAGGTGCATCTATTCATAGACCACCACTTTTTACAGGTGAAAACTATCCTTTTGGAAAAAGAGGATGGAAATTTTTCTAAGGTCTAATGATCAAGGCGTTTGGGATGTCTGTTGTAAATGGTCCATTTATTCCTATGGTTGTTGTTGAAGAAGCGCAGGTACCTAAGAAGAAAGCAAATTGGAGCAAGGACGAATACAACCAGAATCAATGCGACATAAGAGCATGTAACATGATAGCATCCGCCTTAACCATTGATGAGTTTTACAGGTTATCGGATTGCACAATCGCAAAGGAGATGTGGGACACTCTAGAAGTCACACATGAAGGAACGGAAGAAGTGAAACGATCAAGGAAGAACACCTTGATTCAGGAATATGAAATGTTCCGTATGAGCAAAGGAGAAACCATATGCGACGTACAAAAGAGATTTACTCACATCGTAAATCATCTCAAGGCATTGGGTAAGAAATTCGATACTGAAGAATTAAATGTCAAAATTTTGAAATCTTTGGACAGGACTTGGCAACCTAAAGTGACGGCCATCACGGAATCAAAGAACCTTTCAAACATGAACATGACAACTCTCTTCGGGAAGCTTAGAGAACATGAAATGGAGCTTGGACGTTTCAAAGGAGAAGAAGAAGACGTCAAGAGAAAAGGCATTGCTCTTAAAGCGGAATCCGACAAAGAGGAGAGTAGTGATACTAATGATTCAGAAGACGATGATCTTGATAAATTTGTAAAGAAATACAAAAAGTTCATCAAGAAGAAAGGCAACCATAAGAAAGGTAAGAAATTTGAAAATTCAAATTCTAACGATAATTATAAATGTTATGGTTGTGGCAAAAAGGGGCACATGAGAGCAGATTGTCCGAATTCCAAGAAACTCGAAGAAAGGGAAAAGAAAAGTAAGAAGTTCTTCAAAAGAAGAAGAGAGCATATATTGCTTGGGACGACAATGAAGTGAGTTCTTCCGAAGGTTCAAGTGAATCGAAGAAGAAGCAAACATTTGTCTCATGGCGGATGATGAAGTGGAATCCACGTGCAGCGAGGTAAGTGATTCTGATCTTCCAAATGATTATGATGAATTGCTTGAAGAATTTCTAAATCTTTGTAAAAATCTGAAAAGCTTTCTTTGGTTTATAATAAATTAAAAATGACTACAAGAGTCTTGAAAAGAAAATTTCAGATTTGGAACAAGAGAAAATCATTTTGAAAGAAGATTTGGAAACAATGAAAATTCCTTGCAAATGCAAAACCAAAATTCCTATTTGCGAAAATTGTAGTGTTCTTGCTAACAAGGTTTCTTATCTTGAAACATCTCTTTCAAAAATCACGATGGGCAATAATAATTTAAACAATGTTTTGAAAGTGCAAAAGGTTTATATGAAAAGCGTGTCTTGGTTATAATTTCGTGTATAATCATAAACCTACCAAAACTGTTTTTGTGAAAGGAGAATCGTCTAATTCAAATAAGGTTTTTGAAAATTCTAATTCCTTTAAACAAAATGTGCCTACAAAGAAGTTTTATAAAAATGCATATGTTTCAAGGAAAACAAATGTTCCTACATGTTTTTACCTGTATGCATAAAGGTCATTCGGTTAATAGATGCAATATTAAACGTTTCGAGTGTTCCTAATGGGAGATACAAATGGGTTCCCAAAGGAAAAATTGTTTCTAACCCATGAGGATCCTAATAAGTGATTTTAGGGAACCAGAACTTTTCTTGTTTATATTGCAGGCTGGTTCCATATCCAAAAGGCCTCTTTGGTGATGAGTTAGCAAGTGATCAAGATTTTGAAGGAAGGCAGAAAAACATCAACAAGTTGGCATATTTACAAATCTTTTATCTCAAAAGAAGGAAGATGCCATCAAGGAGAAAGGGCAAGGAGCCAATGACTTCTCAAGAAAGGAGACCTCCAACTCTAGCCGGTTGGATTTCGGTGAAGATCTCGCAAATTGCCTTTGTTAACAAGTGGAAGGATAGAAAAATTCTTACCCCTAAATTCTTGTCTTGTGAATTTTTAGATCTCATGGTTTTCAATTTCAGGAATTTTTAGTAGGAAGTGGACTACAAAAATTTGTAGAGATGGAAGGGGCATTCTACCTAGATTTGGTTAGAGTGTTCTACATGAACTTGACATCAAGAACTGCAAGTCCAAGCACCAAAGTGAAAGGTGTAAGGATCTTCCTTGATGAAGATTTGTGGAACAATGTAGCTGGTCTCTCAACTCAAGGCATAAACATCACATATGGCTTTGAGGACTTCAACAAGTTGGTAGAATTCAGAAAATTCTGCAAGGATCCTAACCTACAAGTTGAGAACTTGTATAAAGTTGGTAATGTAAAGTTAAATGAAAGAATGTTGCATTATGTTATTGTTTGGATTTTAGTTGCAAGAGGCACTAATCATGCCCAACTTACTAAGGAAGACATTCTTCTAATGTATGGATTCCTTAATAATGTGAGCATAGATTGGCCCTCAATTATCCTTGATAATATGTTTAAAGCCATTAGGCTTTCCTCTTTTGCATTACCCTATGCTGTGTTTGTTTCTAAGATTCTAGAATACAAAGGTGTTGATCTTGAAGGGGAGAATAAACAGATTTTGCTAAGCAATAGCAAGATTGGTAAAAATGTTCTAAGGCATATGGGCCTCATAGAACAAGGCAACGAGTTTACCCAAAGAGAAGAAGGAGCTGCTGCCATTGAAGAAGATAGTGAAGAAACCGAATAGGCTACAAGTTCACTTTTCCTTAGCTTGTTCTTCATTATTTTCCAAATGCTGTTTTTTTCTCTCTATTATTTTCTGTGTATTAATTTGCTTCTACTGTAATTATCTCCGAAAATGTAATCTTTTGAAAATGATAAAAATAAAGGGGGAGAAAATATTTGTCTTGATTGAAAATCTGTCTAGTTAATATAGCTTTTAAGAAAATTAATTTCAAGGGAACTTTAGGAAATAATTCAAATAAGTGCCTTATATAGCTTAAACAATTAAGAGCATAGTTTAAGGGGAGCTTTTAGAAATTATTTCCACTCATTAATTCCTTGAAATCTCTTTCTCAAAATTCAAATTGAAACTTAAATGCTATATGACTCGCCTATTTTATTTCCTTTGTGGACTAATATTTATGATGGAGATATCCATACATTATTTTCAAGATTTTCAGGATATTATCACAAGTCTCTAGGTTTCTTTTTATCATCATCAAAAAGGGGAGATTGTTGGCATATTTCAAGTCCAGAGTTTTATGGACACCTACAGCTTTGATGATGAAGTTTTTAGGAAGTTTCAATCAACATTAAAGACTTGTGCCATCTCACAAAGGAAGGTTGCTTGATAAGAAAGGAAAGGCATAAAGAGCATTCAAAGCTTTCAAGAGAGAAGATTGATGAAGATTTTCTCAA
Organism: Lablab purpureus; assembly: GCA_030347555.1. Lineage (NCBI taxonomy): Eukaryota > Viridiplantae > Streptophyta > Magnoliopsida > Fabales > Fabaceae > Lablab > Lablab purpureus. The sequence goes on along the minus strand of CM059256.1, from coordinate 25,731,417 downwards.
GAGTCGAAGGATCAAAGGTAGAAGGTTCTGCTTTGGGTGTTGGATAAAAAGAGTAAGTCAAAAATCCCATTCAAGACCTTCCCAAACAAGAGAGCAAGGTGTTTTCTCGCAAAACATTTTTCTACGCTTTTAATCGATTACCATACGTAGATAATCGATTATTTAACTTAATATTTGAATAAAAATGTTTAACGAGCAAAATAATCGATTAAGTGTCTTTGATAATCGATTATATTGATTCTGGGTTAATATAATCGATTATGGCCTTAATCTAATCGATTAAATCGGACAATATTTGTTTTCCAGCTTTTAAACATGATATAATCGATTAAGCTTTTAATATAATCGATTAAATGAGTCGCTTTTATGAAATCATTCTAAATCAACCTAAGAATGGAAACTTTGGAGCATTTTCGAATTATAAAATGAAAGAGAATGTCTTAGGTTTAACACATCTGAAAAAAAACACAAAACATTCAAAGTGTTTCTGCGCCTTAGCTTTTTCAAAGCCGCTTTCTCGCTTCTCTTCGGTTTGATCAAGTCTTTGGAAGTGGTGATCATTGTGCTTAAGCTTTCTATCCAGCACATTTCGGTGTATTCTTTTACATGTTTTCAGTAAGGGAAAATTCATCCCTTGGATCTGTTCTAAGGGAGGTGTTTCATCTCTTGTGTGTCAAGAGAGGTGGGTTTCATCCTCGAGTGTCTCGAGGAGGTGTTTCATCCTTAGTGTGTCCGAGGAGGTGTTTCCGTTTATCTTTATTTGTTATTGCATGAATTGGTGTTTGTAATTTCATTTAAAGATAGTGGGGAAAATCATCACGGATTTGTGGTGGTTGGGAACTGGATGTAGGATTGGCTTAATCCGAACCAAGTATAAATCTCTGTGTTCTTTCTCTTTCTCTTTATCTCTTAATTGTGGATCATTATTACAATTGCTAATCCCAACAGCGTTAATCAAAGGATTGAAAAATTCACATCCAAGTTTTTCAAAACCCGAAAATTTATTTAAAGAGAAAATTTCTTTAAAAACCCAATTCACCCCCTCTTGGTTTTTACACTGCCGTCTTTATTTAACAATTGGTATCGAGCTGGTTTTTGAAGTTATTCAAAAACAAGATCCTTATGGCGCACAAAAATCAAACTTTTGTCTGAAGGTGCATCTATTCATAGACCACCACTTTTTACAGTGAAAACTATCCTTTTTGGAAAAAGAGGATGGAAATTTTTCTAAGGTCTAATGATCAAGGCGTTTGGGATGTCTGTTGTAAATGGTCCATTTATTCCTATGGTTGTTGTTGAAGAAGCGCAGGTACCTAAGAAGAAAGCAAATTGGAGCAAGGACGAATACAACCGGAATCAATGCGACATAAGAGCATGTAACATGATAGCATCCGCCTTAACCATTGATGAGTTTTACAGGTTATCGGATTGCACTAACTGCAAAGGAGATGTGGGACACTCTAGAAGTCACACATGAAGGAACGGAAGAAGTGAAACGATCAAGGAAGAACACCTTGATTCAGGAATATGAAATGTTCCAGTATGAGCAAAGGAGAAACCATATGCGACGTACAAAGAGATTTACTCACATCGTAAATCATCTCAAGGCATTGGGTAAGAAATTCGATACTGAAGAATTAAATGTCAAAATTTTGAAATCTTTGGACAGGACTTGGCAACCTAAAGTGACGGCCATCACGGAATCAAAGAACCTTTCAAACATGAACATGACAACTCTCTTCGGGAAGCTTAGAGAACATGAAATGGAGCTTGGACGTTTCAAAGGAGAAGAAGAAGACGTCAAGAGAAAAGGCATTGCTCTTAAAGCGGAATCCGACAAAGAGGAGAGTAGTGATACTAATGATTCAGAAGACGATGATCTTGATAAATTTGTAAAGAAATACAAAAAGTTCATCAAGAAGAAAGGCAACCATAAGAAAGGTAAGAAATTTGAAAATTCAAATTCTAACGATAATTATAAATGTTATGGTTGTGGCAAAAGGGGCACATGAGAGCGGATTGTCCGAATTCCAAGAAACTCGAAGAAAGGGAAAAGAAAAGTAAGAAGTTCTTCAAAAGAAGAAGAGAGCATATATTGCTTGGGACGACAATGAAGTGAGTTCTTCCGAAGGTTCAAGTGAATCGAAGAAGAAGCAAACATTTGTCTCATGGCGGATGATGAAGTGGAATCCACGTGCAGTGAGGTAAGTGATTCCGATCTTCCAAATGATTATGATGAATTGCTTGAAGAATTTCTAAATCTTTGTAAAAATCTGAAAAGCTTTCTTTGGTTTATAATAAATTAAAAATGACTACAAGAGTCTTGAAAAGAAAATTTCAGATTTGGAACAAGAGAAAATCATTTTGAAAGAAGATTTGGAAACAGCGAAAATTCCTTGCAAATGCAAAACCAAAATTCCTATTTGCGAAAATTGTAGTGTTCTTGCTAACAAGGTTTCTTATCTTGAAACATCTCTTTCAAAAATCACGATGGGCAATAATAATTTAAACAATGTTTTGAAAGTGCAAAAAGGTTTATATGAAAAAGCAGGTCTTGGTTATAATTTCAGGTATAATCATAAACCTACCAAAACTGTTTTTGTGAAAGGAGAATCGTCTAATTCAAATAAGGTTTTTGAAAATTCTAATTCCTTTAAACAAAACGTGCCTACAAAGAAGTTTTATAAAAATGCATATGTTTCAAGGAAAACAAATGTTCCTACATGTTTTTACTTGTATGCATAAAGGTCATTCGGTTAATAGATGCAATATTAAACGTTTCAGTGTTCCTAATGGGAGATACAAATGGGTTCCCAAAGGAAAAATTGTTTCTAACCCATGAGGATCCTAATAAGTGATTTTAGGGAACCAGAACTTTTCTTGTTTATATTGCAGGCTGGTTCCATATCCAAAAGGCCTCTTTGGTGATGAGTTAGCAAGTGATCAAGATTTTGAAGGAAGGCAGAAAAACATCAACAAGTTGGCATATTTACAAATCTTTTATCTCAAAAGAAGGAAGATGCCATCAAGGAGAAAGGGCAAGGAGCCAATGACTTCTCAAGAAAGGAGACCTCCAACTCTAGCTGGTTGGATTTCAGGTGAAGATCTGCAAATTGCCTTTGTTAACAAGTGGAAGGATAGAAAAATTCTTACCCCTAAATTCTTGTCTTGTGAATTTTTTAGATCTCATGGTTTTCAATTTCAGGAATTTTTAGTAGGAAGTGGACTACAAAAATTTGTAGAGATGGAAGGGGCATTCTACCCAGATTTGGTTAGAGTGTTCTACATGAACTTGACATCAAGAACTGCAAGTCCAAGCACCAAAGTGAAAGGTGTAAGGATCTTCCTTGATGAAGATTTGTGGAACAATGTAGCTGGTCTCTCAACTCAAGGCATAAACATCACATATGGCTTTGAGGACTTCAACAAGTTGGTAGAATTCAGAAAATTCTGCAAGGATCCTAACCTACAAGTTGAGAACTTGTATAAAGTTGGTAATGTAAAGTTAAATGAAAGAATGTTGCATTATGTTATTGTTTGGATTTTAGTTGCAAGAGGCACTAATCATGCCCAACTTACTAAGGAAGACATTCTTCTAATGTATGGATTCCTTAATAATGTGAGCATAGATTGGCCCTCAATTATCCTTGATAATATGTTTAAAGCCATTAGGCTTTCCTCTTTGCATTACCCTATGCTCGTGTTTGTTTCTAAGATTCTAGAATACAAAGGTGTTGATCTTGAAGGGGAGAATAAACAGATTTTGCTAAGCAATAGCAAGATTGGTAAAAATGTTCTAAGGCATATGGGCCTCATAGAACAAGGCAACAGGTTTACCCAAAGAGAAGAAGGAGCTGCTGCCATGGAAGAAGATAGTGAAGAAACTGAATAGGCTACAAGTTCACTTTTCCTTAGCTTGTTCTTCATTATTTTCCAAATGCTGTTTTTTCTCTCTATTATTTTCTCGTGTATTAATTTGCTTCACTGTAATTATCTCCGAAAATGTAATCTTTTTGAAAATGATAAAAATAAAGGGGAGAAAATATTTGTCTTGATTGAAAATCTGTCTAGTTAATATAGCTTTTAAGAAAATTAATTTCAAGGGAACTTTAGGAAATAATTCAAATAAGTGCCTTATATAGCTTAAACAATTAAGAGCATAGTTTAAGGGGAGCTTTTAGAAATTATTTCCACTCATTAATTCCTTGAAATCTCTTTCTCAAAATTCAAATTGAAACTTAAATGCTATATGACTCGCCTATTTTATTTCCTTTGTGGACTAATATTTATGATGGAGATATCCATACATTATTTTCAAGATTTTCAGGATATTATCACAAGTCTCTAGGTTTCTTTTTATCATCATCAAAAAGGGGAGATTGTTGGCATATTTCAAGTCCAGAGTTTTATGGACACCTACAGTTTTGATGATGAAGTTTTTAGGAAGTTTCAATCAACATTAAAGACTTGTGCCATCTCACAAAGGAAGGTTGCTTGATAAGAAAGGAAAGGCATAAAGAGCATTCAAAGCTTTCAAGAGAGAAGATGGTTGAAGGTTTTCTCAAGAGCTGAAGGATCAAAGGTAGAAGGTTCTGTTTTGGGTGTTGGATAAAAAGAGTAAGTCAAAAATCCCATTCAAGACCTTCCCAAACAAGAGAGCAAGGTGTTTTCTCGCAAAAACATTTTTCTACGCTTTTAATCGATTACCATACGTAGATAATCGATTATTTAACTTAATATTTGAATAAAAAATGTTTAACGAGCAAAATAATCGATTAAGTGTCTTTGATAATCGATTATATTGATTCTGAGTTAATATAATCGATTATGGCCTTAATCTAATCGATTAAATCGGACAATATTTGTTTTCCAGTTTTTAAACATGATATAATCGATTAAGCTTTTAATATAATCGATTAAATGAGTCGTTTTTGCGAAATCATTCTAAATCAACCTAAGAATGGAAACTTTGGAGCATTTTCGAATTATAAAATGAAAGAGAATGTCTTAGGTTTAACACATCCGAAAAAACACAAAACATTCAAAGTGTTTCGCGCCTTAGCTTTTTCAAAGCCGCTTTCTGCTTCTCTTCGGTTTGATCAAGTCTTTGGAAGTGGTGATCATTGTGCTTAAGCTTTCTATCCAGCACATTTCAGGTGTATTCTTTTACTGTTTTCTGTAAAGGGAAAATTCATCCCTTGGATCTGTTCTAAGGGAGGTGTTTCATCTCTTGTGTGTCAAGAGAGGTGGGTTTCATCCTCAGTGTGTCTGAGGAGGTGTTTCATCCTTAGTGTGTCTGAGAAGGTGTTTCCGTTTATCTTTATTTGTTATTGCATGAATTGGTGTTTGTAATTTCATTTAAAGATAGTGGGGAAAATCATCACGGATTTGTGGTGGTTGGGAACTGGATGTAGGATTGGCTTAATCCGAACCAGTATAAATCTCTGTGTTCTTTCTCTTTCTCTTTATCTCTTAATTGTGGATCATTATTACAATTGCTAATCCCAACAGCGTTAATCAAAGGATTGAAAAATTCACATCCAAGTTTTTGAAAGTTTTTCAAAACCTGAAAATTTATTTAAAAGAGAAAATTTCTTTAAAAACCCAATTCACCCCCCCCTCTTGGTTTTTACACTGCCGTCTTTATTTAACACTGTGGTGGACCACAAAATGACCCACCGAGTCAACTCCACCAACATGTCTTGGTTTTTCTCCAAAACCTTTCCGCATGCCTTAAGGGAGCCATTTGGACTTGATTGTCATCAATGTTTCCAAAAACCACTCCGGTGCCAAAATTTGGGTCTCGACACACTGTTGACATATTTCAAGTTTAAGTGTTGATGAAGTTCTCTCAATAAGTAATGAAGATTAAAGTTTTGACGATGAAGATTTAAATTTCTCTAAACAACATTAAAGACTTGTATCATCTCACAATGGAAGGTTGCTTCATGGAAAAGGCAAGACATAAAGGAACTTAAATGCTTTCAAGAGAGAAGATTGATGAAGATTTTCTCAAGAGCTAAAGTTTCAAGTTTAGAAGTTTCTGTTTTGGGTGAAGGATAAAAAGAGTAAGTCATAAATCCCATTCAAGACCATTTCAAACTTGAGAGCAAGTCGTTTTCTCGCAAAAATGTTTTTCTACGCTTTTAATCGATTAAGTTACAAAATCTAATCAATTATTTCACTTAAAATTTGAATCAAAAGAGTTTAACGAACAAAATAATCGATTAAGTGTTTTTGATAATCAATTATATTGCTTTTGAGTTCATATAATCGATTATAGCCTTAATCTAATCGATTATATTAATCAAAATGTGTTTTCCAGTTTTTACTCTGATATAATCGATTATACCTTTTAGATAATCAATTAAATACGACGTTTTTGCGAATTCAATGTTGAATCAACCTAGGAATGGAAACTTTGGGCTATTTTCAAATTATAAAATGAAAAGCAACGTCTTAGGTTCAATACATCTGATCAAACACAATATTCAAAGTGTTCTTGAGCTAAAGTTTTTCAAAACCGCTTTCTTGCTCTCTCAAGGTTGATCTAAGTTCTTTGAAGTGGTGATCATTGTGCTTAAGCTTTCAATCCAGCACTCAATCAGGTGTTTTCTTTACTGTTTTTCTGAATTGGTGTAATTCATCCCTTGGATCTATTCTAAGGGAGGTGTGTACATCTCTTGTGTGTCAAGAGAGGTGGGAATCATCCTCAGTGTGTCTGAGGAGGTTAGTTCATCCTTAGTGTGTCTAAGGAGGTGTTTCCGTTTATCTTTATTTGTTATTGTATGAATTGGTGTTTGTAATTTCAATTAAAGATAGTGGGGTGATCATCACATGTTTGTGGTGATTGGGAACTGGACGTAGGATTGGCTAAATCCGAACTAGTATAAATCTCTGTGTTCTTTCTCTCTTTCCCTATCTCTTTATTTTATTGTGGATCATATTAACAATTTCAATTCAAACTGCGCTTATCACAAGTTAAGGAAAATCCGAATCTTGTTTTTAGAACATTTATTTAAATCTGGAAAATTATTTTAAAAGGAAAAAGTTTTCTAAAAATCCAATTCACCCCCCCTCTTGATTTTTACACTATCGTTATTTCTAACAATTGGCCTCAGAGCTGGTTTTTGAAAATTAATCAAAATCAGAGATCCTTATGGCAAGAAAAAATCAATCTTTTACTGAAGGTGCATCGATTCATAGACCATCACTCTTTACTGGTGAAAATTATCCTTTTCGGAAAAAGAGGATGGAGATTTTGCTTCGGTCTAATGATCAAGGAGTTTGGGATGCAGTTGTAAATGGTCCATATGTTCCTATGACCATTGTTAATGAAGTGCAGGTACCCAAAGTAAGAGAAATTTGGACGAAGGATGAGTACAACGAGTATCAATGTGATATAAGGGCATGCAATATGATATCATTTGCTTTAACTGTTGATGAGTTTTATAGGTTATCTGATTGCACTACAACAAAGGAGATGTGGGATACTCTTGCTAATAAAGTATCTTATCTTGAAACATCTCTTACAAAAATTACCATTGGAAATCAAAATTTAAACAATGTTTTAAATGTGCAAAAAGGTTTATATCAAAAAGTAGGACTTGGTAATAATTTCAGATTTAATCACAAACCTACCAAAACTTTTTTTGTAAAAGGAGAAACGTCTAACACAAATAAGATTTTTGAAAATATAAATTTCTCAAAGAAAACCAATGTTCCTACAAAGAAGGTTTTTGAAAATATATATTTCTCAAGAAAAACCAATGTTCCTACATGTTTTTATTGTATGCATAAAGGTCATTCGGTAAATAAATGCAATATTAAACGTTTTAGTGTTCCTAATGGGAAATACAAATGGGTTCCCAAAGGAAAAATTGTTTCTAACCCATGAGGACCCTAATAAGTAATTTTAGGGGACCTAAATATTTTCTTTTATGATGCAGGTTGGTCCCAAGTCTAGGAAGTCTTTATGGTATCTTGATAGTGGATGTTCAAGACATATGACGGGTGATAAAAGCAAATTTAAAAGCTTCAAAAAGAAAGAACAAGGTTTTGTAACCTATGGAGACAACAACAAGGGAAAGATCATTGGTAGTGGAGTTATTGGAGAGTCTTTAAAGATTCATGAAGTTCTTCTTGTTGATGGGTTGAAGCACAATTTGCTAAGGATTAGTCAACTTTGTGATAAAGGTTTAAAGGTAACTTTTGATAGTGATCTTTGCAAAATTCATCACAAAGACTCCAATCAAATCGCCCTCATTGGTAAGAGACATAATAATATTTATCTAATTGATATTGATAGTGCATCTACATCTAGTAATTTATCTTGTTTAGTTGCTAAAGAAGAAGATCCATGGTTATGGCATAGAAGAGCTGCTCACATTCATATGCCACATCTAAGTAAACTCATATAAAAAGAGTCAATAATTGGTTTGCAAAAACTGATTTTTGAAAAGAATAAAATATGTGCAGCTTGTCAAAAAGGGAAGCAAACTAAAAATTCTTTTAAATCTAAAAATATTGTTTCCACTTCTAAACGTTTAGAATTACTGCACATGGATTTATTTGGTCCTTCTAGAACAAAAAGTTTTGGTGGCAATTATTATGCTCTTGTGATTGTTGATGATTACTCTAGATTTACGTGGACGCTTTTTGTTTCATCTAAAAGTGATGCTTTCAAAGAATTTAGAAAATTTGCCAAGGTTATTCAAAATGAAAAGGATTTGAAAATCAAGTTTTTAAGAAGTGATCATGGCGGTGAATTTCAAAACACATCTTTTGAAAAATTTTGTGAAGAACAAGGTATCTCTCATAATTTTTCAGCACCAAGAACACCTCAACAAAATGGTGTAGTTGAATGGAAAAATAGATCTTTAGAAGATCTTGCAAGAACCATGTTAAATGAAAATAATTTACTTAAATATTTTTGGGCTGATGCCGTAAGCACCGCCTGTTATGTTTTAAATAGGATTTTAATAAGACCTATTTTGAAATTAACACCATATGAGCTTTTCAAAGGAAGAAAACCAAATATTTCTCATTTTAGAATTTTTGGATGCAAATGTTTTGTTTTGAATAATGGAAAAGATAGCCTTGGAAAATTTGATGCTAAATCCGATGAAGCTACATTTTTAGGTTATTCCTTGAATAGTAAAGCATATAGAGTTTTTAACAAAAGGACTTTAAATGTTGAAGAATCTATACATGTTGTCTTTGATGAATATCTAGACCTTAAGGAAATCCCTCTTGAGTCAAAAAGAATCTTTGTAGATGATGAAGGAGAAAATCAACAAGGAACTCCTTTAGAAGAAGTTGTTGAAGAAATCAAATTGGATGATAAACCTCCTCAAGATGAAAGTCTACCAAAAGAATGGAGACCACCAAAAGAAGTATCTTTGGACAATGTCATTGGAGATATCTCAAAAGGTGTAAGAACAAGGAGGAACATGAATAATTTCTACATGAATGTTGCTTTTGTTTCACAGATTGAACCAAAGACCGTGGAAGAAGCTTTGATGGATTATCATTGGTGTATAGCAATGCAAGAAGAGCTGAATCAGTTTGAAAGAAATCAGGTATGGGATTTAATTCCTAAAACTAACAATATGCAGGTTATTGGCACCAGATGGGTTTTAGAAATAAGCTTGATGAAGATGGAAATGTCACCAAGAACAAGGCAAGTCTGGTTGCAAAATATTATAGACAAGAAGAAGGAATAGACTGTGATGAAACTTATCCACCCGTAGCAAGACTAGAATCCATTCGTTTGTTGCTAGCATATGCCTCCATTATGGGATTCAAATTGTTTCAAATGGATGTAAAAGGTGCTTTCCTAAATGTATACATCAAGGAAGAAGTCTATGTAGAACAACCTTCAGGTTTTGAAGATTTCAAAAATCCAAACCATGTCTACAAGTTGAAGAAAGCCTTATATGGACTAAAACAAGCTCCAAGATCTTGGTATGAAAGGTTAAGTAATTTCTTACTTGAAAATAGTTTTAGAAGAGGTAAAGTTGATTCTACTCTTTTCATTAAGAAATCAAAGAAACATATTCTTATTGTTCAAGTCTATGTTGATGATATCATATTTCGATCAACTAATGATGATCTTTGCCAAGAGTTTGCAAGAAATATGCAGGGAGAATTTGAAATGTCCATGATGGGAGAATTAAATTTCTTTCTTGGTTTTCAAATCAAACAAATGAAGAAAGGCATATTTATATGTCAAACAAAGTATTGCAATGAAATCTTAAAGAAATTTGAGATGGAAAATTCCAAGGAAGCTGCAACTCCCATGGCTACATCTTGTTATCTGGATGAAGATTTAAGTGGTAAGGCAGTAGATCAAACAAAGTACAGAGGTATGATCGGATCATTGCTTTATCTTACTGCTAGTAGACCTAATATTATACAAAGTGTGTGTGTTTGTGCTAGGTTTCAATCCAACCCTAGAGAATCACACCTAAAAGTTGTTAAGAGAATCCTTAAGTACCTTAGAGGAACAAAAACCTTTGGTTTATGGTACCCTTGAGGAGCCTCTCCTAGTATTATAGGTTTTTCTAACTCAGATTATGGTGGTTGTAGAGTTGATAGGAAGAGTACTAGTGGAACATGGCATCTTTTAAGATGTTCTTTAGTTTCATGGCATTCTAAGAAACAAGCTAGTGTTGCTCTTTCAACCATAGAGGCTGAGTATATAGCAGCAGGTTGTGCTCAAATCCTGTGGATGAATCAACAATTAGAAGACTTTGATATCTTTCTAGATCACATCCCTCTTAAGTGTGATAACACTAGTGCCATTAATTTGACTAGAAATCCTATCATGCATTCTAAGACCAAACATATAGAAATTAGACATCATTTCATTAGAGATCATATAGCTAAAGGAGATTGCATAATAGAATACATAGACACAAAACATCAATTAGCTGATATCTTTAGCAAACCTTTGCCTAGAGATAGATTTTATGAGCTTAGAAGAGATCTAGGTATTGTTGATGATAAATTTATTGATTGATTATTGATTATTGATAAGTTTTGATGTTAATTATGTGTTTCAATGAAAATCTGTGAAAATCTCGTATATAATCGATTACTTTTCGTATGGTAATCGATTAAAAGCACTGTTTGTTAAAATGTTTTAGCAAATAATCGATTAGCTCGTATCATAATCGATTAAAAGTGTTGAGGAACAATTTAATCGATTATGAGAAGTAGATAATCGATTAAATTTATGGGTTTTCGTTTTTTGGAAAAGTTTGCACGCAAATAATCGATTAAGTTTATCACATAATCGATTAAATGCGACGTTCTGAGTTTTTCTGCACACTGGTTTTTAAACGTTGACCCTCCAATTCACATGCATTTGATCCATAACGGCTATGTTCTTATTCTAACGGCTATATTCGCATTAAATCAATGAATTGGAATCAGAATCCATGTCTATAAATACCAAGATTGAGAATTAAAGTGTTACTTTCATCTCCTCTCACTCTTGCTGCTTTTTTGCTCTTAATTCACTGTTTGTGGGAAATTCTTGTGTGTTTTCTGTGTTAGTTCTCTTGTTTGTGTTTCTTTTGTCCATCTTTTACACTATGGCTAACCAAAGAAGAAGAAAGTTGCCATCAAGGAGAAGAGGAAAAGCTTCCATGTCCTTCCACCAGCAGGAAGTTGAAGAAAGACCACCAAATCTTTATGGGTGGATTTCAGATGAGGATTTGCAGAAAGCATACATCAACCACTAGAAAGATAGAAAAATTCTTACCCCAAAATTTTTATCTTGTCATTTTTTCAGAACTCACGGGTTTTGTTTTCAGGAGTTATTAGTAGCAAGTGGCTTAAAGACCTTTGTGGAATTGGAAGGTCCATATTATTACGACTTGGTAAGAGTATTTTATTTAAATCTAACCTCTAGAACAGGTAATCCCAGCACAAAGGTGAAATGAGTGTGCATACATCTTGATGAAGATATATGGAACACAGTAGTTGGTCTGTCAACGGAAGGCGGAATCAACATCACCTACGTCTTTGAAGGCTTCAACAAACTTGTGGAATTTAGAAAATTCTGCAAGGACCCCAACCTTCAAGTGGAAAGCTTGTACAAAGTCGGTAATGTTAAGTTAAATGAGAGAATGCTACATTATGTTATTGTTTGGATAATTGCTACAAGGGGCACAAATCATGCGCAATTAACAAAAGAAGATATCCTGTTAATGTATGGCTTTTTCAATAATGTTAGTATAGATTGGCTTGCAATTATTTTGGATAATATGTTTAAAGCCACTAGGCTACCATCTTTTGCTTTACCCTATTCTGTGTTTATTTCAAAGATATTAGAATACAAGGGAGTTGATCTAACCGGAGAAACAAAGCAAATTTTGCTTAGCAACAGCAAAATTGGCAAGAATGTTCTGAGACATATGGGCCTTATTGAACAAGGCAATGTGTTCAGACAAAGAGAAGATGAGGCAGCAATGGAAGAAGATGAAGAACCTCAACAACAACCTCAACCTGGCTCTATAGAAAAAAATATTTATTCAAGAATGGACAACATGATGAATCTTCAACTCACACATTATGAGGACATCTGCTTAAGGCTCTCAAGGCTAAATAGGAGAGTATATCGGGTAGAAAGGAAGCTGGAAATAGAAGACATATCTCTGGAAGAAGACAACATTGGGTCTTCAAGAGGAAAACAACAAGCTGAAGATGCTGAAGAAGAAGAAGAAGGGGATAGTGAAGATACTGAATAGGCTAAAAGTTCACTTGTTCCCTTGCTCAAATTTAATTTTTTTTTGGCTGCTATATTTTTTTTCTCCATATTTTTTCTGTGTATTAATTGCTTCTGCTGTATATCTCTTGATATGTAATCTTTTTGATAATGCTAAAAATAAAGGGGGAGAAAAGTAAAATTGTTTTGATTGATAATATGTCTAGAATATATCTCAAGCATTAAAAAGGAGAATTAAAGTTTAAGGGAGAGTATTAGGAAATATTTCAAATAATTTTCTAGAATATCTTAAACATTAAGAGCAAAGTTTAAGGGCGAGTTTTTAGAAATATTTTCCATACATTAAATTCTATGAATTTAAATTCAAATTCAAATTGAAAATTAAATACTATGAGATTGCCTATATTATTTCCTTTGTGGACTAACTTTTATGATGGAGATATCCATACAATATTTTCTAAGTTTCTTTTTCAGGATATCAATCACAAGTCTCTAAGTTTTTTTATCATCATCAAAAAGGGGGAGATTGTTAACATATTTCAAGTTTAAGTGTTGATGAAGTTCTCTAATAAGTCATGAAGATTAAAGTTTTGATGATGAAGATTTAAAGTTCTCTAAACAACATTAAAGACTTGTATCATCTCACAAAGGAAGGTTGCTTCATGGAAAAGGCAAGACATAAAGGAACTTAAATGCTTTAAGGAGAGAAGATTGATGAAGATTTTCTCAAGAGCTAAAGTTTCAAGTTTAGAAGTTTCTGTTTTGGGTGAGGGATAAAAAGAGTAAGTCATAAATCCCATTCAAGACCATTTCAAACTTGAGAGCAAGTCGTTTTCTCGCAAAATTGTTTTTCTACGCTTTTAATCGATTATGTTACAAAATCTAATTGATTATTTCACTTAAAATTTGAATCAAAAGAGTTTAACGAACAAAATAATCGATTAAGCGTTTTTGATAATCGATTATATTGCTTCTGGGTTCATATAATCGATTATGGCCTTAATCTAATCCATTATATCAGTCAAAATGTGTTTTCTAGTTTTTACTCTGATATAATCGATTATACCTTTTAGATAATCGTTTAAATACGACGTTTTTGTGAATTCATTGCTGAATCAACCTAAGAATGGAAACTTTGGGCTATTTTCAAATTATAAAATGAAAGGCAACGTCTTAGGTTCAATACATCTTATCAAACACAATATTCAAAGTATTCTTGCGCTAAAGTTTTTCAAAACCGCTTTCTTGCTCTCTCAAGGTTGATCTAAGTTATTCGAAGTGGTGATCATTGTGCTTAAGCTTTCAATCCGACACTCAATAAGGTGTTTTCTTTACTATTTTTCTGAATTGGTGTAATTCATCCCTTGGATTTGTTCTAAGGGAGATGTGTTCATCTCTTGTGTGCCAAGAGAGGTGGGAATCATCCTCAGTGTGTCTGAGGAGGTGAGTTCCTCCTCAGTGTGTCTGAGGAGGTGAGTTCCTCCTTAGTGTGTCTAAGGAGGTGTTCCCATTTATCTTTATTTGTTACTGTCTGAATTGGTGTTTGTAATTTCAATTAGAGATAGTGGGGTGATCATCACGTGTTTGTGGTGATTGGGAACTGGACGTAGGATTGGCTAACTCCGAACCAGTATAAATCTCTGTGTTCTTTCCCTCTTTCCCTATGTCTTTATTTGATTATGGATCATACTAACAATTGCAATTCAAAATGCGCTTATCACAGGTTAAGGAAAATCCGAATCTTGTTTTTAGAACATTTATGTAAAATCTAGAAAATTATTTTAAAAGGAAAAAGTTTTCTAAAAATTCAATTCACCCTCCCTCTTGATTTTTATATTGTCGTTATTTCTAACACACACAAGTCGGCATGTGTCGTGGTGGACCACAAAATGACCCGCAGAGTCAACTCCACCAACATGCCTTGGTTTTGCCCCAAAAACCTTCCCCGATGCCTTAGGGGAGCCACTTGGAGTTGATTGCCATCAATGTTTCTCAAAACCGCTCCGATGCCAAAATTTGAGTCACGACACACAAGCCGGCATGTGCCACGGTGCACCACAAAATCACACATCGAGTCAACTCCACCAACATGCCTTGGTTTTGCCCCAAAACCTTCCCCCATGCCTTAGGGGACATATTTGGAGTTGATTACTATCAATGTTTCACAAAACCGCTTCGGTGCCAAAATTTGAGTCACGACACACAAACAGGCATGTGCTGTGGTGCACCACAAATTGAGCCACTGAGTCAACTCCACCAACATGCCATGGTTTTGCCCCCAAAACCTTCCCCCATCCCTTAGGGGAGCCACTTGGAGTTAATTGTCATCAATGTTTCCCAAAACCGCTCTGCTTCCAAATTGGAGTCACGACACACAAGCCGGCATGTGCCGTGGTGCACCACAAAATGACCCACCGAGTCAACTGCACGAACATGCCTTGGTTTTGCCCCAAAACCTTCCACGATGCCTTAGGGAACCCATTTGGAGTTGATTGCCATCAATGTTCCCCAAAACTGCTTCGGTGCCAAAATTTGAGTCACAGCACACAAGTCGGCATGTGCCGTGGTGCACCACAAAATGACCCACGAGTCAACTCCGCAAACATGCCTTGGTTTTGCCCCAAAACCTTCCCCCATGCCTTAGGGTAGCCATTTGGAGTTTATTGCCATCAATGTTTTGTTAGCATATTTCAAGACCAAGTGTTGATTAAGTTCTCCAGATATTTAATGAAGATTTAAAGTTTTGATGATGAAGATTTAAAGTGCTCTTATCAACATTAAAGACTTGTGTCATCTCAGAAAGGAAGGTGGCTAGATGGAAAAGGAAAGGCATAAAAAGTGTTTAAAGCTTTTAAGAGAGAAGATTGATGAAGATTTTCTTAAGAGCTGAAGGTTCTTTTTTAGTAGGTTCTGTTTTGGGTGTTGGATGAAAAGAGTAAGTCATAAATCCCATTCAAGACCTTTCCAAACCTGAGAGCAAGTTTTTTTCTCGCAAAAACGTTTTTCTACGCTTTTAATCGATTATGATACGTAGTCTAATCGATTATTTCACTTAAAATTTGAATCAAAATAGTTTAACGAACTAAATAATCGATTAAGTGTTTTTGATAATCGATTATATTGATTCTGGGTTAATATAATCGATTATGGCCTTAATCTAATCGATTATATCAGGCAAAATGAGTTTTCCAGTTTTTAACTCTGATATAATCGATTAAGCTTTTTAGATAATCGATTAAATAAGTCGTTTTTACGAATTCAATGCTAAATCAACCTAAGAATGGAAACTTTGGAGCATTTTCGAATTATAAAATTAAAGAGAACGTCTTGGGTAAAACATCATCTGAAAACAACACAATATTGTTTTAGACAACTAGAAGAGGACTAATTTGTAAAAAAGATAGAAATGATAGAAATAGAACTGTTGGCATATTTCAAGACCAAGAGTTTATGAAGCTCTCCAGTTTTTATGAAGACCTAAAGTTTTGATGATGAAGTTTTAGAGTGATTCAATCAACATTAAAGACTTGTGCCATCTCACAAAGGAAGGCTGCTTGGTAGAAAAGGAAAGGCATAAAGAGCATTCAAAGCTTTCAAGAGAGAAGATTGATGAAGATTTTCTCGAGGGCTGAAGGATCAAGAGTAGAAGGTTCTGTTTTGGGTGTTGGATAAAAAGAGTAAGTCATAAATCCCATTCAAGACCTTCCCAAACAAGAGAGCAAGGTGTTTTCTCGCAAAAACGTTTTTCTACGCTTTTAATCGATTATGATACGTAGACAATCGATTATTTAACTTAAAATTTGAATTAAAAATGTTTAACGAACTAAATAATCGATTAAGTGTTTTTGATAATCGATTATATTGATTCTAGGTTAATATAATCGATTATGGCCTTAATCTAATCGATTATATCAGACGAAATTAGTTTTCCAGTTTTTTAAACATGATATAATCGATTAAGCTTTTTATATAATCGATTAAATGAGTCGTTTTTGTGAAATCAATACCAAATCAACCTAAGAATGGAAACTTTGGAGCATTTTCGAATTATAAAATGAAAGAGAATGTCTTAGGTTCAACACATCTGATTAAACACAAAATATTCAAAGTGTTTCTGCGCCTTAGCTTTTCAAAACCGCTTTCCTGCTTTCTTCAGTTTGATCAAGTCTTTGGAAGTGGTGATCATTGTGCTCAAGCTTTCTATTCAGCACTATTATCAGGTGTATTCTTTTACTGTTTTTCATAAACGGGAAAATTCATCCCTTGGATCGGTTCTAAGGGAGGTGTGTTCATCTCTTGTGTGTCAAGAGAGGTGGGTTTCATCCTCAGTGTGTCTGGGGAGGTGTTTCATCCTTAGCGTGTCTGAGGAGGTGTTTCCTTTATCTTTATTTGTTATTGCATGAATTGGTATTTGTAATTTCATTTAAAGATAGTGGGGATAATCATCACGCATTTGTGGTGGTTGGGAACTGGACGTATGATTGGCTTAATCCGAACCAGTATAAATCTCTGTGTTCTTTCTCTTTCCCTGTCTCTTTTTATTGTGGATCATATTAACAATTGCAAACTCAAACTGCGTTAATCAAAGGTTAAGAAAAATCCGCATCCGAGTTTTTGAAAGAATTTCAAAATCCGAAAATTTATTTAAAAGAGAAAAGTTTATTAAAAATCCAATTCACCCCCCTCTTGGTTTTTACACTGCCGTCTTTATTTAACAAGAACAATATTTTTTATAATTAATAGAAAATATTATATATTTTAAAATATCTTAGTTAATAATTAGGTAGTTAAAAAAATTAAAATAAGTAGAAATAATATTGAACCTGTACAAGTCTGCACAATATGTTGGAAAAAAAAGATAAGGTATTTGGTTTGGAGTGGGGTAGTTACACATAGTGACTTGAAGTGGTTAATCACCCTCTATAACTTCAACTTTCAACTTTTGGAAACTTCAAGAAACTTTATCATTCTTTTATGAATATTTTAATTTTTTATTTAATACTATTAGGTTAGTCACATAAACTAGCAGAATAACTAGAACAAGATCTATAGAGAATTTAATTTGTCTATAGTAATACTAGAATTTAATCTAGAAAGACTAGAAAAATGGTACCAATTCATAAATTTTGGACATGCACAAGAGTTTTCACAAGTAATGGATAGAGATATGAACTATCACCACTAATGGATAGAGATATGAGCTACAACATAAAGTACTCAATCTCATCTTATATATCTTTCCAACATATTGTCGCTTGAGCGACCTCATCATTATACAAGAAATCATGCTAACCTCGCCTGAGCGACTCACCTGTCGCTTGAGTGATGTTAAACTTGAGAGCACCCCAAGTTCTAAGTCTGTTTTACCTAGAGCAATCACCTCATTGCTTGAGTGATACTTAGGTTGAGAGTTGTTAGAATATATAGGATTTCATATTCTAGTGTAATGGGCTCAGCCTATCCCTTGTATCTCTTTTATAAATAAATGTTCAACTCTATGTGATACACATACAAGAGAATTCATCCTATACCTAATTCTTAAATAAGAGCAAAAAGGACATAGACCACACCACCGTTTGAGCTATAGTCCCATTGCTTGAGCGACACACCTTTAGGGAGAGAGAATTGTCTCGACCTCTCTCTTGCTTGAGCTATAGTCATTGCTTGAGCAATACAAACTACCTCTTGAGCGACCAACATGTTGTTTGAGTGACCAACATATATCTTGAGTGACCTAAGGCGATGTGTGTAATGATTACACATTTCTTAACCATCACTTGAGCAATCACATCTTGTTTGAGCAATATTTAGGCCAAGAGTCTCCTTCAACAATTTATCACCTTGATTTTTCGAAGTTTCTATCTTGATATGAAGATTTTATACATCCCTAGACTCGTCAACAATGTATTTACCAGCTTACATAAATATATAACTCTATATAGATCCAACAACTCAATAACCTCACACTTTCATATTTCATATATCTCTTATCTAAACAACTATCAAATATTTCAAAGAAAGGTTGTTAACTCCTATTACTTGGATTGAAGAAACTTTTACTTTGATAATCTTCTTGTAACCAACTCCAATCAAACCTAGGTAAGTTTCCCAAACTAAACTCTATATGGGCAGCATCTCCTCTTAAACACACTTAAACAAGAAAAGAAAAATATTTATTTATTATTTATCTTTTATTTTAATTATTTATTTTATTACAATAATAAAGCATATGTACATATTAATAAAAAGTTTATAATATATCTTACATGAAACAAATATAATTATGTCAATTGACTTAGTAATAACTAATTATATTTCGTTTCTGTGCAAATATAAATAATTTAATTTCTTGATTTTTATATATTTTAACAATTATATATTTTTCTTTTCAAATTTATGTTGCCATTTTATGTTTTGAAAAACACTAAAGGTTAATTGTTCAAGAATTGCTAATTTATTAATGTATAATTATTATTAGTAAATATATTTTAAATTTTTATTTTTAAGTAAATATTAATTAATATTTTAAAATTATTTTAAGAAACTTTACCACTCTTTTATGAATTTTTTAATTTTTTATTTAATAGTCATAGAAACTAGCAATATACTTAGAACAAGATTTATAGAGAACTCAATTTGTCTATAGTAATACTAGAATTTTATCTAGAAAGACTAGAAAAATGGCACTAATTCATAAATTTTGGACATGCATAAGAGTTATCACTACTAATGGATAGAGACATGAGCTACAACTTAAAGTACTCAATCTCATCTTGTATATCTTTCCAAAATTGATAAAAACTTATAGCAAATTATTATTCGGAAAACTAAGTATAAACTCCTTCTGGCCATAGACAAATAATCAAATTCATTCCTAAATGAACTCTCCTTTGCATAGTGAATATTGTTAGGAAAATACTCCTCCAGGAATCTATTTTTGAACATCATGAAGGCTTTCAAAGGTATGGTGGTGAGATCTTATTGTATCAGCTGTGTGTTTTGCAACTTTCAAGTGACGCAGTACATCCTAATGTTGTTTTGTCATAGTATCATTCTGCTACTATAAATATGTAGTCATTATCTTTATTGCTCCAGCCATATGGGACATCAAAGGAGTGGTGGGTTTATCTGAATATTAAAATACCAAAATAGTTAGATTAGACATATCTCGCAACTATCATAATCAAATTCTTTTATCATATCCAACAATTATAATAGTACTAACTTCCACAGGTTAATCAAGGATCAAACTACTTTGACACCCCCGATATAATATTCTGGAAAACTAGAAAGTATCAATCATACTAGTAAGATAAAACATAATAATTATATTATATGTGTATACATGTAGTATACAAAATACATATCATTACTATCAATTCTCAATACGAAGAACATAAGATAAAAATGTTAATCTATCATCATGTAGAAGTCTCGCTTCCAGCTTCTCTTGTAAAAAAATATACTTTCATATCAAGTACAATCATACTCATACTCCAACCAAGAGTGAGCTAATGAAAAATAATCAAACTTATGTCATTATCATTAAATCATCAAATTACAACCATCATGCATATGTCCAAATCATGCAAATGAATACCAACAAACTCATAATTAGTCACACAACATGTCATGACTAAATGTGAAATTTCTTTTGAAATACTTTAACTACGATCAATATGTCTCACCAAAGCTAACACATGACAGATACCATAAGAAAATCTTCAACAATCTTCTTCCTTGAAAGCATTTATTGTTCTTTATATCTTGCCTTTATTTCCATGAAGCAACCTTCCTTTGTGAGATACAAGTCTTTAATGTTGCAAAAAAAAACTTTATATCTTCATCATCAAAACTTCAATCTTCATGACTTATTGAGATAAAAACTTCATCAACACTTTCTCAGTAACTTTTTACTCATACTTGAAATATGTCAACAATCTCCCCCTTTTTGATGATGATAAAAAGAAACTTAAAGACTTGTGATTGATATCCTGAAAAAGAAACTTAGAAAATATTGTATGGATATCTCCATCATAAATGTTAGTCCACCAAGGAAATAGTATAGGAAATCTCATAGCATTTAATTTTCAATTTGAATTCGAATTTCAAATAATTAAATTTCAAGGAATTTAATGCACAAAAAAGAATTTAATGCATGGAAATATTTCTTTAAACTCCCCCTTAAACTTTGCTCTTAATGTTTAAGATATTCTTAGATATTTTAATCAATTATTTTGAAATACTTCCTTATTCTCCCCCTTAAACTTTAATTCTCCTCCTTAAAATTCTACTCTTAATGCTTGAGATATTTTGGATATTTTCTAGACAATTATCAATCAAGATGTATTTTTATCCCCCTTTATTTTTAACATGATAAAAAAGATTACACATCAAATGAGATTTACACAGCAGAAGCAATTAATACACAGAAAAACATGGAGAGAAAATAAAAAACAGCAGCTGAAAAAAAATTGGAGCTAAGGAACAAGTGAATTTTTAGCCTATTCGATGTCTTCACTATCCCCTTCTTCTTCTTCTTCTTCAACATCTTCAATTGGTTGTTTTCCTCTGGAAGATTCAGTGTTATCTTCTTCAAGAGATATGTCTTCAATTTGTAGTTTCCTTTCCACTCAATATACTCTTCTATTCAACCTTGAAAGTCTTGAGCAAAGATCATCATAGTGTGAAATTTGGTGGTTCAGAATGTTATCCATTCTTGAGTATATGTTAGCCTCCATGGAACCTGGTTGGGGTTGTTGTTGGTCATTTTATTCATCTTCCTCCATCGGTGCCTCTTCTCCTCTTTTTCTAAAAGCATTAGCTTGTTCAATAAGGCCCATATGACGCAGAACACTTTTTCCTATTTTGCTGTTGCTTAGCAAAATTTGTTTTGTTTCCCCTGTGAGATCTACTCCTTTGTATTCTAAAATCTTAGAAATAAACACTGAGTAGGGTAAAGCAAAAGTAGATAATCTTGTAGCTTTAAACATATTATCAAGAATAATTGCTGGCCAATCTATGCTAACATTATTGAAAAAGCATACATCAATAAAATATCTTCTTTTGTTAGTTGAGCATGATTTGTGCCCCTAGCAGCAATAATCCAAACAATAACATAATGAAGCATTCTTTCATTTAATTTAACATTACCAACTTTCTACATATTCTCTACCTGGAGGTTGGGATCTTTGCAGAATTTTCTGAATTCAACAAGTTTATTGAAACCTTCAAAACCATAGGTGATGTTGATGCCTTCTTCTGTTGATAATCCAGCTACTGTTTGCCATATGTCTTCATCAAAATGGATTTGTACTCCTTTTACCTTGGTGCTTGGACTACCTGTATGAGAGGTTAGATTAAGGTAGAAGACTCTTACCAAATTCGGATAGTAAGGACCTTCCATCTCTACAAAAGTCTTTAGTCCACTTGACACTAACATTTTCTGAAATGTAAAATCGTGAGATCTGAAAAAGTCACAAGATAGAAATTTAGGAGTTAGAATTTTCCTATCTTTCCAGTGATTAATGTATGCCCTTTGCAGATCTTCATCTGAAATCCATCCAGCAAGATTGGGTTGCCTTTCTTCATGTTCTTGCTGTTGGGAGGACATAGGTGCCTTGCTTCTTCTTCTTGAGGGCATCTTTCTCGTTCTTTGATCATCCATTAGATGAAAGAAAGAAAGTAGAAGCACAAACAAGTCTAAAAACAAAAATATAGTAGAGAATTCTCGCACATAATGTGAATCAGAAGCAGGAAAACAACAAGAGTGAGAGAAACTGAAAGTAGCACTTTCATTCTCAATCTTGGTATTTATAGACATGAAATCTGACTTCAATCCACTGAATTAATGCCAATATAGCCGTCGGGGAAGGAACATAGCCGTTGTAGGACGAAAATCACGTGATTCAAAGCTCCAACGTTCAAAAATAGTGTGCAGAAAAACACAGAATGTCGCATTTAATCGATTAGGGGATCAACGTAATCCATTATTTGCGTGCAAAATTTTCCAGAAAACGAAAACCCAGAAAAATAATCGATTATCTATTTTACATAATCGACTAAATCACTCCTCAATTCTTTTAATCGATTATGATACGAGCTAATCGATTATGAACGAAAACATTTTCACAAACAGCTATTTTAATCAATTACAATATGAAATCTAATCGATTATCTACGTGATTAAAAAAGATTTTCATAAAAACACATGATTAACATAAAACTTATCAATAAACACAAATCAATCAAAAGATTTATCATCAACAATACCTAGATCTCTTCTAAGCTCATAAAATCTATCTCTAGGCAAGGGTTTTGTAAAGATATCCGCTAGTTGATGTTTTGTGTCTATATATTCTACTATGCAATCTCCTTTAGCTATATGATCTCTAATAAAATGATGTCTAATTTCTATATTCTTGGTCTTAGAATGCATGATAGGATTTCTAGTCAAATTAATGGCACTAGTGTTATCACACTTAAGAGGGATATGATCTAGAAAGATATCAAAGTCTTCTAATTGTTGTTTCATCCATAGGATTTGAGCACAACAAATGCCTGCTGCTATATACTCAAGCTCTGTGGTTGAAAGAGCAACACTAGCTTGTTTCATAGAATGTCATGAAATTAAAGAACATCCTAAAAGATGACATGTTCCACTAGTACTTTTCCTATCAACTCTACATCCACCATAATCTGAGTAAGAAAAACCTATAATACTAGGAGAGGCTCCTAAAGGGTACCATAAACCAAAGGTTTTTGTTCCTCTAAGGTATTTAAGAATTCTTTTGACTGCCTTTAGGTGAGATTCTCTAGGGTTGGCTTGAAACCTAGCACAAACACACACACTTTGCATAATATCGAGTCTACTAGCAGTAAGATAAAGCAAGGATCCGATCATACCTCTATACTTTGTTTGATCTACTGCCTTACAATTTAAATCTTGATCTCATTGATGGGAGTTGCAGCTTCCTTGGAATTTTCCATCTCAAATTTCTTTAAGATCTCATTGCAATATTTTGTTTGACATATAAATATGCCTTTCCTCATTTGTTTGATTTGCAAACCAAGAAAGAAAATTAATTCTCCCATCAAGGACATTCTCCCTGCATGTTTCTTGCAAACTCTTGGCAAAGATCATCATTAGTTGATCCGAATATGATATCATCAACATAAACTTGAACAATTAGAATATGTTTCTTTGATTTCTTAATGAAAAGAGTAGAATCAACTTTACCTCTTCTAAAACTATTATCAAGTAAGAAATTACTTAACCTTTCATACCAAGATCATATAGGGCTTTCTTCAACTTGTAGACATGATTTGGATTTTTGAAATCTTCAAAATCTTCCTCGATGTATCCATTTAGGAAAACACTTTTTACATCCATTTGAAATAATTTGAATTCCATAATGGAAGCATATGCTAGTAACAAACGAATAGCCTCTTGTCTTGCTACGGGTGCATAAGTTTCATCATAGTCTATTCCTTCTTCTTGTCTATAACCTTTTGCAACCAGCCTAGGTTTTTTCTTGGTGATATTCCCTTCTTCATCAAGCTTATTTCTACAAACCCATCTGGTGACAACAACCTGCATATTGTTAGTTTTAGGAATTAAATCCCATACCTGATTTCTTTCAAATTGATTCAGCTATTCTTGCATTGCTATACACCAATGATGATCCGCTAAAGCTTCTTCCACGGTCTTTGGTTCAATTTGTGAAACAAAAGCAACATTCATGCAGAAATTATTCATGTTCCTCTTTGTTTTTACACCTGTTGAGAAAATCTTCAACAATCTTCTTCCTTGAAAGCATTTATTGTTCTTTATATATTGCCTTTATTTCCATGAAGGAACCTTCCTTTGTGAGATAAAATCAAGTCTTTAATGTTGCAAAAAAAAACTTTATATCTTCATCATCAAAACTTCAATCTTCATGACTTATTGAGATAAAAACTTCATCAACACTTTCTGAGTAAATTTTTACTCATACTTGAAATATGTCAACAGAACTCGCCCGCGGGCTCTAGCTGTCCGGAGGGAAACTTCAGAGGGAACCAACTACTAGACGGTTCGATTAGTCTTTCTTCCTTATACCCAAGTCAGACGAACGATTTGCACGTCAGTATCGCTACGGGCCTTCACCAGAGTTTCCTCTGGCTTCGCCCCTCTCAGGCATAGTTCACCATCTTTCGGGTCCCGACAGGTATGCTCTCACTCAAACCCTTCACAAAAGATCAGGGTCGGCCGGCGGTGCAACCCACAAGGGGATCCCACCAATCAGCTTCCTTGCGCCTTACAAGTTTACTCGCTCGTTGACTCGCACACATGTCAGACTCCTTGGTCCGTGTTTCAAGACGGGCCGAATTGGGAGCCCCAAAAGCTTTATGCATTGCAAAAACAAGAAGGAACACATATCATGATTTTAGGATCCTCCGAGGTCTCCAAGGAGAAGCCCGGATGGAAAGACTTCTAACTTGCCACACAATTACCATCTAGTAGGTAAGCAACATAAGGACCAACCGAGCATCATCACCAAAAGTATAAGGTGGAAACAAAGAAAATGCATGTTTGACCGTTCGATGCACAAGGCACAGAGCCGGCCAACAAAAGAATCATCATCACAACTCACACACCCTCACGGTCGCAAAACATAGCACCCCAAGACGGTCCACCCCCCAGTTGCCATTGGCAAGTAAGCAAATGGAAACATCAAGAGACGCCACATCCGCATCGCTAGGTATGAAACGGAACAACGCTCACGGGTGTGAGCCACCAACAACGCCTAACCACCTCCTCTAGCTGGGATCGACCAAAGACTGCACACAAATGTGTGTTGTGCGAGCCTCCCCCCAGTAAGCCGAGGAAAAAGCCCTTCTCACTAGCATGACTCGTCCATCACCTTAGTTGCCGACAAGGTACTATAAGACCTAAAAAATCTGAGGCAACAAATAGGACAACTTTCACTTGCCAACATCATCGATAACGAACTCACCACAAAGTGAACTCTAAGACCACCCTCTCCGACCGGGATCGATCGAAGACCACCCTCTCCGACCGAGATCAATCGAAGACCACCCTCTCCGACTGGGATCGATCAAAGACCACACACAAATGTGTGTTTGGCAAGTCCCCCCTCAAAAAACCAAGGAAAGAACCCTACTTACTAATGTTGCACGCCTAGCACGTTGCTTGCCGGCAAAGCTACTCCAAGTCCTAAGAAATCTTAGACAACATCGGAGGCAACAAATAGGACCGCTTTTGACAATGCCAGCACCATCCATGCTAAACTAGCCACAAAAGTGAAACCCACATTTTTATTCTAGGGACGGGTCTAGACACACCGACCTACCGCGTTCGATTCGGCCGGGCTAGCGATTTTAGACAGTGGTACGAGCGACCACTATCACGATAGAGTATGCTCCACACACCACAAGGCGCATGGAAACATAGGGGAGGGGCCCTCGTGACACTTCCGTCCAAGAATGACCATGTGGGAGTGCCCAGGCCTGGGGAGCAATTTAATCGATTAAGGAATGCACATATCAGTAATGGCAGGTCAAATGTAAACTTTTGTTGAAGGTTCTTTTATTAACAAACCTCCACTCTTTGCTGGAGAAAGTTATTCATTTTGGAAAGTCAGAATGCAAATCCTTTTGGAGTTTGCTGATCATGGAGTATAAGATGGTTTTGCAAATGGTCCTTTCGTTCCTATGAATAGTCAAGAACCAATAGAGTTTTCAACCTGGACCGTAGATAGACGTGCTCAGTATGACATAAGAGCACAAAACATAATTTCCCCTTCACTAACTCTTGGTGAGTTTTATAGGATCTCTGTATTGAAGACTACAAAAGACATGTGACGTTTGCTGACTATCACACATGAAGGAAGAGACGATGTCAAAAGATCCAGGAAGAACACTCTCATCCAACAATATGAGATGTTTAGAATGCGGCAAGGAGAAACTATTTCTGATGTGCAAAAACACTTTACACATATCATATATTATCTAGTCTGTCCTAGTAAGACTTTCGATACTGACGAGTTAATATAAAAATTTTAAAATCTTTGAACAAGATGTGGCAACCTAAAGTCATTGCAACCATGGAATCGAAAAACCTTTTATTTTAAAGAGTTCTTCTGTTTGACCTGATTTCACACCTTCTATTTATTTATTTTTTCATTCTTTTGGAAGTCGTGCTTTGATAGCAAGACTTCAGTTTTTTCCTTAATTTATATTGAGATTATTTTAGGAGACAAGATTTTCATATTTTCTTTAGTAAAAATAATGTTATTAAGTGTAGTTTTTTGCGTTTCTTAAAGGTTGTTAAATATTTATGTTTTGAATTTTTTTCTTGTGCTTGATGTAGTCTCAATTAACCTATAAATTAAATGTGATTATGTGTGGCAATTTATCTAATGAGAAGTGGAGTGATAATAAAATTTACGACATTTCTTCCTCACCAAAAAATTGTTATAGCTTTATTTTTTTATTGACTATTATAATTATATTTAAATTAGCTTTTAAACTACTAAAAAACATTAGATTAATATAAGTTTTATATAAAATACTATAATCCTTATTTGTTATCCCTAGTTGTTGGACAATGTATTACTTGTATTAAATGCAGTGCTTTTCTTCCAAACAAGAAGTTCTTCTTTCATACTACACCAAAATTTTGTCGTTTCTTCCCTTTCTTTCATATCCATCACTTTGGTATTTATCTTCTTTTTGTTCAAACCTTTATTCAACCTCACATTGTGCTTTCTTCCTTTTTTATCTACTATGCCTTCATCTTCTTTGCCCTTCCATGGATGAGAAAGGAGGATCCAATGCCAAAACTTACTATTATTTCATTTTCAAAATTCTTAGGGATGTCTCCTTCTTGGATATTTGCACTGTCTACCACAAGCTTGTAATGGTAAAAATTTTGCCTTTGGATCTAAGGCCAACCTTTTTCAATTTTCTTGCAACTTTTGTTTTAGTGGGCTTTGGGTGCAGTGAGTTGGATCTTGGTTGTTTAATGACCTGGATCTAGTAAGTGTTGTTTTGGTGAGGATAACGAGTGGCTTTGGATCATAAAGAAAAAAACTGGACAGCACCGAGTTTCGCGAAGATAAAAAAGTCTTAAATTTTACGTCAAACCATACCAGGTCCGACATACGTCAGATGATATCTCAAACATTATGTCTCCAAAAAAAGTTTGACGTTGAGATTCTATCACACCTAAAAAATTCTTTCTTATACCATTAATATTAATTACCTTCACAAAATCAATTTATACTAATAAATTTGTAATTTACTTAAATATTATAATTTTCATTATATATTTTTTGTTAATAATATGTTAGAATCATAATATATATTCTATAAATGATATGCAAATTTTATTTTACAAATTAATATTTTAATATTAAATTAGATACAAATTTACTTACTAACTATCAACCAAGTTTTACCTTAATCAATTGGGTGGTGTACAAATAAATTAAAAAAAAAGCTACACTTTATTATTGTACTAAAGTTCAAACTTATATTTATATAATAATTTTTTTCAATATTCTCTTTTTAGGATATTTTTTGTATATTTTTCTAACTTATACTAATTACCCTTAATACTTATTTTCGTTATTATTCATGTTGTTGTTACTTTTTTTCCTAAAACAATGTAAAAAAGTCCTTAAAATATTTAAAGCTAAATAAAGAAAGAACTAACTACGCCCAAACCATCATGGATGGTTTTGGTAATCATGAAATACAGGATTTTAGTTTCATTACAATAAGAAAGTTTAACATTTATTATTTTATATACTAGTTGTATAATTGATATAGATGTCTCTAATATAAAAAATTAAGACCTTTTGAAATGTTTATTAATAAATGTAGAAAGAGAACACACTATTGTTTACAAATTAATATGTTCTTTTAAAAGTATTTAGAACCTTTCTTACATGTTTTAAAAATGATATTGTTTTTTTATTCTTGTTTATTCTTCATAAATTAGTGTTTGAAGTTACATGACTTGAAGGATACTTTTGAGCATCTTCTCTTGATCTTCTTATTACTTCTTTAACTTGTAACCTTTTGAGACTTCATGATGAAAGTTTTTTTCAATAAAATTTTCTCAACTTTCACTCTTCTTGACTTGAAGGGTACATATTTCATGTCATGAGGACAAACTTTTATGAATCATAAAGAATATGATCATCTATAGAAGACATACTCATATAATAATTCTTATTACCTTTATAGTGTAGTCGAATACTTAATTTTCATCTTTTCTTGTAT
Organism: Lablab purpureus; assembly: GCA_030347555.1. Classification (NCBI taxonomy): domain Eukaryota; kingdom Viridiplantae; phylum Streptophyta; class Magnoliopsida; order Fabales; family Fabaceae; genus Lablab; species Lablab purpureus. Next base: position 25,702,388 of record CM059256.1, on the reverse strand, counting down.
TGTTCATCTCCTTCTTTGTGGAGGTTGTATGTATGATTGGGTCTACTATTGCCTTATATTTATATCATGACTACATCTTGAAGCAAAAAAACTTATTCTTAGTTATAATTATGGACAACTTTGAGGATTTTATATAAGTTTATTGTATATTAAAGAAATATTAGATATGTCAAAATTATCTTATTTTCTATCATCAAATCATATAAAAAAATCTTATAATATTCTTCTTTATCTTATTTAAAACTTTGAAACACTTTATTAAAATTATATAAAAGCATGAGTCATAATATTCAAAAAATATCAAACATTTTTATCATAACTTAAAAACAAAAACATCTGTGAAAAAATCATTTCAGTGGTGTTGAAATTCTTAAAAAAATAAAGCACTCTACTATTACAGGATTGGGATATGTATAATGATATCTTTATTTCCATTAATTAATTATAGAAGTAACTGTGGTTCAAAGTACTTATATATTTATTATTATAAAATACTTTATATCAAAATACTTATATATTTTGAATTTTTGAGAAGCATGTTTATATAAAGCTTTTATTTAGAATTTTTATGCATTATTACAAAAATTACCTATTACATCATTGAATTTATGTTATAAGATCTATTCAATCTTCTCAACGTTACTAAAAATACTGTGATGTTTCTATAAATAATGTGAAACTTCTTTACATCAAAACTGTTGTTATTGGATTAGAGTTTCACATCAGTCGGGATGGTTAATGCTCCAACATAAAACTCGAGTTTTACCTATGACTCGCCACTCCGAGGTAAAGCTTTCCATAACTTGTTAGTGCAACTCTATATTTCTTCCAAACAAGAAGTTTTTCATTCATACTACACCAAAAATTTGTCTTTTCTTCCCTTTCTTTCATATCCATCACTTGGGTATTTATCTTCTTTTTGTTCAAACCTTTATTCAACCTCAGATTGTGCTTTCTTCCATTGTTATCTACTATGCCTTCATCTTCTTTGCCCTTCCATGGATGGGAAAGGAGGATCCAATGGCAGAACTTACTATTATTTCATTCTCACAATTCTTAGGGATGTCTCCTTCTTTGATATTTGCACTGTCTACCACAAGCTTGTTATGGTAAACATGTTGCCTTTGGATCTGAGGCCAAACCTTTTCAGTTTTCTTGTAACTTTTGTTTTGGTGGGTTTTTGTGAGATTCAGAGATATATCAAGAAGGGGGGGATGAATTGACATAGGATTTTCTTCGAAAACTGTTGAGTATTAGATTTTTATGTTGCTGTCAAGAACAAATTAGTTTACTAATTTCAGAAAATAGTCGATTAGTTGTATCAGAAACTTATTAAAGAAGATTAAAGAAGAGAAAGAATGCACTTGAATTTATACTGGTTCACTCTTTTCAAGAGCTACATCCAGTTTCGATCTGTAACACTAACAGATCACAATACACTAAATGATCAAGTCTTTACAAGAACCCCTCTTCTAAAGACTAACAAAACCAAAAAGATGAAATTCTAAACCCTATAGAATTCAATCTAACCCAGACTCACACCAAGTCTACAGTGATCACCCCAATCACCAAAATACAGGTTTTGTAACTTCACAAAACTATCTCAAACCAGAGAACAATAAAATTCAGACTACACTAATGAAGACCCTTTTCTTGATTCTTTCTAAAGCTGAATTCTTCAAAAGATTTGTGAGAAGGCTTTTCGTGATTCAATCTTCTCTGTTCTCTCTTTGTTCTTTTCGTACTTTGAATCTCCCATGACACTTGTATTTATAGAGAAAGAGATAAGCTTCAATCAGGTGTTATTCTGTTTCAGTCATACTGGAAAACCTGGAACAAAATAGTTAGCTAAACAGCGAAATAGTTAGCTGATTTCATTAAAAACACATTCCTGACATATTTCCTGTATTAATGAAAATAGCCGACTAATATATCAAAATTAGCTAACTAATAACAGATAATCTAACAGCTATTCAAAACTGCATAAACACCAATTGATCACCAATGTTCCAGCAACATCATCAAATCAAATTCATCAACAAACTCCCCCTATTTGATGATGGCAACCTGCAAAACCTATTGAAATCAAAGATAATAGATGGAAGATTATCTCCCCCTTTGACATTAGCAAATAGGTGCAGATTAAGCAGTTTATATAGGCAATGTTTTAATAATGCAGAAATATAAGTGTAGATTATGTTACAGACCCATAAATTGTTCAGGAAACAACAACATAAAAATGAAAATATGAAAGGCATTTAAACAACAGATATGAAACTTCATCTTCATCTTCATCATCATCATCCTCATCATCTTCATCATCATCATCATCAGCATCCTCATCCATGGTAGCAGCAGTTCCAGAGGTTCCTTCAAAGCTTTCAACAGAAACTTGAATCTCAGCAAGCTGTTGCTGTATGAGTTCAATCTCATAATCAATGTTTGTGAACCTTGCAACCATGGTTTCATGAGTGTTTCGCTGCATAGAACCAAGAACATTAAGACGTGTAATAAGCATTCTTTCAAATTCAGATAAAGGGATTCCTTGGTATGTAGGAGGAGCTGTATATGGAACCATCTGATATGCAGAGTAGTCTTGAGGATTCCTTGAAGAGTTATCAGCATGAATTGATGATCTAGGTGCAGAGGAAGATGAGCCGGCTTCAAAACCCATTCGTCATCAATCTTTGTCAGCCCCATTTTCCTAAGGTAATAGTTGTCAAAGATATGCTTATGATTGATAATCCTGGTTGTATCTCCTTCAGTGGAAATATTAAAATGCTCCAGAACTTTGGAAATGAAGATTGCATAGGGAAGCTTGTGATCATTAAGTGGCTTTGCCTTGAACATATGCCCTTTGATGACATAGATCTAGTTGACTTTTATATTGTTCTTCATGCAATGTATCAAAGCTAGATCCTCTTCCATCAGCTGTGCATGATTGCTCCCCCTGGGTATGAGCTGCCAAGCTATTATGAAGGCAAGAAGTCTTTCATCACGTTTGATCTTCCCAACTTGGTATTTCTGCACAGCTTCTTCAGCATTTCTCATGCAGGACTTGAATGCAAATTCTTTGTTGAACTCAGGCACAGAAGAAGTGTTTCCTTTGCTTATTTTGACACCATCATTCTTTAAGCCAGCTAGTCTTCTCCATAAGGAGTTGTCAATCCTTATCTCTTTTCCCTTGACTTTGGAAACCAACATGTTGTTTTCTGCTTTCAGGTTAGCATAGAAAATCTTAATCAAATCACTATAGAAATTACCTTCCATCTCAACAAAGTGCCTCAAGCCTTGATTTTGAAGAGCATTCTTTACAAATATCATATTTTCATTATTCAGCCAAGTGAAGTTGAGAATCTTGGGTATCAGCACCAGCTTTCTTTGCATTTTCAATTCTAGTGATTCAACAGTTTCAGCTTCTTCATGTTCATACACAATTTCGTCTTCTGATTGATTTTCATCGTCATGCACAGAAGAAGGAATCCTTACACGAACTTTGATCCTCTTAGAAGGTTGTCCCATAGCTAGGTTTGAAGGTGCAGCAGCAGATGCAGGATTTCTGATGGATTGTGCAGGAGAAGCAGAGGTTGATCCTCTGTTGCGAGTTTGAGCTTTGCCAACTAGAGACTTAGAAGTTTGGGTTTGCATTCTTGTTCTAGATGATCTTCTTAGTCTCTGAACAACATTTACTAAGGGTGCATCTGAATCATCATCACTCTCAATCAAGAAGTAGTCATTAAAAGACATTGTTGTGAAGAATTGCAGTGAAAGTATGATGCATAGAAACTGTATGCATAATGCAGATGAACCAGTTTAATAGAGAAGGATTGAGTAGCTTGGTCAAAAGCACAATAATTATGAGAATATTTTGAATAGATATGCACTCAATCACAGATGCTAATAGTCAGAAAATGCAGAAGGAATATATTGAGAAATGGAAGTTCAGTTTTGGAAAACCAATAAAGCATTCTCAGATGTATCTATAAGTGTCTCAGCTTTGAAAAATGGTGGACCCAAGTACGATTGATATTAGATAGATTTGGTTCAATTGGAATTGAAAGAATTAAACTAGTTTGCTTGAATAACCAATTGAATTCAGTTGCAGTAAATGAAATCAGTCAACTAGTCAAAGAAATTAATAGACTAAATTGACAGCAATTATAGCAGTGAGTTCATTAAATGAAATACGTCAGTTATTTCAAATAAATTAACAAACTATATTATGCAGCAGTATAACATTTTGTCAGTTAAATGAAATAAGTCAACTATTTCAAAAGAATTAACAAACTATATTCTGCAGCAGTATAATATTTTTGTCAGTTAAATGAAATAAGTCAACTATTTCAAAAGAATTAACAAATTATATTATGCAGCAGTAGAACATTTAAGACAGATTCTTAATGTTTAAGATTCCTAATTCATTTCTTAATTTGAAAAACCTGTCATGACCTAATGGCTTAGTGAAAATATCAGCTAATTGGTCATTTGTTGAAATGAAATCAATCCTACAATCTTTCTTTTCAATATGATCTCTTATGAAATGATGCCTAATTTCAATATGTTTTGTTCTAGAGTGCTGAATGGGATTTTTTGTTAGATTTATTGCACTAGTATTATCACAAAGAATAGGAATATCAGTTAAATGCAAATCAAAATCACATAACTGCTGTTTTAACCAGAGTATTTGTGCAGTGCAACTTCCAGCAGCAATGTATTCAACTTCTGCTGTTTGCAACACAAGCTTGTTTCTTGTTGGTCCATGATATCAAGCAATTCCAAAATAGATGGCATGTTCCACTTGTGTGTTGACATTTTTCAAGAACAAGTGTTGATAAAGTCCTCTCAATATTTCATGAAGATTCAAATTTTTGATGATGAAGTTTTAAAGTTCTCTAAACAACATTAAAGACTTGTGTCCTATCACAAAGGAAGGTTGCTTGATGAAAAAGGCAAGGCATAAAGGATGTTTAAAGCTTTCAAGAGAGAAGATTGATGAAGATTTTCTCAAGTGCTAGAGTTTCAAGTTTAGAAGTTTCTGTTTTGGGTGATGGATGAAAAGAGTAAGTCATAAATCCTATTCAAGACCATTTCAAACTTGAGAGCAAGTAGTTTTCTCGCAAAAACGTTTTTCTATGCTTTTAATTGATTAAGATACAAAGTCTAATCGATTATTTCACTTAAAATTTGAATCAAAATAGTTTAATGAACAAAATAATCGATTAAGTGCTTTTGATAATTGATTATATTGATTCTGGGTTAATATAATCGATTATGGCCTTAATCTAATCAATTATATCAGGCAAAATGTGTTTTCCAGTTTTTAACTCTAATATAATCGATTAAGCTTTTTAGATAATCGATTAAATAAGTCGTTTTTGCGAATTCAATGCTGAATCAACCTAAGAATGGAAACTTTGATGTATTTTCGAATTATAAAATGAAGGAGAATGTCTTAGGTTCAACACATCTGATTAAACACAATATTCAAAGTGTTATTGCGCTATAGTTTTTCAAAACCACTTTCTTGCTCCATCAAGGTTGATCAAAGTCTTTGGAAGTGGTGATCATTGTGTTTAAACTTTCATTCAGCATTCAATCAGGTGTTTTCTTTTACTGTTTTCTGAACGAGTAAAATTCATCCCTTGGATCTATTCTAAGGGAGGTGTGTTCATCTCTTGTGTGTCAAGAGAGGTGGGAATCATCCTCAGTGTGTCTGAGGAGGTGTTTCATCCTTAGTGTGTCTAAGGAGGTGTTTCCTTTATCTTTATTTGTTATTGCATGAATTGGTGTTTGTAATTTCAGTTAAAGATAGTGGGGTGATCATCACGTGTTTGTGGTGATTGGGAACTGGACGTAGGATTGGCTAAATCCGAACCAGTATAAATCTCTGTGTTCTTTCTCTTTCCCTATCTCTTTTTATTGTGGATCATAGTAACAATTGCAATTCAAACTACGCTCATCAAAGGTTAAGGAAAATTCGCATCCTGGTTTTAAAACATTTATTTAAAATCTGGAAAATTATTTTACAGAGGAAAAGTTTCTTAAAAATCCAATTCACCCCCCCCCTCTTGATTTTTACACTGTCGTTTATTTCTAGCAATTGGCCTCAGAGCTGCTTTTTGAAATACTCAAAATCAAGATCCCTATGGCAGGCAAAAATCAATCTTTTGCTGAAGGTGCATCTATTCATAGACCACCACTCTTTACTGGTGAAAACTATCCTTTTTGGAAAAAGAGGAAGGAGATTTTCCTTAGGTCTAATGATCAAGGCGTTTGGCATGCAATTGTAAATGGTCCATATATTCCTATGACTGTTGTTAATGAAGTGCAGGTACCCAAAGTGAGAGCAAGCTGGACAAAGGATGAGTACAATGAGTATCAATGCGACATAAGGGCATGCAATATGATATCATCTGCCTTAACTGTTGATGAGTTTTACAGGTTGTCTGATTGCACTATAGCAAATGAGATGTGGGACACTCTTGAAGTCACACATGAAGGAACAGAGGATGTCAAAAGATAAGGAAGAACACCTTGATTCAAGAATATGAGATGTTCCGAATGAGCAAAGGGGAAACCATCTATGACGTTCAGAAAAGATTTACTCACATTGTAAATCACCTCAAGGCGCTAGGTAAGAAATTTGACACTGAGGAATTAAATGTGAAAATTTTAAAATCTTTGGGCAGGACATGGCAACCCAAGGTGACGGCTATCATGGAATCCAAGAATCTCACAAGCATGAATATGACAACTCTCTTTGGTAAGCTTAGAGAACACGAAATTGAGCTTGGACGCTTCAAAGGAGAGGAAGAAGACGTCAAAAGGAAAGGTGTTGCTCTTAAAGACGAATCCTACAAGGATGAGAGTAGTGATTCATATGATAACCTTGAATGCAGTGACATCAACCTATTTGTCAAGAAATACAAGAAGTTTATCAAGAACAAAAACAAAGGGAATTTCAAGAAAGGTAAGAAAGCTGAAAATTTAAATTCTCTTGATAACTTTAAATGCTATGGTTGTGGAAAAGGGGACACTTGAAGTCGGATTGCCCCAACATCAAGAAAGATGAAGAAAAAGCAAAGAAACACAAAAGCCTTTTGACAAGAAGAAAAAGAAGGCGTACATTGCTTGGGAAGATAATGAAGTGAGTTCTTCTGAAAGTGCAAGTGATTCGGAAGAAGAAGCAAACATTTGTCTCATGGCGGATGATGATGCTGAATCCACATGTAGCAAGGTAAGTGATTTCGATCTTCCAAATAATTATGATGAATTGCTTGAAGAGTTTCTTGATTTATGTGAAAAATATGAAAAACTTACTTCTTTTCATAACAAATTAAAAAATGACTATAAGAGTCTTGAAAAGAAAATTATTGATTTGGAAGAAGAGAAAAAGGTTTTGAAAGAGGATTTGGAAAAAGCAAAAATTCCTTGCAAATGCAAAACAAAAATTCTTGTTTGCGAAAATTGTAATGTTCTTGCTAATAAAGTATCTTATCTTCAAACATCTCTTTCAAAAATTACCATGAGGCATTCATCAAACATACTTCATTATCTTCTCAAGCAATGTATGCCTTCTTTTTCTTTTTATCAAAAGGCTTCTTATTTTTCTTTCCTTTTTCTTCTTCTTTCTTGATGTTGGGGCATTCCGACTTCAAGTGTCCCCTTTTTCCACAACCATAAAATTTATAATTGTCAAGAGAATTTAAATTTTCGGATTTCTTACCTTTCTTGAAATTCCCTTTGTTTTTGCTCTTGATGAACTTTTTGTATTTCTTGACAAACATGTTAATGTCACTGCATTCAAGATCATCATCTGTATCACTACCCAGACGGTTCGATTAGTCTCTCGGCCCTATACCCAAGTCAGATGAACAATTTGCACCTCAGTATCGTTGCGGGCCTCCACAAGAGTTTGCTCTGGCTTCGCTTAGGCATAGTTCACCATCTTTCAGGTCCCGACAGATATGCTCTCACTTGAACCCTTCACAATAGATCAGGGTTGGTCGGCAGTGCAACCCACAAGGGGATCCCACCAATCAGCTTCCTTGCACCTTACGGGTTTACTCACCCGTTGACTCGCACACATGTCAGACTCCTTGGTTCGTGTTTCAAGATGGGTCGAATTCGGAGCCCAACAAGCTTTATGCATTGCAAAAACAAGAAGGAACACATATCAAGATTTTAGGATCCTCCAAGGTCTCCAAGGAGAAGCCCGGATGGAAAGACTTCTAACTTGCCACACAATTACCATCTAGTAGGTAGGCAACACAAGGACCAACCGAGCATCATCACCAAAAGTATAAGGTGGAAACAAAGAAAATTCATGTTTGACCGTTCGATGCACAAGGCATGGAGTCGGCCCACCAAAGCATCATCACCACAACTCACACACCCTCACGTTCGCAAAACACAGCACCCCTAAGACGGTCCACCCCCCACTTGCCATTGGCAAGTAAGCAAATGCAAACATCTAGAGACGCCACATCTGCATCGCTAGGTATGAAATGGAACAATGCTCACGGGTGTGAGCCACCAACAACGCCTGACCACTTGCTCTAGCTGGGATCGACCAAAGACTGCACACAAATGCGTGTTGTGCGAGCCTCCCCCCAGTAAGCCAAGGAAAAAGCCCTTCTCACCAGCGTGACTCGTCCATCACTGCAGTTGCCGACAAGGTACTAAAAGTCCTAAAAAATCCGAGGCAACAATTAGGAAAACTTTCACTTGCCAACATCATCCATAACGAACTCACCACAAAGTCAACTCTAAGACCACCCTCTCCGACTGAGATCGATCGAAGACCACCCTCTCCGATTGAGATCGATCAAAGACCACCCTCTCCGACCGGGATCGTTCGAAGACCACCCTCTCCGACCGGGATCGATCGAAGACCCCACACAAATGTGTGTTTCGCAAGTTCCCCCTCAAAAAACCAAGGAAAGAACCCTACTCACTAATGTTGCACGCCTAGCACGTTGCTAGCCGACAAAGCTACTCCAAGTCCTAAGAAATCTAAGGCAACATCCGAGGCAACAAATAGGACCGCTTTTGACAATTCCAGCATCGTCCATGTTAAACTAGCCACAGAAGTGAAACCCACATTTTTATCCTAGGGACGGGTCTAGACCCACCGACCTGCTGCGTTCGATTCGGCCGGGCCGACGATTTTAGACCGTGGTACGAGCGACCACTATCAAGATAGAGTATGCTCCACACACCACAAGGCGCATGGAAACATAGGGGAGGGGCCCTCGTGACACTTCCCTCCAAGACTGACCATGTGGGAGTGGCCAGGCTTGCGGAGCACCTCTATAATAGGCTAATATGCAAAAGTCAAATTTGTACAAGTAGATACACTTTTTTTTAGCAGACATAAGTCCATAGCTGAACCTAGACACCGAATTTGGACAAGATTTTTTGCAGGCATCCTCATAAAAATGATATCTCTTGGTTCCCGAAATATTAGAATTTTTTGAGAAGTGGAAGTATTTTTTTATTTTTTCAAAGACCCGAAAATTCTAAAATCGGGAAAAATGGAAAAATGCCTCTAGCGGTCGAATTTTGAAGTGATTTTTTGTAGTCAATCCCACAACAACATATCAAAAGTGCCCACAAAATTTCATTGTCATTGGACAGGGCATTGAATTTTGACGAATTTTTGTTGAAATGGACAAACTTCATAAACTTGAAAAATTGAGAACAATTTCAAGATGACACGGTTTTGTCCCCAAACCCTCCTCAACGCAATAGGGGGGCCATTTGGAGTTGTTTGCCACCAATGTTTACCCAAACTGCTCCGGTGCCAAAATTTCAGTCACGGCACACAAGCCGGCACGTGCCGTGTTGCACCACAAAATGACCCACCGAGTCAACTCCACCGACATGCCTTGGTTTTGCCCCTAAAACCTTCCCCCAGGCCTTAGGGGAGCCATTTGGAGTTGATTGCCATCAATGTTTCAAAAAACAACTCCGATGCCAAAATTTGAGTCACGGCACACACCGACATGTGCCGTGGTGCACCACAAAATCACCCACCGAGTAAACTCCACCAACATGCCTTGGCTTTGCCAAAAAACCTTTCCCCATGCCTTAGGGGAGCCATTTGGATTTGATTGCCATAATGTTTCCCGAAACCGCTCTGGTGCCAAAATTTGAGTCACGACACACAAGCCAGCATGTGCCGTGGTGCACCACCAAAGGACCCACCGAGTCAACTCCACCAACATGCCTTGGTTTTGCTCCAAAACCTTCCCCACGTGCCTTAGGGGAGCCATTTGGAGTTGATTGCCATCAATGTTTCCCAAAACCGCTCCAATGCCAAAATTTGAGTCACGGCACACAAGCCGACATGTGCCGTGGTGCACCACAAAATGACCCACCGAGTCAACTCTACCAACATGCCTTGGTTTTGCCCCAAAACCTTCCCCCCATGCCTTAGGGGAGCTATTTGGAGTTGATTGCCATCAATGTTTTCCAAAACCGCTCCGGTGCCAAAATTTGAGTCACGCCACACAAGCCGACATGTGCCGTGGTGAACCACAAAAAGACCCACCGAGTCAACTCCACCAACATGTCTTGGTTTTGCCCCCAAAACCTTCCCTTTCATTATAATCAATTGAATCTAAAATTCATTCAAGGAGATCATGTAAAATATCATTATAATCAATCGAATCTAAAATTCATTCAAGATATTTTTTTAATATCTCTCTCAATAGTTATTTTATCTTTGTTCATGTTAATGTCAACTTCTAAAAGACTTCTTAATATCTTGTTGTTTACATGCACATATATGCTCAAATGCCCTAAATTTGCCAATTCTTCTGTTATAATGTATCTAATTGCCAGCATAAAAAAATTGAGCTACCAATAACAGAGAAATTGATATTAAAGTAAATGGAATTTCATTTTTAACTATGTGACATGTGTCTAATTAATAAAAATGGTTGGTCTAGTTGCTTATAAGAAACAATGTGTTACTTGTATGAAATGCAGTGCTGAAATTTTGGTATATTTTACTGTTGAAATATGGTGATTGTTAATTAATAGAAATGCAATGATTTGTACTTGCAACAACATTGTCTTCTATAGAATCTGCTGATTGTGCTTGTGTAAAAATGTGAGAAGTTTATTTATACATGTAGGACAAAATTGATGAATTGTTATTGGAAAATCTAGAAATTTCTATGATATTTCTCCAAATGACCCAATTGGTGTGATCTTTAGTAAAGAGAACCTAGGTCAGGTTACAGGATTATAATTGGGAACTTGTCCAACACTTGCTTTTAACAACTCGAACACAAGATTTAGTGGTTTCAACTTAGGTTCATCAAGTGCAAGTAGTGCACAAAAAATGGAATGAAAAGTTATGAACATGGAAAATGAACTTGCAACTATGAAGGGTGAAATGCAGACACGTCTTGCTTTCATTGCATATGGGCGAAACATTCCAAAATATTTAGTTGCAATTCTTGCTGCATTAGTTAACACTTTTATTGATCAACTATAAATAAATCATACAAAAAATAACAAGTTAAATAATTTTATTAATTATATAATTTTATTTTATTTCAGGCATCATATGCAAGTGGGGCTCGATCACCTAACACACAAAAAGTAATGGGAATGGGACAATAATAGAATTTTTTTACTGTTAAATTTATTTTGTTATGTTGTGCCTTTTGATTTTCTAATAACAATTAAATATGTGTGACTTCCTTAATGACTTTGATGAATTTATATTAATTACATTGTTCTTTATACTTTTATAAAGTATCTTTATATTTATATTAATTTGTTATATTTATTTTTGTAAAATAAAAAAATTATAATATCCCTTCCAGTTGTAAATATTTAAATAAAAATCTTAAATATCACCAATAGATTGAATATTAATATGAAATAAAAGTAAAACCTATAATATAAAAAAATATATTATAAATGTTATTGCAATTCAAATTGTCTCAAATTTCTACATAGGTTGATGCCAATTGTGATAGTTGTAATAGTCATAGTTGTAATCGTCATAGTTTACATCGTGAATGATCCTTCCACAATGACAATTATAACATTTTTTAATTGCCGCTTTTTATGTAATGAAATTGTCATTTAATAAACTGTAATAAGTGACGGGTGTAGCAGCGATTCAACTTAAACTGTCATTTATTACCTTGTGCGGCAAGATTTATGATGGTAAAGGCACCCGCCACACATGTATTTTGTGGCAGTTAAAACTGCCACATTTTACAAAAATAATTTCCACATTTAAGATGATTTTTTGTAGTGTAAGTTTAATATAAATATTATAATCCTTATTTGTGACCCCTAGTTGTTGGACAAAGTATTTGTTAATCTAAAGGATAAGTGTTTTGATGATGATGACTCTGGAAGAAGAAGATGGACCTTCATACCTAAAATCTTGAAGTCTTGTGGAAGCTTTAATTTTGAGTTTTGTGAATATGTTTGCTTCGTAATAGTTTGGAATCAAGTTAAAGATCCTAGCATGCACACCACTCTCTCTTAAACATTGAAAAAGAGTTTTATTTTCGTAAAAAGCACTCAACATCATAATAATCGATTATCACTTATAAGAATCGATTATCAAAGCTTTGAAATACTTGGTAGAAAACTTTCTCTCTCGAAGAATTGATTATCTCGAGCAATAATTGATTATCATAAGTACAATAATTGATTATCTGGTATGATAATCGATTATCACGCGTTAAATTCCAGAGTTCTGTTTTCTCCCTGCAATAATCAATTATCCTAATAAATGATTGATTAAATTCTAGAGGTATGTCAATATTCTTCCTATTATCTTAATCTTTCCATTGTAGTGTAAGTTATAATTTTTAACTTAAGATAGTTAGTAGCTATCACTCTCTTTTAAGGTGATAAAATCACTAGACATAGGATCTGCTTTGATCCGAACCAGCATAAATATTTGTGTTCTGTTCTATCTATCCTTAGTCTCTTTATATTCATCTTACTTTCTTCTTATTTGTTTCACACTATGATTTTAAGCAAGCAGAACTCAAATGTATATTGAGGATTTTATTAAACTTATTTTAATCAAATTAAAATTGAAAAAGGTTTAACTTTTATTAAGAAACCAATTCACCCCCCTTCTTGGTTTGTTTTACCACCACTGTTATTCTAACAGTTGGCATCAAAGTTAGTTCTTTGATTGTTATTTCAAAAACAGATCAGTAATGGCAGGTCAAATCCAAACTTTTGTTGAAGGTGCTTCTATTAACAGACCTCCACTCTTTGCTGGAGAAAGTTATTCATTTTGGACAGTCAGAATGCAAATCCTTTTGGAGTTTGTTGATCATGGAGTATAAGATGTTGTTGCAAATGGTCCTTTTGTTCCTATGAATAGTCAAGAACCAATAGAGTTTTCAACCTAGACCGTAGATAGACGTGCTCAATATGACATAAGAGCACGAAACATAATTTCCCCTTCACTAACTCTTGGTGAATTTTACAGGATCTCTGTATGGAAGACTGCAAAAGACATGTGACGTGTGCTGACTCTGACTGTCACATATGAAGGAACATACGATGTTAAAAGGTCCAGGAAGAACACTCTCATCCAACAATATGAGATGTTTAGAATGCGGCAAGGAGACTCTATTTATGATGTGCAAAAACACTTTACACATATCATATATCATCTAGTCTGTCCTAGTAAGACTTTCGATACTGACGAGTTAATATAAAAATTTTAAAATCTTTGAACAAGATGTGGCAACCTAAAGTCAGCGCAACCATGGAATCGAAAAACCTTTTATTTTAAAAAGTTCTTCTGTTTGACCTGTTTTCACAGCTTCTATTTATTTATTTTTTTATTCTTTTGGAAGTCGTGCTTTGATAGCAAGACTTCAGTTTTTTTCTTAATTTATATTGAAATTATTTCAGGAGACAAGATTTTCATATTTTCTTTAGTAAAAATAATGTTATTAAGTGTAGTTTTTCGTGTTTCTCAAAGGTTGTTAAATATTTATGTTTTGAATTTTTTTCTTGTGCTTGATATAGTCTCAATTAACCTATAAATTAAATGTGATTATGTGTGGCAATTTATCTAATGAGAATTGGAGTGATAATAAAATTTAGGACATTTCTTCCTCACCAAAAAATTGTTATAGCTTTATTTTTTTTATTGACTGTTATAATTATATTTAAATTAGCTTTTTAAACTACTAAAAAACCATGAGATTAATATAAGTTTTATATAAAAAATTATAATCCTTATTTGTTACCCTAGTTGTTGGACAATGCATTGCTCTCATTATCGATGCTACCCTTTGAAATTACTAATAATATCTTCATATAATACAACTACTAGATCTAGAAGGAACAAAGGTAAGTGTATCAACATTGTAACCTCTTTCCTTGGATTGTATTCCTTTTGTTGAGGCATCCAGAAAAACTTGCTTCAAAAACTAGCATAAGTTAATTTCTTTTTCTCATATGATAAATTTTATTAGTCTCAAACCAATAAGAAATTTGTGTTAATATTTTGGTAATTATTGAAAATTACATCAATCTCATCATTGTCATCATCTCTAAACAAAACCGATTGTTGACATGGGAGAACAAATCTTAATATTTGAACAATAGACCTTCTATGGTGAATTTCAAAACCAACAATTTTCTAACTACCTCACATGGTTATAAGTGTCTAGAATCATAATATCTCTTTATTTACATCAACAATGAGTGCTTCTATACATTCAGAATAACTATTACTAATTTTAATTATAGTTCTATTTATACTTTTGTTGGCATACTTAAACAAATATTTTATTAGATTGGACTTGTTGCTATATTTTGTATTGTCGTGAATTTAATACCTAGTAAAAGAATTGGACTATAAAGAATCAGACTACATATTACATGATTTAGGTTGACTTTTTTCGATAGATATACACCTATATAACTGTCATGTGAATATTCATTCATTTTCATCAATGATAGTTGAATATGTAAATTTTGAAAGATAAAATTTAGAAATCTACCTTCTTTCATGCAATTAATAAAATAAACATTATAAATGAGATATTACTGCAAATTTTATAATTAAAATAAATTTTAATAATTGTTAAAAAATATTTTAACTATTACATTTATATTCTTTTTAAAAATTATAATAAAATTTTCCACTTTTATCATAAATAGTATTTTTATATGCTATTTTTCAAATATAATTTGTAACACTCCAATATGTTAGATTATAAAGATATTAGAATATAAACATATTATATTATAAGGATATTTTGTTATAAAGATATTAGATTAATAAAAATATTCAGTTATAAAATTATTATATTATAAAGATATTTAGTTATTAAAATATTAGATCATAAAGATATTATATTATAAAGATGTTCAGTTATAAAAATATTAGATTATAAAGATATTTAGTTATAAAGATATTAGATCATAAAGATATTATGTTATAAAAATATTCAATTATAAAGATATTAGATTATAAAGATATTGGATTATAGAGATATTTGATTATACAGATATGAGATTATAAAGATAATATATATTATATTATAAAGATGTCAGATTATAAAGATAATACAATATAAAATAAAAAGAGGCTAGTTGGGTAGTTTGTTTTCACATACCTCTATTCTCTCTACCTCTATTCTTTCTATTCTCTCTCTACACTCTCTCTAAGGCTTAGATATTGAAACCCTAACGGTCTCTAGATCCAGAAGAAGCAATAGGAGGCTAATAATGTAAGGATGAGTTCTACCCAATCAATTTTGTGAACGGGTAAGTCTAGGTCCATTTATTCTTAAGAATTTTCTTTTGGAAAGTTTATGGTTTTTGAAGATTTTTCTCCATGAATTCTCTTTATGGGGAGATGTTATCCAGGATTTTGAGATAAAAGATGGGCTAAGGATTAAGACTGCAATTTTTTCATTTGAGCAAGGAACAAACAAAATCAAGGTTAGGGAAGTTAATGTTCAAAAATATATAAATTGATATTAAGAAAATTAATGTTATATATATATACATAATTAGTATGTTTTGTATATTATTGTTGTATTGAGTGTAATGTGTGAAAAACCTTGTTTTTGTATTGTTTATGATGTTTAAGTTGATATTTGGATGTTTGTTGACAATTAGTGGAATGAAAAATTTGTTTGAGGGGTAGAAACGAAAGTTTCTTTCCCTAGAGGGTTTTGGTCTCGATCCTATTCTTGTTTATAAATTTAGATTATTATCTCTAAATAAAATTGAGAAAAATTGATTGGTTATGTATGACCTATAATGTTTTTGTGTGAGGCCAAGTAGAGTCAAGGGTTGGTGCCCATAGTCTACTGATATGTGTTGATGAGATGTTTGGTACCCGGAGAGGTACAACTTTATATGAGGCTAAGTAGAGCTTGGGGTTGGTGCCCATAATCTACTGATGTGTGTTAATGAGATCTTTGGTACCCAGGGAGGTACAACTTTATGTGAGGCCGAGTAAGGCCTGGGGTTGGTGCCCATAATCTATTTATGTGTGTTGATGAGATGTTTGGTACCCGGGGAGGTATAACTTGCATTTTAGGTGGTGAGTTATGCTAGAGCGAATTCAATGAGACCCAGGTTCCACTGGTAGTCCCGGTCACATAGATTAAGATGCCAGGTGGTGAGGAGCCAATGGGGGGATGCTAAAGACCTGCTCTAAGGCTACATTGAGGTAGGCCAAGGCCAGAGTAGGGTTGATGAGTAGTCCTACCCCGTGGGTAGGGTGGTCGAGTGTTATTGTGTCGATCAGATGAGTCGACCACAATGTGACCCACAGTGTTAGTCTCGTGTTCGGGCATAGTAGCCGTGTCTTCCAGAAGATGTTTTCTTTTTAGGACATTTTGAATGTGCATGAGAATGTTGTGGTTATGTGTATTACATGATAATATTAATTGTGTTGTTACTTTTGAATTATTAAAGATGCATTAGATTCCAGAGCATTTAAGTATGTTCTATGATAAATGAGCATGAGAATATGTGATGATGGATATTACATGATACTATTATTTTGTGTTGTTATATTTTTGAATTATTAGCTTACCCAACAATTGTTGATTGTTTGGCCTGCGATAATCGTGTTTCACTACACCGGAGCAGATATTTTAATAGGTGAGAGGGATGCTCCCGAGTCCCAGGACTAAATTAGAAGATGAAGTAGAAATTCTTTGATATTTGCACTGTCTACCACAATCTTGTTATGATAAAAAATTTGCCTTTGGATCTGAGGCCAAACTTTTCAGTTTTCTTGAAACTTTTGTTTTGGTGGGTTTTGGTTGCAGTGAGTTGGATCTGGGATGTGTAATGACCTGAATCTAGTAAGTGTTGTTTTAGTGAGGATAACGAGTGGTTTTGGATCATAAAGAAAAAAAAACTGGACACTATCGAGCCTCGTAAAGATAAAATACACTTAAATTTTACTTCAAACCATACCAGGTCCGACATACGTCAGATGATATCTCAAACCTTATGTCTCCAAAATTTTGACGTCGAGATTCTATCACACCTAAAAAAGTCTTTTTTGTACCAGTAATATTAATTAACTTCACAAAATCAATTTGTACTAATAAATTTGTAATTTACTTAAATATTATAATTTTCATTATATATTTTTTGTTAATAATATGTTAGAATCATAATATATATTCTATAAATGATATACAAATTTTATTATACAAATTAATATTTTAATATTAAATTACATACAAATTTACATACTAACTATCAACCAAGTTTTACCTTAATCAATTGGATGGTGTACAAAGGAATTAAAAAAAAGCTACACTTTATTATTGTACTAAAGTTTAAACTTATATTTATATAATAATTTTTTTTAATATTCTCTTTTTAGGATATTCTTTTGCATATTTTTCTAACTTATACTAATTACCCTTAATACTTATTTTCGTTATTATTCGTGTTGTTGTTACTTTTTTCCTAAAACAATGTAAAAAAAGTCCTTAAAATATTTAAAGCTAAATAAAGAAATAGCTAACTAGGCACAAACTATCATGGATGGTTTTGGTAATCATAAAATATAGGATTTAAGTTTCATTACATTAAGGAAGTTTAACATTTATTATTTTATATACTACTTTACATAGGTTGTATAATTGATATAGATGTCTCTAATATAAAAAGTTAAGACCTCTTGAAATGGTTATTAATAAATATAGAACGAGAACACACTATTGGTTACCTATTAATATGTTCTTTTAAAAATAATTAGAACCTTTCTTACATGTTTTCAAAATGATATTGCTTTTTAATTTTTGTTTTTTCTTCACAAATTCGTATTTGAAGTTACATGATTTGAAGGATACTTTTGAGCATCTTCTCATGATCTTCTTATTACTTGTTTAACATGTAAGCTTTTGAGATTTCATGATGAATGTTTTTTCCAATAAAGTTTTCTCAACTTTCATTCTTCTTGACTTGAAGGGCACATATTTCGTGTTATGAGGACAAACTTCTATGAATCATAAAGAATATGATCATCTTTTCTTATAATGTTCATCTTCTTCTTTGTGGAGGTTGTATGTATGATTGGTCTACTATTGCCTTGTATTTATATCATAATTATATCTTGAAACAAAAGACTTGTTCTTGGTTATAATTATGTATAACTTTGAGCATTTTATATAAGTTTATTGTACAATAAATAAATATTAAATATGTCAAAATTATTTTATTTATTATCATCAAAGTTTAAATATCAAATAATTTTTTTTATAATATTTAACACTTTAATCTCATATTATCTTAACTCTTCTTTATCTTATTTAAAACTTTAAAACACTTTACTAAAATTATGTAAAAGTATGAGTCATAATATTAAAAAAATATCAAACATTTTTGTCATAACTTAAAAACAAAACATATGTGAAAAAATAATTTCAAATTAGATAAAAATTAAAAAAGTAAAAAATAATTTATTTTTTTAAAAGAGTTAAATTTAGTGAATTTAAAATTATTTTAGACAACTAGTAGAGGACTAATTTGTAAAAAAGATAGAAATGATAGAAATAGAATAATATTTTTTATAATTAATAAAAATATCAATATTAAAAAATTTAATAGAAAATATTATATTTTTTAAAATATCTTAGTTAATAGTTAGGTAGTTAAAAAAATTAAAATAAGTAGAATTAATATTGAACCTGTACAAGTTTGCACAATATGTTGGAAAAAAAAGATAAGGTATTTGGTTTGGAGTGGGGTAGTTACACATAGTGACTAGAAGTGGTTAATCACCCTCTGTTCCTTCAATTTTCAACTTTTTGAAACTTAAAGAAACTTTATCATTGTTCTATGAATATTTTAATTTTTTTATTTAATACTATTAGGTTAGTCACAGAAACTAGCAGAATACCTAGAACAAGATCTATAGAGAATTTAATTTGTCTATAGTGATACTAGAATTTTATCTAGAAAGACTAGAAAAATGGCACCAATTCATAAATTTTGGACATGCATAAGAGTTTTCACAACTAATGGATAGAGATATGAAGTATCACCACTAATGGATAGAGATATGAGCTACAACATAAAGTACTCAATCTCATCTTGTATATCTTATTGATAAAAAGTTATAGCAAATTCTTATTGATAAAAATTGAATATAAATTTTAATATTTAGAAAGAAAACATAATTTTAATAATAGTTAAGAAATATTATGAACATAATATTTACATTCTATTTAAAATTAAGTTTTTTATATACCCTTTCTTTCTTTAATTTTAATTAATAAAAAGATATATAATGTTCAAATGAATGGTTGTTATATTTACAATAAATTGAATAAAAAAACATGCAAAAACAGTTTTCTGTTTTTCCTTGCCATGTTATTATCCCTACTAACAAATTTGTGTAAGAATAATTTTCTATTTCCTCATTGCGTTCTTTGAATTAATTTGATCCTTATCTTAAACTATTGCTGATACTAAAGTTTAGATAAATTCAATTTTGAAAATGACCTTAATTGTATCTTAAACCCTGTAGAAGACAAAATTGTGCCAAAAAATTGGATGCTCTAGAGTTTGAAGTTTCAATTTTAAATTGAAAAGAGTATGAGATTAGAGATTTTTGAACAATTTGGTGCAGTGGTTTAGATATCTAAAATTGAGCTATAGAATAAACCTAACAAACATTTTCCAATACTATATAATGGACTACCTCTTTACCTTAATAAGGAGATCATGTGAAATATCATTATAATCAATCGAATCTAAAATTCATTTAAGATATTTTTTTAAAATCTCTTTCAATAGTTATTTTATCTTTGTTCATGTTAAAGTCAACTTCTAAAAGACTTCTTAATATCTTGTTTTTTACATGCACATATATGCACAAATGCCCTAAATTTGTTATTTCTTCTGTTACATCGTACCTAATTGCCCGCATAAAAAAAATTGAGCTACCAATAATAGAGAAATTGATATTAAAATAAATGGAATTTCATTTTTAACTATGTGACATGTGTCTAATTAATAAAAATGGTTGATCTGGTTGCTTGTAAGAAACAATGTGATACTTCTATGAAATGCAGTGCTAAAATTTTGGTATATTTTTCTGTTGAAATATGGTGATTGTTAATTAATACAAATGCAATTATTTGTACTTGCAACAACATTGTGTTCTCTAGAATCTGCTGATTGTGCTTGTGTAAAAGTGTGAGAAGTTTATTTATATTTGTGGGGTGGGACAAAATTGATGAATTGTTATTTGAAAATCCACAAACTTCATAAGATATTTCTCCAAATGACTCAATTGGTGTGATCTTTGGTAAAGAGAACCTAGGTCGGGTTATAGGATTATAATTGGGAGTTTGTCCAACACTTGCTTTTAACAACTCAAGCACAAGATTTAGTGGTATCAACTTAGGTTTATCAAGTGCAAGTAGTGCACAAAAAATGGAATGAAAAGTTATGAAGATGGAAAATGAACTTGCAACTATGAAGGGAGAAATGCAAACACATCTTGCTTTCATTGCATATGAGCGAAACATTCTGGAATATTTAGTTGCAATTCTTGCTGCATTAGTTAACACTTTTATTGATCAAGTATAAATAAATCATACAAAAAATAACGAGTTAAATAATTTTGCAAATGTATTAAAATTAATTATATAATTATATAAATAAATTATACAAAAAGTAATGGTGCTTCTATTAACAAACCTCCACTCTTTGCTGGAGAAAGTTATCCGTTTTGCAAAGTCAGAATGCAAATCTTTTTGGAGTCTGTTGATCATGGAGTATAAGTTGTTGTTGAAAATGGTCCTTTTGTTCCTATGAATGGTCAAGAACCAAAAGAGTTTTCAACCTATGAAAATAGACGTGCTCAGTATGACATAAGAGCACGAAACATAATTTCTCCTTCACTAACTCTTGGTGAGTTTTACAGGATCTCTATATGGAAGACTGCAAAAGACATGTGACGTGTGTTGACTGTCACACATGAAGGAAGAGACAATGTCAAAAGGTCAAGGAAGAACACTCTCATCCAACAATATGAGATGTTTAGAATGCGACAAGGAGAAACTATTTATGATGTTTAAACACACTTTACACATATCATATATCATCTAGTCTGGCCTAGTAAGACTTTTGATACTGACGAGTTAATATAAAAATTTTAAAATCTTTGAACAAGATGTGGCAAACTAAAGTCACTGCAACCATGGAATCGAAAAACCTTTTATTTTAAAAAAGTTCTTCTGTTTGACCTGTTTTCACACCTTCTATTTATTTATTTTTATTCTTTTGGAAGTCGTGCTTTGAAAGCAAGACTTCAGTTTTTGTCTTAATTTATATTGAAATTATTTTAGGAGACAAGATTTTCATATTTTCTTTAGTAAAAATAATGTTATTAAGTGTAGTTTTTCGCGTTTCTTAAAGGTTGTTAAATATTTATGTTTTGAATTTTTTTCTTGTGCTTGATGTAGTCTCAATTAACCTATAAATTAAATGTGATTATGTATGGCAATTTATCTAATGAGAATTGGAGTGATAATAAAATTTAGGACATTTCTTCCTCACCAAAAAATTGTTATAGCTTTATTTTTTATTGACTATTATAATTATATTTAAATTAGCTTTTTAAACTACTAAAAAACATGAGATTAATATAAGTTTTATATAAAATATTATAATCCTTATTTGTTATCCCTAGTTGTTGGACAATGTATTACTTGTTCGAAATGCAGTGCTTTTCTTCCAAACAAAAAGTTCTTCTTTCATACTACACCAAAATTTTGTCTTTTCTTCCCTTTCTTTCATATCCATCACTTTCATATTTATCTTCTTTTTGTTCAAACCTTTATTCAACCTTAGATTGTGCTTTCTTCCATTTTTATCTATTATGCCTTCATCTTCTTTGCCCTTCCATGGATGAGAAAGGAGGATCCAATTTCAGAACTTACTATTATTTCATTCTCAGAATTCTTAGGGATGTCTCCTTCTTTGATATTTGCACTGTCCACAAGCTTGTAATGGTAAAAATGTTGCCTTTGGATCTGAGGCCAAACTTTTTCAGTTTTCTTGCAACTTTTGTTTTAGTGGGTTTTGGTTGCAGTGAGTTGGATCTGGGATGTTTAATGACCTGGATCTAGTAAGTGTTGTTTTGGCGAGGATAACAAGTGGCTTTGGATCATAAAGAAAGAAAACTAGACAACACCGAGCCTCGCGAAGATAAAAAGATCTTAAATTTTACGTCAAACCATACCAGGTTCGACATACGACAAATGATATCTCAAACATTATGTCTCCAAAAAATTTTGACGTTGAGATTCTATCACACCTAAAAAAGTCTTTTTTATACCAGTAATATTAATTAACTTCACAAAATCAATTTATACTAATAAATTTATAATTTACTTAAATATTATAATTTTCATTATATATTTTTTGTTAATAATATGTTAGAATCATAATATATATTCTATAAATGATATGCAAAATTTATTTTACAAATTAATATTTTAATATTAAATTAGATACAAATTTACTTACTAACTATCAGCAAAGTTTTACCTTAATCAATTGGATGGTGTACAAATAAATTAAAAAAAAAGCTACACTTTATTATTGTACTAAAGTTCAAACTTATATTTATATAAATATTTATATAATATTTTTTTGTATATTTTTCTAACTTATACTAATTACCCTTAATACTTATTTTCGTTATTATTCATGTTGTTGTTACTTTTTTTCCTAAAACAATGTAAAAAAGGTCCTTAAAATATTTAAAGCTAAATAAAGAAAGAACTAACTATGCACAAACTTTCATGGATGGTTTTAGTTTCATTACAATAAGGAAGAAGTTTAACATTTATTATTTTATATACTAGTTGTATAATTGATATAGATGTCTCTAATATAAAAAATTAGGACCTTTTGAAATGTTTATTAATAAATGTAGAAAGAGAACACACTATTTGTTACCAATCAATATGTTCTTTTCAAAGTAATTAGAACCTTTCTTACATGTTTTTAAAATGATATCATTTTTTTATTTTTGTTTTTTCTTCATATATTAGTGTTTGAAGTTACATGACTTGAAGGATACTTTTGAGCATCTTCTCTTGATCTTCTTATTACTTCTTTAACTTGTAAGCTTTTGAGACTTCATGATGAAATGTTTTTTCCAATAAAGTTTTCTCAACTTTCATTCTTCTTGACTTGAAGGGCACATATTTCATGTCATGAGGAAAAACTTCTATGAATCATAAAGAATATGATAATCTATAGAAGACACACTCATATAATAGTTCTTATTACCTTTGTAGTATAATTTAGTACTTAAGTTTCATCTTTTTTTGTAATGTTCATCTTCTTTTTTGTGGAGGTTGTATGTATGATTGGTCTACTATTGCCTTGTATTTATATCATAATTATATCTTGAAACAAAAGACTTATTCTTGGTTATAATTATGTATAACTTTGAGTATTTTATATAAGTTTATTGTATAATAAATAAATATTAAA
Organism: Lablab purpureus; assembly: GCA_030347555.1. Taxonomy (NCBI): domain Eukaryota; kingdom Viridiplantae; phylum Streptophyta; class Magnoliopsida; order Fabales; family Fabaceae; genus Lablab; species Lablab purpureus. The sequence continues at coordinate 25,678,367 of CM059256.1, read as the reverse complement.
TATGTCAAAATTATCTTATTTATTATCATCAAAATTTAAATATCAAATAAATTTTTTTATAATGATATCTTTATTTCCAGTAATTAATAATAGAAGTAACCGTGGTTCAAAGTACTTATATATTTATTATTATAAAATACTTTATATCAAAATACTTATATATTTTGAATTTTTGAAAAGCATGTTTATATAAAACTTTAATTTAGAATTTTTATGCATTATTACAAAAATAACCTATTACATCATTGAATTTACTTTATAAGATCTATTCAATCTTCTCAACGTTATTAAAAATACAGTGATATTTCTGTAAATAATGTGAACTTCTTTAAATCAGAATTGTTGTTGTTGGATTAGAGTTTCACATCAGTCGGGATGGTTAATGCTCCAACATGAAACTCGAGTTTTACCTATGACTCAACACTCCGAGGTTAAGTTTTCCATAACTTGTTAGTGCGGCTCTATTTTTCTTCCAAACAAGAAGTTCTTCTTTCATTCTACACCAAAATTTTGTCTTTTCTTCCCTTTCTTTCATATTCATCACTTTGGTATTTATCTTTTTTTTGTTCAAACCTTTATTCAACTTCAGATTGTGCTTTCTTCCATTGTTATCTACTATGCCTTCATCTTCTTTGCCCTTCCATGGATGGAAAAGAAGGATTGTTGATGATTTAAGATTTGATGATGTTTATTTAGCTTTGATGATTGTGTTTATAATGTGCTGGATGTATGGTTAATAGTTCTGAAATGATTTAGGATTACTAGAGATGTTAGATTACCTGTAAATGATTAACCAATTGAATATTGATAATCTGTTGTTTTTGTTATTCATCAGTTAGTCTACTAATTTTGTTTCTCTAGTCGACTATTTTCATTAAATGTACCAAGAATACAGGATTAATGAAAATAGCAAACTGGTCTGGTTTCTCAGTCGACTATTTTGTTCCTGGCACCTACCTTATGCAGAAAACGTACAGAACGCGGGTTTTAAAGGTTTCAAAACAGGTTGACCCAATCCAATTCCTTTGGCTTATAAATACAACTCTAAAAGGCGTTTGCTGGAGTTGGAAAAATTCAAGCGAAAGAATTCAAGAGAAAACTCTCAAGTGCTGCAACATTCAGAAGCAAGAAAGATTCTGCAGAGTTTAAAGATTTTACTGTGTTGTTTGTTCAAGAAGATTTTTTTCTTTCTTTTCACTGTATCTTGTATTCTTTGATCTCTGGGTTAGAGATTCGTAGGTGGGTTTTAGAACCCTGTGTCTGTGATTGGGGTGATCACAGTGACTCAGTGTGAGTCAGTGGGTGAAGATCTGTTCTATAGTATTTTAGAATAGGTTCTTTAGTTTTCTTGTAGTGTTCAAGAAAGGATTTGTTGTAAAGAATACGATTTTGATAGTGATTAGGATCTGTGGAATTGCAGATCACCAACTGGATGTAGTTCTTGCATAAAGAATGAACCACTATAATCCTTGGTGTTATATTTTCTCCTCCTTCATCATCTGTTATATTCTGCAGTAAGAACTAACCTACTATTTCGCAATTATCAGTCGGCTAATTCTCAGTAAACTGCACCAGTAAATTTTCTGATACGAAAAAGTTTTCAATAAAGCATTATATCAATTCAACCCCCCCTTCTTGATATAATTCCGCATCTAACAAGGATCCAATGCCAAAGCTTACTATTATTTCATTCTCCGAATTCTTAGGGATGTCTCCTTCTTTGATATTTGCACTGTCTACCACAAGCTTGTTATGACAAAAAATTTGCCTTTGGATCTGAGGCCAAACTTTTTTCAGTTTCTTGCAACTTTTGTTTTGGTGGGTTTTGGTTACAGTGAGTTGGAGCTGGGATGTGTAATGACCTGGATCTAGTAAGTGTTGTTTTAGTGAGGATAACGAGTAGCTTTGGATCATAAAGAAAAGAAAACTGGACACTATCGAGCCTCGCGAAGATAAAATAGTCTTAAATTTTACATCAAACCATATCAGGTCTGACATACGTCAAATGATATCTCAAACCTTATGTCTCCAAAAAAAATTTTGACGTTGAGATTCTATCACACCTAAAAAAGTCTTTTTTATACCAGTAATATTAATTAACTTCACAAAATCAATTTGTACTAATAAATTTGTAATTTACTTATATATTATAATTTTCATTATATATTTTTTGTTAATAATATGTTAGAATCATAATATATATTCTATAAATGATATGCAAATTTTATTTTACAAATTAATATTTTAATATTAAATTAGATACAAATTTACATACTAACTATCAACCAAGTTTTACCTTAATCAATATGGTGTACAAATGAATTAAAAAAAAACTACACTTTATTATCGTACTAAAGTTCAAACTTATATTTATATAATAATTTTTTTCAATATTCTCCTTTTAGGATATTCTTTTGTATATTTTTTCTAACTTATACTAATTATCCTTAATACTTATTTTCGTTATTGTTTGTGTTGTTGTTACTTTTTTCCTAAAACAATGTAAAAGAAGTCCTTAAAATATTTAAAGCTAAATAAAGAAATAGCTAACTAGGCACAAACTATCATGGATGGTTTTGGTAATCATGAAATACAGGATTTAAGTTTCATTACAATAAGAAAGTTTAACATTTATTATTTTATATACTACTTTACATTGGTTGTGTAATTGATATAGATGTCTCTAATATAAAAAGTTAAGACCTCTTGAAATGGTTATTAATAAATATACAAAGAGAACACACTGTTAGTTACCTATTAATATGTTCTTTTAAAAATAATTAGAACCTTTCTTACATGTTTTAAAAATGATATTGCTTTTTTTATTTTTGTTTTTTCTTCATAAATTAGTGTTTGAAGTTACATGATTTGAAGGATACTTTTGAGCATCTTCTCTTGATCTTATTACTTCTTTAACTTGTAAGCTTTTGAGACTTCATGATGAAAAGTTTTTTCCAAAGTTTTCTCAACTTTCATTCTTCTTGACTTGAAGGGCACATATTTCATGTCATGAGGACAAACTTCTATGAATCATAAAGAATATGATCATCTATAGAAGACATACTCATATAATAGTTCTTATTACCTTTGTAGTATAATTTAATATTTAAGTTTCATCTTTTTTTGTAATGTTCATCTCCTTCTTTGTGGAGGTTGTATGTATGATTGGTTACTATTGCCTTGTATTTATATCATAATTATATCTTGAAACAAAAGACTTATTCTTGGTTATAATTATGTATAACTTTGAGCATTTTATATAAGTTTATTGTATAATAAAGAAATATTAAGTATGTCAAAATTATCTTATTTATTATCATCAAAATTTGAATATCAAATAAATTATTTTATAATATTTAAGACTTTCATCTCATATTACCTTAACTCTTCTTTATCTTATTTAAAACTTTGAAACACTTTATTAAAATTATGTAAAAGTATGAGTCATAATATTAAAAGAATATCAAACATTTTTGTCATAACTTAAAAACAAAACATATGTGAAAAAAAAATTCAAAATAGATAAGAATTAAAAAAATAAAAAATTTTATTTTTTTAAAAGAGTTAAATTTAGTGAATTTAAAATTGTTTTAGACAACTAGTAGAGGACTAATTTGTAAAAAAGATAGAAATGATAGAAATAGAATAATATTTTTTATAGTTAATAAAAATATCAACATTAAAAATAATTAATAGAAAATATTATATTTTTTAAAATATCTTAGTTAATAGTTAGGTAGTTAAAAAAATTAAAATAAGTAGAATTAATATTGAACTTGTACAAGTCTGCACAATATGTTGGAAAAAAAAGATAAGGTATTTGGTTTGGAGTGGGGTAGTGACTAGAAGTGATTTCCTTCAACTTTCAACTTTTTGAAACTAAAAGAAATTTTATCATTTTTTTATGAATATTTTAATTTTTTATTTAATACTACTAGGTTAGTCACAGAAACTAGCATAATACCTAGAGCAAGATCTATAGAGAATTCAATTTGTCTATAATAATACTTGAATTTTATCTAGAAAGACTAGAAAAATGACACCAATTCATAAATTTTGGACATGCATAAGAGTTTTCACAACTAATAGATAAAGATATGAACTATCACCACTAATGGCTAGAGATATGAGCTACAACATAAAGTACTCAATCTCATCTTGTATATCTTTCCAAAATTGATAAAAACTTATTGCAAATTCTTATTGGGAAAACTAAATATAAACTCCTTCTGGCCATAGACAAATAATCAAATTCATTCCTAAATTAACTCTAGCTCCTTTGCATAGTGATAATTATTAGGAAAATACTCCTCCAGGAATCTATTTTTGAACAAGGCTTTCAAAGGTATGGTGGTGAGATCTTATTGTATCAGTTGTGTGTCTTGCAACTTTCAAGTGACGCAATACATCCTAATGTTGTTTTGCCATAGTATCATTCTGCCACTATAAATGTGTAGTCATTATCTTTATTACTCCAGCAATATAGGACATCAAAGGAGTGGTGGGTTTATCCGAATATTAAAATATCAAAATAATTAGATCAGACATATCTCGCAACTATCATAATGAAATTCTTTTATCACATCCAACATATTATAATAGTACTAACTTCCACAGGTTAATCAAGGATCAAACTACTCTGATACCACTGATATAATATCCTTATCAACATATTATATACATACATACATATATATATATATATCACAATCATATAAGCAATTCATATAGGATTCACCACCCATGAAGAGCTCCAATCATGCATACAACATATCGTACATCACAACGAAAATTATATATCCATCCAAAGCACATATAATTTCATCTCAACTTATATGCCTTATATCGTCATCATAACATGTATATAAGCATTTAATCCGCCCACAACATCATTAATATTAATTATATTATCATTCATGGCATAAGAACATATTTCACTTCCAACATACTGTCGCTTGAGCGACCTCATCATTTACAAGAAATCATGCTAACCTCGCTTGCGCGACTCACCTGTCGCTTGAGTGATGTTAAACCTGAGAGCACCCCAAGTTCTAAGTCTATTTTACCGAGAACATCACCTCATTGCTTGAGTGATACTTAGTTTGAGAGTTGTTAGAATATATAGGATTTCGTATTCTAGTGTAATGGGCTCAGCCTATCCCTTGTATTTCTTTTATAAATAAATGTTCAACTCTATGTGATACAGATACAAGAGAATTCATCCTATACCTAATTCTTAAATAAGAGCAAAAAGGACATAGACCACACCACCGTTTGAGCTATCATCCCATTGCTTGAGCGACACACCTTTAGGGAGAGAGAATTGTCTCGACCTCTCTCTTGCTTGAGCTATAGTCATTGCTTGAGCAATACAAACTACCTCCTGAGCGACCAACATGTTGTTTGAGTGACCAACATGTATCTTAAGTGACCTAAGGCGATGTGTGTAATGGTTACACATTGCTTAACCATCACTTGAGCAATCACATCTTGTTTGAGCAATATTTAGGCCAAGAGTCACCTTCAACAATTTATCACCTTGATTTTCCAATGTTTCGATCTTGATATGAAGATTTTATACATCCCTAGACTCCTCAACAATGTATTTACCAGCTTACATAAATATATAACTCTATATAGATCCAACAACTCAATAACCTCACGCTTTCATATTTCATATATCTCCTATCTAAACAACTATCAAATATTTCAAAGAAAGTTTGTTAACTCCTCTTACTTGGATTGAAGAAACTTTTACTTTGATAATCTTCTTGTAACCAGCTCCAATCAAACCTAGGTAAGTTTCCCAAACTAAACTTTATATGGGCAACATCTCCTCTTAAACACACTTAAACCAGAAAAGAAAAATATTTATTTATTATTTATCTTTTATTTTAATTATTTATTTTATTACAATAATAAAATATATGTACATATTAATGAAAAGTTTATAATATATCTTGCATGAAACAAATATAATTATGTCAATTGACTTAGTAATAACTAATTATATTTCGTTTCTGTGCAAATATAAAAAATTTAATTTCTTGATTTTTATATATTTTAACAATTATATATTTTTCTTTTCAAATTTATGTTGCCATTTTACGTTTTGAAAAACAGTAAAGGTTAATTGTTCAAGAATTGCTAATTTATTAATGTATAATTATTATTAGTAAATATATTTTAAATTTTTATTTTTTAAGTAAATATTAATTAATATTTTTAAATTATTTTAAGAAACTTTATCATCCTTTTATGAATTTTTTAATTTTTTATTTAATAGTCATAGAAACTAGCAGTATACCTAGAACAAGATCTATAGAGAATTCAATTTGTCTATAGTAATACTAGAATTTTATCTACAAAGACTAGAAAAATGGCACCAATTCATAAATTTTGGACATGCATAAGAGTTATCACCACTAATGGATAGAGACATGAGCTACAACACAAAGTACTCAATCTCATCTTGTATATCTTTCCGAAATTGTTAAAACTTATACCAAATTCTTATTCGAAAAAATAAATATAAACTCCTTCTGGCCATAGACAAATAATCAAATTCATTCCTAAATGAACTCTAGCTCCTTTGCATAGTGATAATTGTTACGAAAATACTCCTCCAGGAATCTATTTTTGAACATCATGAAGGCTTTCAAAGGTATGGTGGTGAGATCTTATTGTATCAGTTGTGTGTCTTGCAACTTTTAAGTGACGCAGTACATCCTAATGTTGTTTTGCCACAGTATCATTCTGCCACTATAAATGTGTAGTCATTATCTTTATTGCTCCAGCCATATGGGACATCAAAGGAGTGGTGGGTTTATCCGAATATTAAAATATCAAAATAATTAGATTAGACATATCTCGCAACTATCATAATGAAATTCTTTTATCACATCCAACATATTATAATAGTACTAACTTCCACAGGTTAATCAAGGATCAAACTACTCTAATACGATTGATATAATATTCTGGAAAACTAGAAAGTATCAATCATACTAGTAAGATAAAACATAATGATTATATTATATATGTATACATATAGTAGACAGAATACACATCATTACTATCAATTCTCAATACGAAGAACATAAGATAAAAATCTTAATCTATCATCATGTAGAAGTCTCGCTTCCAGCTCCTCTTGGAAAAACATATACTCTCATATTAAGTACAATCATACTCATACTCCAACCAAGAGTGAGCTAATGAAAAATAATCAAACTTATGTCATTATCATTAAATCATCAAATTACAACCATCATGCATATGTCCAAATCATGCAAATGAATACCAACAAACTCATAATTAGTCACACATCATGTCATGACTAAATGTGAAATTTCTTTTGAAATACTTTAACTACAATCAATATGTCTCACCAAAGCTAACACATGACAGATACCATAAGAAAATCTTCAACAATCTTCTTCCTTGAAAGCATTTATTGTTCTTTATATCTTGCCTTTATTTCCATGAAGCAACCTTCCTTTGCGAGATAAAATCAAGTCTTTAATGTTGCAAAAAAAACTTTATATCTTCATCATCAAAACTTCAATCTTCATGACTTATTGAGATAAAAACTTCATCAACACTTTCTGAGTAACTTTTTACTCATACTTGAAATATGTCAACAATCTCCCCCTTTTTTATGATGATAAAAAGAAACTTAAAGACTTGTGATTGATATCCTGAAAAAGAAACTTAGAAAATATTGTATGGATATCTCCATCATAAATGTTAGTCCATAAAGAAAATAATATAGGTAATCTCATAGCATTTAATTTTCAATTCGAATTCGAATTCCAGATAATTAAATTTCAAGGAATTTAATGCACAAAAAAGAATTTAATGCATGGAAATATTTCTTTAAACTCCCCCTTAAACTTTTCTCTTAATGTTTAAGATATTCTTAGATATTCTAATCAATTATTTTGAAATACTTCCTTATTCTCCCCCTTAAACTTTAATTCTCCTCCTTAAAATTCTACTCTTAATGCTTGAGATATTTTTGATATTTTGTAGACAATTATCAATCAAGATGTATTTTTCTCCCCCTTTATTTTTATCATGATAAAAAAGATTACACATCAAATGAGATTTACACAGCAGAAGCAATTAATACACAGAAAAACATGGAGAGAAAATAAAAAAATAGCAGCTGGAAAAAAAAATTGGAACTAAGGAACAAGTGAATTTTTAGCCTATTCGGTGTCTTCACTATCCCCTTCTTCTTCTTCCTCTTCTTCAACATCTTCAACTGGTTGTTTTCCTCTGGAAGATTCAGTGTTATCTTCTTCAAGAGATATGTCTTCAATTTTTAGTTTCCTTTCCACTCGATATACTCTTCTATTCAACCTTGAAAGTCTTGAGCAAAGATCATCATAGTGTGCAATTTGGAGATCCAGAATGTTGTCCATTCTTGAGTATATGTTAGCCTCCATGGAACCTGGTTGGGGTTGTTGTTGGTCATTTTCTTCATCTTCCTCCATTGGTGCCTCTTCTCCTCTTTGTCTAATAGCATTACCTTGTTCAATAAGGCCCATATGACGTAGAACATTTTTGCCTATTTTGCTGTTGCTTAGCAAAACCTGTTTTGTTTCCCCTGTGAGATCTACTCCTTTGTATACTAAAATCTTAGAAATAAACACTGAGTAGGGTAAAGCAAAAGTGGATAATCTTGTAGCTTTAAACATATTATCAAGAATAATTGTTGGCCAATTTATGCTAACATTATTGAAAAAGCCATACATCAATAAAATATCTTCTTTTGTTAGTTGAGCATGATTTGTGCCCCTAACAGCAATAATCCAAACAATAACATAATGAAGCATTCTTTCATTTAATTTAACATTACCAACTTTATACAGACTCTCTACTTGGAGGTTAGGATCTTTGCAGAATTTTCTGAATTCAGCAAGTTTATTGAAACCTTCAAAACCATAGGTGATGTTGATACCTCCTTCTATTGATAATCCAGCTACTGTTTGCCATATGTCTTCATCAAAATGGATTTGTACTCCTTTTACCTTGGTGCTTGGACTACCTGTACGAGAGGTTAGATTAAAGTAGAAGCACAAACAAGTCTAGCAACACAAATATAGTAGAGATTTCGCGCACACAATGTGAATCAGAAGCAGAAAAACAACAAGAGTGAGAGAAACTGAAAGTAGCACTTTGATTCTCAATCTTAGTATTTATAGACATGAAATCTGACTTCAACCCACTGAATTAATGCCAATATAGCCGTTGGGGAAGGAATATAGCTGTTGTAGGACAAAAATCATGTGATTCAAAGCTCCAACATTCAAAAATAGTGTGAAGAAAAACACAGAACGTCGCATTTAATCGATTAGGGGATAAACGTAATTGATTATTTGCATGCAAATTTTTCCAGAAAACGAAAACCCAGAAAAATAATCGATTATCTGTTTTACATAATAGATTAAATCACTCCTCAGCGCTTTTAATCAATTATGATACGAGCTAATCGATTATGAATGAAAACATTTTCACAAACAGCGCTTTTAATCGATTACAATACAAAATCTAATCGATTATTTACGTGATTAAAACAGATTTTCATAAAAACACATGATTAACATCAAAACTTATCAATAAACACAAATCAATCAAAAGATTTATCATCAACAATACCTAGATCTCTTCTAAGCTCATAAAATCTATCTCTAGGCAAGGGTTTTGTAAAGATATCCGCTAGTTGATGTTTTGTGTCTATATATTCTATTATACAATCTCCTTTAGCTATATGATCTTTAATAAAATGATGTCTAATTTCTATATGCTTGGTCTTAGAATGCATGATAGGATTTCTAGTCAAATTAATGGCACTAGTGTTATCACACTTAAGAGGGATATGATCTAGAAAGATATCAAAGTCTTCTAATTGTTGTTTCATCTATAGGATTTGAGCACAACAACTGCCTGCTTCTATATACTTAGCCTCTGTGGTTGAAAGAGCAACACTAGCTTATTTCTTAGAATGCCATGAAATTAAAGAACATCCCAAAAGATGACATGTTCCACTAGTACTTTTCCTATCAACTCTACATCCACCATAATCTGAGTCTGAAAAACCAATAATACTAAGAGAGGCTCATGAAGGGTACCATAAACCAAAGGTTTTTGTTCCTCTAAGGTATTTAAGGATTCTTTTGACTGCCTTTAGGTGAGATTCTCTAGGGTTGGCTTGAAACCTAGCACAAACACACACACTTTGCATAATATCAGGTCTATTAGCAGTAAGATAAAGCAAGGATCCGATCATACCTCTATACTTTGTTTGATCTACTGCCTTACCATTTAAATCTTGATCCAGATAACAAGATGTAGCCATGGGAGTTGCAGCTTCCTTGGAATTTTCCATCTCAAATTTCTTTAAGATCTCATTGCAATATTTTGTTTGACATATAAATATGCCTTTCCTCATTTGTTTGATTTGCAAACCAAGAAAGAAATTTAATTCTCCCATCATGGACATTTCAAATTCTCCCTGCATATTTGTTGCAAACTCTTGGCAAAGATCATCATTAGTTGATCCGAATATGATATCATCAACATAAACTTGAACAATTAGAATATGTTTCTTTGATTTCTTAATGAAAAGAGTAGAATCAACTTTACCTCTTCTAAAACTATTATCAAGTAAGAAATTAACTAACCTTTCATACCAAGATCTTGGAGCTTGTTTTAGTCCATATAGGGCTTTCTTCAACTTGTTGACATGATTTGGATTTTTGAAATCTTCAAAACCTAGAGGTTGTTCCACATAGACTTCTTCCTTGATGTATCCATTTAGGAAAGCACTTTTTACATCCATTTGAAACAATTTGAATCCCACAATGGAAGCATATGCTAGTAACAAACGAATAGCCTTTAGTCTTGCTATGGGTGCATAAGTTTCATCATAGTCTATTCCTTCTTCTTGTCTATAACCTTTTGCAACCAGCCTAGCTTTGTTCTTGGTGATATTCCCTTCTTCATCAAGCTTACTTCTAAAAACCCATCTGGTGCCAATAACCTGCATATTGTTAGTTTTAGGAATTAAATCCCATGCCTGATTTCTTTCAAATTGATTAAGCTCTTCTTGCATTGCTATACACCAATGATCATTCGCTAAAGCTTCTTCCACGGTCTTTGGTTAAATTTGTGAAACAAAAGCAAAATTCATGCAGTGTTTACGGCATCAGCCCAAAAGTATTTAGGTAAATTACTTTCATTCAATATAGTTCTTGCAAGTTCTTCTAAAGATCTATTTTTCCTTTCAACTACACCATTTTGTTGTGGTGTTCTTGGTGCTGAAAAATTATAAGAAATACCTCGTTCTTCACAAAAAATTTCAAAAAGATGTGTTTTGAAATTCACCGCCATGATCACTTCTTAAAAATTTAATTTTGAAATCTTTTTCATTTTGAATAACCTTGGCAAATTTTCTAAATTCTTTGAAAGCATCACTTTTAGATGAAAGAAAAAGTGTCCATGTAAATCTAGAGTAATCATCAACAATCACAAGAGCATAATAATTGCCACCAAAACTTTTTGTTCTAGAAGGACCAAATAAATCCATGTGCAATAGTTCTAAAGGTTTAGAAGTGGAAACAACATTTTTAGATTTAAATGAATTTTTAATTTGCTTCACTTTTTGACAAGCTCCACATATTTTATTATTTTGTAAAATTAGTTTTGGCAAACCAATTACTAACTCTTTTGATATGAGTTTACTTATATGTGGCATATGAATGTGAGCAGCTCTCCTATGCCATAACTATGGATCTTCTTCTTTAGCTACTAAACAAGATATATTTCTAGATGAAGATGCATTATTAATATCAATGAGATAAATATTATTATGTCTCTTACCAATGAGGGAAATTTGATTAGAGTCCTTGTGATGTATTTTGCAAAGATCACTATCAAAAGTTACCTTTAAGCCTTTATCACAAAGTTGACTAATGCTTAGCAAATTGTGCTTCAAACCATCAACAAGAAGAACATCATGAATCTTTAAAGACTCTCCAATATCTCCACTACCAATGATCTTTCCCTTGTTGTTGTCTCCACTAGTTACAAAACCTTGTTCTTTCTTTTTTAAGCTTTTAAATTTGCTTTTATCACCTGTCATATGTCTTGAACATCCACTACCAAGATACCATAAGGATTTTCTAGACTTGGGACCAACCTGCAATGTAAACAAAAATATTTAGGTCCCCTAAAATTACTTATTAGGGTCCTCATGGGTTAGAAACAATTTTTCCATTGGGAACCCATTTGTATTTCCCATTAGGAACACTAAAACGTCTAATATTGCATTTATTTACTGAATGACCTTTATGCATGCAATAGAAACATGTTGGAACATTTGGTTTTCTTGAAAAAATTTTCTTTTCAAAAACCTTCTTTGTATTAGATGTTTCACCTTTTACAAAAACAGTTTTGGTAGGCTTTTATTACTTTTGAAATTATAACCAAGTCCTGCTTTTTGATATAAACCTTTTTGCACATTTAAAACATTATTTAAATTTTGATTTCCCATGGTGAGTTTTGAAAGAGACATTTCAAGATAAGGTACTTTATTAGCAAAAACCTTGCAATCTTGACAAATAGGAATTTTTTATTTGCACTTACATGGAATTTTTGCCTTTTCCAAATCTTCTTTCAAAACCTTTTTCTTTTCTTCTAAATCAACGATTTTCTTTACAAGATTCTTGCAATCATTTTTTAATTTATTATGAAGAGAAGTAAGTTTTTCAGATTTTTCACATAAATCAAGAAATTCTTCAAGCAATTCATCATAATTATTTGGAAGACCAAAATCACTTACCTTGCTACATGTCGATTCAGCATCATTCGCCATGAGACAAATATTTGCTTCTTCTTCCGAGTCACTTGAACTTTGAGAAGAACTCACTTCATTATCTTCCCAAGCAATGTATGCCTTCTTTTTCTTTTTATCAAAAGGCTTCTTATTTTTCTTTCCTTTTTCTTCTTCTTTCTTGATGTTGGGGCATTCCGACTTCAAGTGTCCCCTTTTTCCACAACCATAACATTTATAATTGTCAAGAGAATTTAAATTTTCAGATTTCTTACCTTTCTTGAAATTCCCTTTGTTTTTGCTCTTGATGAACTTTTTGTATGTCTTGACAAACATGTTAATGTCACTGCATTCAAGATCATCATCTGTATCACTACTCTCATCCTTATAGGATTCGGCTTTAAGAGCAACACCCTTCCTCTTGACATCTTCTTCTTCTCCTTTGAAGCGTCCAAGTTCAATTTTGTGTTCTCTAAGCTTTCCAAAGAGAGTGATCATGTTCATATTTGTGAGATTCTTTGATTCCGTGATTGCCGTCACTTTGGGTTTCCATGTCCTGTCCAAAGATTTCAAAATTTTCACATTTAATTCTTCAGTGTCAAATTTCTTACCTAATAACACCTTGAGGTGATTTACAATGTGGGTAAATCTTTTGTGGACATCATAGATGGTTTCTCCCTTGCTCATACGGAACATTTCATACTCTTGAATCAAGGTATTTTTCCTTGATCTCTTAACATCCTCCGTTCCTTCATGTGTGACTTCAAGAGTGTCCCACATCTCCTTTGCTGTAGTGCAATCAGATAACCTGTAAAACTCATTAACAGTTAAGGTAGATGATATCATATTGCAAGCCCTTATGTCACATTGATGCTCGCTGTATTCTTCTTTTGTCCATCTTGCTCTTTCTTTGGGTACCTGCACTTCATTAACAGTGGTCATAGGATTATATGGACCTTTAACAACTGCATCCCAAACACCTTCATCATTAGACCTAAGGAAAATATCCATCCTCTTTTTCCAAAAAGGATAATTTTCACAGAGTGGTGGTCTATGAATAGATGCACCTTCAATAAAAGATTGATTTTTTCCTGCCATAACAATCTTTGATTTTGAATAACTTTGAAAAATCAGGCTCTGATACCAATTGTTAGAAATAATGACAGTGTAAAAAATCAAGAGGGCGGGGGTGAATTGGATTTTTGAAAAACTTTTTCCCTTTTAAAATAATTTTCCAGATTTTAAATAATTCTTCAAAAAATAAGATTTGGATTTTCCTTAACCTTTGATAAGAGCAGTTTGAGAAACAAATGTTAAAATGATCCTTAGTAAAATAAAGAGATAGGGAAAGAGGGATAGAACACAAAGATTTATATTGGTTCGGATTTAGCCAATCCTACATCCAGCTCCCAATCACAACAAACTCATGATGATCACCCCACTATCTTTAATTGCAATTACAAACACCAATCCAGTGACAACATGTAAAAACAAATAAAGATAAACAACAACACCTCCTTAGACACACTAAGGATGATCCCCACCTCTCTTGACACACAAGAGATGAACACACCTCCCTTTAGAACAGATCCAAGGGATGAATTACAACAATCAATAAACAGTAAAGAAAACACCTGATGAGTGCTGGATATGAAAGCTTAAGCACACTTAAATCACCACTTCCAAGAACTTAGATCAACCTTGAGAGAGCAAGAAAGCGGTTTTGAAAACTTTAGCGCAAGAACACTTTTAATTTTGTGTTTGATCATATGTGTTTAACCTAAGACATTGCCTTTCATTTTATAATTTGAAATCAGCTCAATGTTTCCATTCTTAGGTTGATTCAGCATTGAATTCGCAAAAACATCGTATTTAATCGATTATATAAAAGCTGTAATCGATTATATCAGAGTAAAACTGGAAAACATATTTTTCCTGATATAATCTATTAGATTAAGGCCATAATTGATTATATGAAACCCAGAAGCAATATAATCGATTATAAAAAACACTTAATCGATTATTTTGTTCATTAAACACTTTTAATTCAAATTTTAAGTTAAATAATCAATTCTATTTTGATACCTAATCGATTAAAAGCGTAGAAAAAGGTTTTTGCGGAAAAACGACTTGCTCTTAAGTTTGAAATAGCCTTGAATGGGATTTATGACTTACTCTTTTTATCCATCACTCAAAACTGAAACTTCTAAACTTGAATCTTCAGCTCTTAAGAAAATCTTCGACAATCTGCTTCCTTGAAAGCATTTATTCTTCTTTATATCTTGCCTTTATTTCCATGAAGCAACCTTCCTTTGTGAGATAAAATCAAGTCTTTAATGTTGCAAAAAAAAAATTTATATCTTCATCATCAAAACTTCAATCTTCATGACTTATTGAGATAAAAACTTCATCAACACTTTCTGAGTAAATTTTTACTCATACTTGAAATATGTCAATAGAACTCACCCGCATGCTCCAGCTATCTTGAGGGAAACTTCAGAGGGAACCAGCTACTAGACGGTTCGATTAGTCTTTCGACCCTATACCCAAGTCAGACGAACGATTTGCACATCAGTATCGCTGCGGGCCTCCACCAGAGTTTCCTCTGGCTTTGCCCCACTCAGGCATAGTTCACCATCTTTCGGGTCCCAACAGGTATGCTCTCACCCGAACCCTTCACAAAAGATCAGGGTCGGTCGGCGGTGCAACCCACAAGGGGATCCCACCAATCAGCTTCCTTGCGCCTTACGGGTTTACTCACCCATTGACTCACACACATGTCAGACTCCTTGGTCCGTGTTTCAATACGGTCCGAATTGGGAGCCCCACAAGCTTTATGCATTGCAAAAACAAGAAGGAACACATATAATGATTTTAGGATCCTCCGAGGTCTCCAAGGAGAAGCCCGGATGGAAAGACTTCTAACATGCCACACAATTACCATCTAGTAGGTAGGCAACACGGGGACCAACCGAGCATCTTCACCAAAACTATAAGGTGGAAACAAAGAAAATGCATGTTTGACCGTTCGATGCACAAGGCACGGAGCCGGCCAACAAAAGCATCATCATCACAACTCACACCCTCACGTTCGCAAAACACAGCACCCCAAGATGGTCCTCCCCCCACTTGCCATTGTGATGTGATCTCAATTCAGGAAAAACCTCAACCCATGCAAGGAGGAGTCACCACAACAAAATAAGAAAAGGAAAATATGAAAGAAAAGTTTACAAAGAATTTTGAAGAAAAGGAAGGAAGAAAAGGAAGGAAGAAAAACAAGGACAATGTATAAGAAGCTTGAAAGAAGAGAATAAAAATATTAATAGCTCTTGTAATTTCCTTGTAAATAAAAATAGAGTTAGTTTAGTTTCTTTCTTTGAAATAGAAATAAGATGTTACTTGTTTGGACACATGGATAGTATCAAAAACAAGGGCCTTGTTTGGGAAGCTTTGGAGCATCTTCCAAACATGGCCTAACCTTTTAGAATTCCACCCATGTGCATGCATTTTCGTTTTCCCCTTTCTATATAAGGGTGTGAGTCTCATTTGTAACATAACTTTGAAGATTAATTGAGAGCAAGAGCTATTTCTCTTTGAAGTTCAAGAGGTAAGCCTCATTTCTAGAATCTTATCTTGAGTTTTCCATAATTCAAGTGGTGATTGTCCTTTGCACTTATCTTTCTTCATGAAAGTGGCGTGTTCTTCATCTTCTTGTCTTGTTCATCTTTTCCTTTTATTTGTTCTTGGTTTCCTTGCATGGCTGCACCATTCATGGATCATTTCCATCAATTTTCACCGATTCAAATTCAATTAAACTCCTTTTATGGCTTCCTATGCATGTGTTATTGTTTTTAATCGGTTGAATTGAATTGTTTTGCAATTTCTAAGTGTGGGCTGAATTTGAACCCTAACATTTGGGGAAAAATCTGATTTCATGTTCTTCCGTGCAATTTTACATGTTATTTTGATTCCATATGCTTATACACATGTTTGATAGATCCTACATCACTTGCAATGCCTCCTAGGCATCCATCACATTGGCAAGTAAGCAAATGGAAACATCAAGAGACGTCACATCTGCATCGCTAGGTATGAAACGGAACAACGCTCACACCCGTGAGCCACCAGCAATGCCTGACCACCTGCTCTAGCTGGGATCGACTAAAGACTGCACACAATGGTGTGTTGTGCAAGCCTCCCCCTAGTAAATCAAGGAAAAAGCCCTTATCACTAGCGTGACTCGTCCATCACCTCAGTTGCCAACAAGGTACTATAAGTCCTAAAAAATCCGAGGCAACAAATAGGACAACTTTCACATGCCAACATCATCGATAACGAACTCACCATCGATCGAAGACCCCACACAAATGTGTTTTTGGCAAGTCCCCCCTCAAAAAACCAAGGAAAGAACCCTACTCACTAATGTTGCACGCCTAGCACGTTGGTAGCCGACAAAGCTACTCGAAGTCCTAAGAAATCCGAGGCAACATTCGAGGCAACAAATAGGACCGCTTTCGAAAATTCTAGCACCGTCCATGCTAAACTAGCCACAAAAGTGAAACCCACATTGTTATCCTAGGGACAGGTCTAGACCCACTGACCTACCGCGTTCGATTCGGCCGAGCCGGCGATTTTAGACCGTGGTACGAGCAACCACTATCACGATAGAGTATGCTCCACACACCACAAGGCGCATGGAAACATAGGGGAGGGGCCCTCATGACACTTCCCTCCAAGACTGACCATGTGGGAGTGGCCAGGCTTGGGGAGCCCTCCCCCCCTATAATAGGCTAATATGCAAAAGTCAAATTTGTACAAGTAGATACACCTTTTTTGAGCAGACATAAGTCCATAATTGGACCTAGAGACCGAATTTGGACGAGATATTTTGCAGGCATCGTCATAAAAATGATATCTCTTGGTTCCCAAAATATTAGAATTTTTTATGAAGTGGAAGTATTTCTTTTAATTTTTCAAAGACCCGAAATCGTAAAATCGGGAAAAATGGAGAAACGCCTCTAAATGTCGAATTTTGAAGTGATTTTTTGCAATTAATCCCACAACAACATATCAAAAGTGCCCAGAAAATTTCATTGTCATTGGACATGGCATTGAATTTTGACGAATTTTTGTTGAAATGGACAAACTTGATAAACTTTAAAAATTGAGAACAATTTCAAGATGACATGGTTTTGTCCCCAAACCCTCCTCAACGCCATAGCGGGGCCATTTCGAGTTGTTTTCCACCAATGTTTCCCCAAATCCCACCGGTGCCAAAATTTGAGTCGCGGCACACAAGCCGGCATGTGCCGTGGTGCACCACAAAATGACCCGCCAAGTTAACTCCACCAACATGCTTTGGTTTTGCCCCAAAACCTTCCCCCATGCCTTAGGGGACCCATTTGGAGTTGATTGCACTTAATGTTTCCCAAAGCTGCCCCAGTGCCAAAATTTGAGTCACGGCATACAAGCCGGCATGTGCCGTGGTGCACCACAAAATGACACCAAGTCAACTCCACCAACATGCCTTGGTTTTACCCCAAAACTTTCCCCCATGACTTAGGGGAGCCATTTGGAGTTTATTACCACTAATGTTTCCCAAAACCGCTCCGGTGCCCAAATTTGAGTCACAACACACAAGCCGGCAAGTGCCGTGGTGCACCACAAATTGACCCACCGAGTCCAATCCGCCAACATGCCTTGGTTTTGCCCCAAAACCTTCCCCCATGCCTTAGGGGAGCCATTTGGAGTTTATTGCCATCAATGTTTCCCAAAACCACTCCGGTGCCCAAATTTGAGTCACGGCACACAAGCCGGCATGCGCCGTGGTGCACCACAAAATGACCCACGGAGTCAACTCCTTCAACATGCATTGGTTTTGCCCCAAAACCTTCCCCATGCCTTAGGGGAGCCATTTGCATTTGATTGCTATCAATGTTCCCCAAAACCGCTCTGGTGAAAAAATTTGAGTCATGGCACACAAGCCGGCATGTGTCGTGGTGCACCACAAAATGACCCACCGAGTCAACTCCGCCAACATGCCTTGGTTTTGCCCCAAAACCTTCCCCCATGCCTTAGGGGAGCCATTTGGAGTTTATTGCCATCAATGTTTCCCAAAACCGCTCCAGTGCCAAAATTTGAGTCACGCCACACAAGCCGGCATGTGCCATGGTGCACCACAAAATGACCCACCGAGTCAACTCCTTCAACATGCATTGGTTTTGCCCCAAAACCTTCCCCCATGCCTTAGGGGAGCCATTTGAAGTTGATTGCCATCAATATTTCCCAAAACTGCTTCGGTGCCAAAATTTGGGTCACGACACACAAGACGGCATGTGCTGTGGTGCACCACAAAATGACCCACCGAGTCAACTCCACCAACATGCCTTGGTTTTGCCCCAAAACCTTCCCCATGCCTTAGGGGAGCCGTTTGAAGTTGATTGCAATCAATGTTTCCCAACACTGCTCCGGTAACAAAATTTGAGTCATGGCACACACGTCGGCATGTGCCGTGGTGCAACACAAAATCACCCACAGTCAACTTCACAAACATGCCTTGGCTTTGCCGCAAAACCTTATTTAGGGGAGCCATTTGAAGTTGATTGCCATCAATGTTTCCCAAAACTGCTCCGGTGCCAAAATTTGAGTCATGGCACACAAGCCGGCATGTGCCGTGGTGCAACACAAAATGACCCACAGTCAACTTCACAAACATGCCTTGGCTTTGCCGCAAAACCTTCCCCCATTGTTTAGGGGAGCCATTTGAAGTTGATTGCCATCAATGTTTCCCAAAACCGCTCCGGTGCCAAAATTTGAGTCACAGCACAGAAATCGGCATGTGCCGTGGTGCACCACAAAATGACCCATCGAGTCAACTCCACCAACATGCCTTGGTTTTGCCCCAAAACTTTTCCCCATGCCTTAGGGGAGCCATTTGGAGTTTATTGCCATCAATGCTTCCCAGAACGCCTCTGGTGCAAAAATTTGAGTCATGACACACAAGACAGCATGCGCCATGCTGCACCACAAAATTACCCACCAAGTCAACTCCACCAACATGCCTGGGTTTTGCCCCAAAACTTTTCCCCATGCCTTAGGGGATCCATTTGGAGTTGATTGCCATCAATGTTTCCCAGAACGCCTTTGGTGCAAAAATTTGAGTCATGACACACAAGACGGCATGCGCCATGATGCACCACAAAATTACCCACCAAGTCAACTCCACCAACATGCCTTGGTTTTACCCCAAAACCTTCCCCCATGCCTTAGGGGAGCCATTTAGAGTTGATTTCCATCAATGTTTCCCAAAACCGCAATGGTGCCGAAATTTGAGTCACGACACACAAGCTCGCATGTGCCGTGGTGGACCACAAAATGACCCACCGAGTCAACTCCACCAACATGCCTTGGTTTTGCGCCAAAACCTTCCCCCATACCTTAGGGGAGCCATTTGGATTTGATTGCCATCAATGTTTCCCAGAACCCCACTGGTGCAAAAATTTGAGTGACGACACACAAGACGGCATGCGCCATGCTGCACCACAAAATGACCCACCGAGTCAACTCCACCAACATGCCTTGGTTTTGCCCTAAAACCTTCCCCCATGCCTTAGGGTAGCCATTTGGAGTTGACTGCCACCAATGTTTCGCAAAACAGCTCCGGTGCCAAAATTTGAGTCACGGCACACAGGCCGGCATGTGCCGTGGTGGACTACAAAATGACCTATCTAGTCAACTCCACAAACATGCCCTGGTTTTTCCCCAAACATGCCCTGGTTTTCCCCAAACCTCCCCCCATGCCTTAGAGGAGACATTTGGAGTTGATTGCCATTAATATTTCCCAAAACCAATCTGGTGCCAAAATTTGAGTCACGGCACACAAGCCTGCATGTGTCATAATGCACCATAAAATGACCCACCGAGTCAACTCCACCAACATGCCTGGGTTTTTCCCCAAAACCTTCCCCCATGCCTTCGAGGAGCCATTTGGAGTTGATTGCTATCAATGTTTCCCAAAACCGCTCCGGTGCCAAAATTTGAGTCATGACACATAAGAGGGCATGTGTCGTACTGCACGAAAAATTACCCACTGAGTCAACTCCACCAACATTCATTGTTTTTGCGCCAAAACCTTCCCCCATGCCTTATGGGAGCCATTTGCAGTTGATTGCCATCATTGTTTCCCGAAACCGCTCCAATGCCAAAATTTGAGTCACTATACACAAGCCGGCATGTCCTGTGGTGCACCACAAAATAACCCACCGAGTCAACTACGCCAACATGCCTTGGTTTTGCCCCAAAACCTTCCCCCATGGCTTAGGGGAGCCATTTAGAGTTGATTGCCAATAATGATTCCCAAAATCGCTCCAATGCCAAAATTTCAGTCACGACACACAAGCCGGCATGTGACATGGTGCACCACAAAATGACCCACCGAGTCAACTCCACCAACAAGCCTTGGTTTCGCCCCCAAAACCTTCCCCCATGCCTTAGGGTAGCCATTTGGAGTTGATTGCCATCAATATTTCCCAAAACTACCCCGGTGCCAAAATTTGAGTCACAGCACATAAGCCGGCATGTGCCGTGGTGCACCACAAAATGACCCACCGAGTCAACTCCACCAACATGCCTTTGTTTTGCCCCAAAACTTTCCCCCTTGCATCAGGGGAACCATTTGGAGTTGATTGCCATCAATGTTTCCCAAAACTGCTCCGGTATCATAATTTGAGTAACAACACACAAGCCGGCATGTGCTGTTGTGGACCACAAAATTACACACCAAGTCAACTCCACAAATATGTCTTGGTTTTGCCCCAAAACCTTCTCCCATGCCGTAGGGGAGCCATTTTGAGTTGATTGCCATCAATGTTTCCCAAAGTTTGAGTCACGACACACAAGTCAGCATGTGTGTGGTGCACCACAAAATGACCCACCGACTCAACTCCACCAACATGCCTTGGTTTTGCCCCGAAACCTTCCCCCATGCCTTTTGGGGAGCCATATGGAGTTGATTGCCAACATGCCTTGGTTTTGTTCCAAAACCTTCCACCGCGCCTTAGGGGAGCCAGTTGGAGTTGTTTGCCATCAATGTTTCCCAAAATCGCGTCGGTGCAAATTTTGGTCAAGGCAGACAAGACGACATGTGTCGTGGTCCACCACAAAAGGACCCACCGAGTGAACTGCACCAACATGCCTTGGTTTTACCCCAAAACCTTCCCCCATGCCTTAGGGGAGCCATTTGGAGTTGTTTGCCATTAATGTTCCCCAAAACCGCCTCGTTGCCAAGATTTGAGCCACGACACACAAGCCAGCATGTGCCGTGGTGCACCACAAAATGACCCCCTGAGTCAACTCCACCAACATGCCTTAGTTTAGCCCCAAAAGCTTCCCCCATGCCTTAGGGGAGCTGTTTGGAGTTCATTGCCATCAATGTTTCCCAAAACCGCTCTAGTACCAAAATTTGAGTCACGAGACATAAGCCAGCATGTGTCGTGCTGCAGCACAAAATGACCCACCGAGTCAAGTCCACCAACATGCCTTGGTTTTTCCCCGAACCCGTCCCCCCATGCCTTAGCGGAGCCATTGGAAGTTGATTGCCATCAACGTGTACCAAAACCACTCCGGTGCCAAAATATGAATCACGACACACAAGACGGCATGTGTCGTGGTGCACCACAAAATGACCCATCGAGTCAACTCACCAAGACACCTTGGTTTTGCCCCAAAACCTTCCCCCATGCCTTACAGGACCATTTGGAATTGATTTCCATAAATGTTTCCCAAAACCGCTGCGGTGCCAAAATATAAGTTACGGCACACAAGCCGGCATGTGCCATGGTGCACCAAAAAATGACCCACCGAGTCAACTCCCCTAACGTCCCCTGGTTTTGCCCTCAAAGCTTGCCCATGCCTTAGGGGAGCCGTTTGGTGTTGATTACCATCAATATTTCCCAAAGTCGCTCCGGTGCCAAAATTTGGGTCACGACACACAAGTCGGCAGGTGCCGTGGTGCACCACAAAATGACCCATGGAGTCAACTTTGCCGACATGCCTTGGTCTTGTCCCAAAACCTTCTGCCATGCCTTAGGGGAGCCACTTGGAGTTGTTTGCCATCAATTTTTCCCAAAACTGCCTCGGTGCCAAAATTTGAGTCACGACACACAAGTCGACATGTGCCATGGTGCTCCACAAAATGACTCCCCGAGTCAACTCCACCAAGATGCCTTGGTTTTGCCTAAAAACCTTCTCCATGCCTTATGGGAGCCATTTGGAGTTGATTGCCATCAATGTCTCCCAAAACTGCTCCGGTGCCAAAATTTGAGTCACGGCACATAGGCCGGCATGTGCCGTTGTGCACCAGAAAATGACCCACCGAGTCAACTCGACCAACGTGCCTTGGTTTTCCCCAAAACCTTCCCCCACGCCTTCGGGGAGCCACTTGGAGTTGATTTCCATCAATGTTTCCCAAAACCACTCCGATGCCAAAATTTGTGTCATGGCACACAAGCCCGCTTGTATCGTGGTGCACCACAAAATGATCCACCGAGTCAACTCAACCAACATCCCTTGGTTTTGCCCCAAAACCTTCCCCCGTGCCTTACGGGAGCCAATTGGAGTTGATTGTCATCAATTTTTCCCTAAGTCACTCTAGTGCCAAAATTTGAGTCACGACGCACAAGTCGACATGTGCCGTGGTGCAGCACAAAATGGCCCACGAAGTCAACTTTGCCAACATGCCTTGGTTTTGTTCCAAAACCATCCGCCGTGCCTTAGGGGAGCTAGTTAGAGTTGTTTGCCATCAATGTTTCCAAAAATCGCGTCGGTGCACATTTGAGTCAGGACACAGAAGCCGACATTAGCCGTTGTGCACCACAAAATGACCCACCGAGTCAACTACACCAACATCCCTTTTTTTTGCGCCAAAACCTTCCCCCATGCCTTAGGGGAGCCAATTGGAGTTGATTGCCATCAATGTTTCCCTAAATTGCTCTGGTGCCAAAATTTGTGTCACGACACACAAGTCGGCATGTGTCGTGGTGCACCACAAAATGACCCACGACGTCAACTTTGCCAACATGACTTGATTTTGCCCCAAAAACCTACCCCCATGCCTTAGGGGAGCCATTTGGAGTTGATTGCCATCAATGTTTCCCAAAACCGCTCCGGCACCAAAATTTGAGTGAAAGCACATAAGCAGGCATGTGCCGTGGTGCACCACAAAATGACCAATCGAGTCAAGTCCACCAACTTGCCTTAGTTTTGCCCCAAAACCTTCTCCCATGCCTTAGGGGAGCCATTCGGATTTGATTGCCATCAATGTTTCCCAAAACCGCTCCGGTGCCAAAATTTGAGTCACGACACACAAGCTGCCATGTGTCGTGGTGCACCACAAGGTGACCCACCTAGTCAACTCCACCAACATGCCTTGGTGTTGCACCTAAACCCTAAACCCTAAACCAACATCCCTTGGTTTTGCCCCAACTGGAATTGATTTCCATCAATGTTTCCCAAAATCGCTGCGGTGCCAAAATTTGAGTCACGGCACACAAGTCGGCGTGTGTCGCGGTGCGCCACAAAATGACCCACTGAGTCAAGTCCACCAACATGCCTTGGTTTTGCGCCAAAACCTTCCCCCGTGCCTTAGTGGAGCCATTTGGAATTGATTGCCACAAATGCTTCCCAAAACACCTCTGGTGCAAAAATTTTAGTCATGGCACATAAGCCACCATGTGTCGTTGTGCACCAAAAAAAGACCCACCGAGTCAACTCCACCAACATTCGTTGGTTTTTCCCCAAAACCTTCCCCGATGCCTTTGGTGAGCCATTCGGTGTTGGTTGCCATCAATCTTTCCCAAAAAAGCTCCGGTGCCAAAATTTGAGTCACGGCACACAAGCTGGCATGTGCCGTGGTGCACAATAAAATGACCCACCGAGTCAACTCCACCAACATGCCTTAGTTTTGCTCCAAAAACTTCCCCCACGCCTTAGGGAGCCACTTGGAGTTGATTGCCATCAATGTTTCCCAAACCCGCTCCGGTTCCAAAATTTGAGTGAAGGCACACAAGCCAGCATGTGTCGTGGTGCACCACAAAATGACCCATCGAGTCAACTCCACCAACATGCCTTGGTTTTGCGCCAAAACCTTCCCCCGTGCCTTAGGGGAGCCATTTGCAGTTGATTGCCACGAATGTTTCCCAAAATGGTTGCGATTCCAGAATTTGAGACACGACACACAAGTCGGCATGTGCCGTCGTGCACCACAAAATGACCCACCGACTCATCTCCACCAACATGCCTTAGTTTTGCCCCCGAAACCTTACCCCATGCCTTAGGTGAGCTATTTGGAGTTGATTGCCATCAATGTTTCCCATAATCCCTCTGGTGCCAAAATTTGGGTCACAGCACACAAGCCAACACGTGCCGTGGTGCACCCCAAAATGACCCACAGAGTCAACTCCACCAACATGCCTTGATTTTCCCCAACACCTTTCCCCATGCCTTAGGTGAGCCATTTGGAGTTGATTGCCATCAATGTTTCCCATAATCCCTCTGGTGCCAAAATTTGGGTCACAACTCACAAGCCAACACGTGCCGTGGTGCACCCCAAAATGACCCACAGAGTCAACTCCACCAACATGCCTTGATTTTCCCCAACACCTTTCCCCATGCCTTAGGTGAGCCATTTGGAGTTGATTGCCATCAATGTTTCCCATAATCCCTCTGGTACCAAAATTTGGGTCACAGCACACAAGCCAACACGTGTCGTGGTGCACCCCAAAATGACCCACAGAGTCAACTCCACCAACATGCCTTGATTTTCCCCAACACCTTTCCCCATGCCTTAGGGGATCCATTTGGAGTTGATTGTCATGAATGTTTCCCAAAACCGCTCCAGTGCCAAAATTTGAGACAGGGCACACAAGCCGGCATGAGCCGTGGTGCACCACAAAATGACCCACCGAGTCAACTCCCCCAACATGCCTTGGTTTTGACCCAAAACCTTCCCCCATGCCTTAGGAGAGCCATTTGGAGGTTATTTCCATCAATTTTTCCCAAAACCGCTCCGCTGCCAAAATTTGAATCACGGCACACAACCCGGGATGTGCCGTGGTGCACCACAAAATGACCCACCGAGTCAACTCCACCAACATCCCTTGGTTTTGCCCCAAAACCTTCTGCCATGCCATAGGGGAGCCATTTCAAGTTGATTGCCATCAATGCTTCCCAAAACCGCTCCGGTGCCAAATTTGAGTCAGGGCATATGAGATAGCATGTGTTGTGGTGCACCACAAAATGACCTACTGAGTCAACTCCACCAACACGCCTTGGTTTTGACCCAAAACATTCCTCATGCCTTAGGGGAGCCATTTGGAGTTGATTGCCATCAATGTTTCCCAAAACCGCTCCGGTGCCAAAATTTGAGTCAGGGCACATAAGTCGGCATGTGCCGTGGTGCACCTCAAAATGACCCACCGAGTCAACTCCACCAACATGCCTTGTTTTCCCCCTAAACCTTCCCCCATGCCTTAGGGGAGCCATTTGGAGGTTATTGCCATCAATGTTTCCCAAAACCGCTCCGGTGCCATAATTTGAGTCACGGCACAAAAGCCGGCATGTGCCGTAGTGCACTACAGAATGACCTACCTAGTCAACTCCACCAACACGCCTTGGTTTTGCACCAAAACCTTCCCACATGCCATAGGGGAGCCATTTGGAGTTGATTGCCATCAATGTTTCCCAAAACCGCGCCGGTGCCAAATTTGAGTCAGGGCACGCAAGAAAGCACGTGCTGTGGTGCACCACAAAATGACCTACCAAGTCAACTCTACCAACACGCCTTGGTTTTGACCCAAAACCTTCTCCATGCCTTAGGGGAGCCATTTGTAGTGGATTGCCATCAATGTTTCCCAAAACCGCTCCGCTACCAAAATTTGAATCACGACACACAACCCGGGATGTGCCGTGGTGCACCACAAAATGACCCACCTGGTCAACTCCACCCACATGACTTGGTTTTGGCCCAAAACCATTCCCAATGCCTTAGGGGAGACATTTGGAGTTGATTGCCATCGATGTTTCCCAAAACCACTCTGGTGCCAAAATTTGAGTCACGGCACACAAGCCGGCATGTGCCGTGGTGCACCACAAAATGACCCACAGAGTCAACTCCACCAACATGCCTTGGTTTTGTCCCAAAACCTTTCCCAATGCCTTAGGGGAGACATTTGGAGTTGATTTCCATCAATGTCTCCCAAAACCGCTGCGGTGCCAAAATTTGAATCGCGGCACACAAGTCGGCATGTGCTGTGGTGCACCACAAAATGACCCACCGAGTCAACTCCACCAACATGTCTTGGTTTTTCTCCAAAACCTTTCCCCATGCCTTAAGGGAGCCATTTGGACTTGATTGTCATCAATGTTTCCAAAAACCGCTCTGGTGCCAAAATTTGGGTCTCGACACACTGTTGTCATATTTCAAGTTTAAGTGTTGATGAAGTTCTCTCAATAAGTCATGAAGATTAAAGTTTTGATGATGAAGATTTAAATTTCTCTAAACAACATTAAAGACTTGTATCATCTCACAATGGAAGGTTGCTTCATGGAAAAGGTAAGCACTACAAAAAATTGCGTTAAATGCGGCGGTTATAATATGGCGGTTCTCATAAACTATCGTAATTTACTTCATAATATGGCGTTTTTATAACTTCCATAATTTGCATTTAAACTATGGATTTTACAACTGCCATAATTTTCTGCGTGTTTTCGTTCCCTCCATTTCAATCTTCTATGACGAGTGCCCTCTATCTTAAAATAAAATAAAAAATATTTTAAAACTTATTTTGAAAACCCTTAGTCTTAATCCCTCCATTCTAGCAGCTTCCATTCTCAATCTCTATTTTCCATTTTCAATATTTCGGTCTCCATTTTCCATCTTCGTACCTCTCAATCTCGCGTGTTCCCTCTCAACCTCATGTGCTCCCTCTCAATCTCACGTGCTCCGCCTTATTCCTAATCTCTAACCCTAATCTCATTCTCGCATTCTCCACTCCCATTCACAATCACAAACCCTAATCTCTTCCTCTGCTCTTACTGGATTTGTTACTCAATCTCATTGTTCTTCTTTGGTTAGATAGACGCTTGGGACACTTCCAAACTTCTTCTTCGTCCAGGTACAACGCCATTTTCTTTTCTCGTTGTTGTGTTTGTTTTTGTGTCTCGCTTTCATTGAGCAAAACAGAGCCTCTGGGTTATGCAAAAGGTTTATTCAATTTTATGCAAAAGGTTTATTCAATTTTATGCAAAAGGTTTATGCAAAACGTGACCAGATTTTTGTTTGCTGTTTGGCTGTATTCAATTTTATGCAAAAGGTTCCCAAATAATGTTGTTCTGTTATCATTGTCCCAGCTACTCGGTTGCCTCTCTTGACTGAAACAAAATTGAAAATGCCTTCTCATCCTTTTCCTTTTCTTTTCTACTTGTTTTCTACTGATTTTGTTCGGAAGGAAGGTAATAAAGTGAATAGTTTAAAAATTAAGATAGCTACTGCTTTTATTGTGGATGGAGGGTGTGGTGATGGGGATGTGGTGACTTATAGAAATAGGGAGGTGGTGGGGATGGGGATGGAGGGGGTGGTGAGTTGTAAACGTAAGGTGGGGGAGGAAAGGGAGATGGAGGAGGGGGAGAGTGGTAAACGTAAAACTGTAATGGCCAGTTGGCAGGTTCTATGCTTCTATCACTGTTGTCGTTCCTCTTGATGCGATGATAGTGGCTATGTTTGATTTAGGCTCTGGCCTACTGTGTCCCAAGACAGGATATGATTCATATATTGACCTCACCACAGAAACTCAGTGGACTTAGTCCTGCTGTTGTACAACATTCACGCGCATGTCTGGTTTGGATGCTTTGGCAGATTGTTCAATTCATATGTGATTCTTTCGAGCATATTATAGTACAGAGGATTGTAGATTCGTGTTAGATGATAGTAATATATTTCTTTTTTATTAAAAGTTTATTGTGCGTGTGGAGAGATTTGATAAAGCATGCTTAGAATAGCAAAATTAATAAAGCATATGAGATTTAGATATATGAGGAATATGATACTGTATCTGTGTGCAGTTTGACAGCTAAAAGACCTGAATTTTGTGTTGCTGAAACAAATTGTGGAGTCTGAATCTTGGTGTAGCATATATATGGTTGATCTGAGATTATATTATATATATATATATTTATGTATTATTATTATTAAAAAATGATCATATTGGTATAAAATATTATAATAGTGTATATTATATGAGCTGATTTGTAAAAATTTATTATTACAGGATTATATTAACTCTCTGGGAGCAGGGTGGCAGCCACCGAGACCGTGATACTACCAAAGGGATCTTCCGCACTCTTGTCTGTATGTTCAGGACTGTCTTTGTTTTATATTGTCTTTCAATTCAACTACTTGTTTAAGGAAATACTGTGTGTGGCTTTGTTTTGTATCCTCCTTCAACTATCTGTTTGTTTTATTACCAGGCATTTATTATGTACATGTAGAACATGTAGATTCCTTTATAAATACTTACGCAAAACTATAAAATATATATATGTAATGAGTGTGGCGGTGGAGGATACTTCCAAGGTGGAGGCGGTGGTCCAGATATGATGCCTGGTAATCCTTACCAACAACAACAATACATGGCTGCAATGATGAACCAACAAAGGGCAATGGGTAATGATAGATTTCAACCAATGATGTATGCTAGGCCTCCTATGGCAGTCAATTATATGTACCCTCCTCCTTATAGCTACCCTCCTCCTCCTCCTCATGAACCATATTCCAACTTTTTCAGTGATGAGAATACTTCCAGCTGCAGTGTTATGTGAAGAGTAATGGGAGGTGATGCTGGTAAGAGAGGGTTGTTTGGTTATGGTTGCAAAGCCCTCTCTAATCTGATGATGCAATATTATACAATGGAAATGAGTTTCAATTTTAGTCTCGTGTACTTCAATTTTCTTCCTATCCCTTTTCTCTAAGTTAAAGTAGAGCTTTTGGTCACCATAGGGAAGTAATTTATAGATTTTATAATATTTTATGATTTTGAGAACTATCGAGATCATCATGTAGCTGGAGATATGGTGATGGTGGACTTCCTCCATGTGAGATGTTTATGTGTGTTTATATGTTTCAAACAGAAATAAATTTCAGAAGAAAAAGGAAAAAAAAGAAAAGAATGGGGGTAAACAAAAAATGCCTCTCTCACTCTTTTCTCTCCAAGACTTAAATTTTCTTCATAATCAATCTTCTTTTGCTGTTATTATTCTTTATCATTTCCTCTGGCACGCATAGTAACATCATGTCCATTAAAGAATGCTTTGTGTTGCTTTTGGACATTGTCGTATCTGTGATTGTACTTTTTATTCTGTGGTCCTATAATCTTTTAATAAATAAAAATATATCATTATTATAAAATTAAATATATTGTTTATAATACATTGTATTAAAACGATGTTATAATGGGATAATTGAATTGTATAAAATGAAATATGCCAAATATTTATACCATAATTGTACATACAGAAGAGAGTAGTTAATTCGTTTAGTCCATAGTTATAATGAGAAGTGGATTAGTGAGTGAGTTGTAAAATAAAGACTTAAAAGTATTTTCGTTTTAACTAGATACCATTTTCAGTGGGCTCATTTTGTTTTCCTATCCATTTTTAATGAGAATGAAAAGTAAACAATTGCAGAATAGAGAAAGAAGAGGCGCAATTATTATTTAAAAAAATTACAGAGTTTTTGTAAGTTGAGTAGTATAGTTTTTGTAGATGATGATGATGAAGAATGGGAGTAGGTATGAAATTGTTATACCGTGTGGTAGGAGTTGTTGGTTGTGTGTGTGCGATGTAGATGAATTATGATAGGAGTGAGTGGTTATGAGGAAAGAGTGTTTGTTATTGTTTTTGGGAGTAGAGATGAAAGTGATTATTTATTGGCGAGGAGGGAGGGGGGGTAGATGTAGGACGTAGGAGTAACAGAAATGGATAGGGATGTGTTTGATGGTAATAATTTAATATAGTTGGTTTGGCATTGGAATAGGTGAAGGTATCCGACAATGTTCTTATAATAGATAAATTAGGTTGAAATATAAAAAACAAAAATAATAGATAATTATTTGTTGGTCATTATTACTGAACTAGTTTGTGAACAGTGAGAGATTGATATTTTTATAAGAGGTGCGGTGCGATAGAGGCGGTGTTGGGTTTGGATGCATTCTAGGGCAAGAGGCACGAGTTACATAAACCCAACAGCGAATTACTGTCTTCTTCGTTTATGTTGATTTTCTCCTTCTCACTCATAACAATCACTCTGACAATATATATTATGTACATGCAGAACATGTAGGTCATAAGTGTGTTCCTCGCAAAGGACAAAAACCAAAACCTTGCTCGTGACCACCTTGGGAGAAGATTAAGAATTCAGGTACTTCAAATTCCCAAAATATTTTTCTATTAATGTCATCTTGAAAGAGTAGTTAGTAATTTTTCTATTTTTATATTTTTCTATTCAGGTATTTATTTTTCTATTTTATAACGTGTAGTTAGTAATTTTTCTCAATCTTTATAAGAGAGATGAAGAGTGTATTTTTTAATTTATATTTTTTAATGACTAAAAGTTTGTAGAATGATTAAATTTTTTTTGATAAAAAAAATCCAAGCAAGATAAAATTAAAAAAAAATCTCAATAAAAAAAAAACCTTTCGAAAATGTTCTTAGTTATAGAAAATGTTCTTATATTTGAAGAACAAGTTTTGAAAAATGATGTAAATACGAAAAAGGGATAGTAGTTATTAATTGTATTGTTATGTGATAGATATTTAATTAATTTTCAGCTTGATAGTACAACTTCATATGAAATGTATTTTTATCATGCATGCTCCTTAACTTTTGTATAATGCAACTTAAATAGGAGATACTAATGCAACATAAATATTATGTTTTGTAGAGTCATGCCAATAGATAAGTCTTGGGTTAGAAAACCACGAAACACAATTGAATATGCAAATGGATTGACTGTTTTTTTGAACTTTGCCTTTGAACATTCAAATGGACATGTCATTAAGTGTCCATGTTCAAAGTGTGGTTTCAAAAAGTGGCAAACTAGGGATATAGTTCAAGAACACCTAACATGTAGAGCTTTCCCTAAAAACTACATAACATGGTATATGCATGGGGAAGGGCCAAATGTGAGTGAGTCTAGGACCTTTAATACTACACATGTCATAGAAGATGATTCAACACCTCAAAATGAAATGGAAGACATGTTGAACGATGCATTTTGATTTGTGGGGAATGATGGAAATGATTTTGATGAAGCTTCTGATGATGAAAATGTGCGTAATGAAGATAGTACAGATTTTGATGACCTTTTAAAAGACAATAACCAACAATTATATTAAGGTTGTACAAAGTACTCAAAGTTGTCTTTCATGCTAAAGTTGTATCATATAAAATGCATGTGTAGAATGAGTGACAAAGCAATGACTATGATTCTAGAATTGTTAAAGGATGCATTTGAGCATGCTAAGTTTCCAAAGTCATTCTATGAGGCGAAGAATATCATAAACAAACTTGGTCTTAACTATTCAAAAATATCGGTCTGCCCAAAAGATTGCATGCTATATTGGGGTGAAGAGAATGAAAGCTTAGAAGAATGTAAAAGGTGCAAGATGTCTAAGTGGAAAGATAAAGACAAGAAGCAGCACGCAAAGATTTTGCGTTACTTTCCACTAAAGCCGAGATTGCAAAGATTGTTTATGTATTCTAAGACAGCTGATTCTATGACATGGCATGCATCAAAGGATAACCAAGATGAAATGATGAGGCATCCTAGAGATTCTGAGGCTTGGAAAACATTTGACCTACTTCATCCAGAATTTGCTAATGATGCTCGAAATGTAAGACTTGGCTTAACTAGCGATGGATTCAACACTTTTGGAGCCATGAGTACAAGTCATAGTATATGGCCAATAGTCCTCATCCCATATAATCGACCTCCTTGGGAGTGTATGAAACAAACCTCGTTCATCCTCTCCATGATAATTCCTGGTAAACAAATGCCAGGAAATGACATTGATGTATACTTACAACCACTCATCAAAGAGTTGAAGGAATTATGGTTTGATGGAGTGAAAACATTTTATTCTTCAAAAAGGGAAATGTTTATGATGCGTGCAGCTTTGATGTGGACAATTAGTGACTTCCCTGGACTTGGCAATTTATACGGATGGAATACACACACTTGGTTTTGCCTGTCAGTCTTGTAACTTTGACACGGACTCATGTTTGTTGTATAGGGGTAAATACAGTTTTATGGGACATCGTCGATTTCTACATAAAGATCATAGATTCAGACGAAGTCGATCTCTTTTTGATGGAAAACTTGAGGTAAGAGATCCACCGGTATCTTTGTCAGGGTACCACATATTTGAGCAAGTGGAGGGTATCAATGTTACATTTGGAAAACCACTAGATCCTATTGTAACAGGAAAATGAATTCGAGGAAATAATGTTGAAGTTGTTGGAGTAGAACAATGGAGGAACAGAAGCATATTTTTTGACCTTCCTTAGTGGAAGTCCAACTTATTACGCCATTGCCTAGATGTTATGCATATAGAAAAAAATGTTTGTGATAATGTCTTATATACTTTGTTGAATGACCCTAAGAAGTCAAAAGACAATCTTAAAGCACGAAAGGTTCTAAAAGAAATGGGTATAAGGAAGGACCTTTGGCCGGATGATAAAGGAAGATTCAGGCCAACTTTGTTTTCATTGTCAAAAGCAAAGAAAAAAGTGTTTCTGCAAACATTGAAGAATGTTAAAGTTCCAGATGGGTACTCAAGTAATATCTCAAGGTGTATTGACTTGAAAAGTGGAAAGATCTTTGGTCTAAAAAGTCATGATTGTCATATTCTTATGCAACAAGCTGCTACCTATTGCCATACGTAATGTTTTACCAAACAATGTAGCTGTAGTCCTAATAGAGTTGTGTTCTTTTTTCGACAATTATGTCTAAAGAGTTTAAGTAAGATGGATCTTGATAGACTTGAGTATCGCATCATTCAAACTCTTTGTCACTTGGAAATGTTATTCCCTCCTACCTTCTTCACAATCATGGTTCATTTAACTTCTCACCTAGCCGGAGAAGCAAAACTTGGTGGTCCAGTACATTATCGTTGGATGTATCCCGTTGAAAGGTACATGGTGTTTTCATATCGTTTTATTTTATTTTAAACTGTAAATGTTATGTGTACTAATCATCAAACCATATATATAGGTATCTTGGACACTTGAAGTCCTATGTTCGAAATAAAGCACAACCTGAAGGTTCTATTGCTGAAGGATACCTAGCTGAAGAGGTTCTCACCTTTTGCTCTCAATATATAGAAGGGGTTGAGACAAGAATCAATAGGCTGCACGTGTTGATGATTGTTCAAACATAGGTTCTTCACAAATGTCTACCCTCTTTCCTTCAATTGGTAGAGTAGTAAGTGCCTCTTCAACATTTGAGTTATCACCCATGGAGAGAATTCAAGCTCATCGATATGTGTTATTTAATTGCCCTGAAGTTCAACCTTATATCGAGTGAGTAGCTGCATAAACCTTAAATCAGATTTGTTGTCAAAGTATTTAATTGTCATTGTAGAATATTTTTACAAAAATATTTGTATAGGGAATTTAAAGACCATCTACGAAGGCGATCTAGAGGGCGAAGGATTTCAAGTACGAGACCTACAAAAGATGGTTAATAAGGACTTCGCTAATTGGTTTCCTCGAAGGGTAGGTAGAATACTATTAAGATGTTAATAATTTTGAAATGGTTGAAATCATGGTTGACACATTCATTTGTTATTTTTAGATTATGAACCCGGACATTTCGAGTTCGGTCTCAAATGATATCAAGTATCTAGCACAAGGACCCACACCACATGCTAGAAGATTTTACTGCCTTTAATGTTAATGGATTCAAATTTAGAACAATAAGTCGAGAACATGGGTTGAAAACCCAAAATAGTGGGGTTTTCCTAACTTCTACAACATCATGTATAGCAAGTATCTTGACGAAACATTAGAGAAGCAGATTGGCCATATTATGGAAAGTTAGAAGATATAATTGAGCTTAATTACTTTGGCCATTTCAAAGTTACTCTATTCAAATGTAAATGGGCTGACACCACAAGAGATAGAGGATTTTTTAAGGATCCTTGGGGTTTTGATTGCATTAATTTTTCACGATTAATTCACATTGGTGATCATGAAGAGCATGATCCATACATTGAAGCTTCACAAGCTGAAATGGTGTACTATGTCAATGATGAGGAAAATAAAGATTGGTCAATTGTTGTCCATTTGAAACCACGTGACTCATATGATATGGGAGAAGGAGATACTGAAGTTTGTGAAGTTCAACCATGTCCACAACAAGACTTGAATGAATTTTTCAGGGACTCTGATGAATTTCCACTATTTAGGGAGGATGACAATGATGAACTCTTAAATACAGAAAATCCTAATAATGAACTTGAAGCAAATGACTCAATGTCAGAATAGTAACAATTTTCTGGTATGACTTTACTAATAAATGATTGTCTACTTGGTTCTTTATATTTTTTATTTCACTTTGTTTTAATTTTTTGCGAGATATGCCAAGGGCAAAGAGAATTAGGAACATGCTAAAAACAGCTCTTGGACCACCCCAAATCCACCATATTTCATCTGATTCTAACCCATCTCTAGGTAACAATTTGGAAAGTAATTATGAACCTGCACAAAGTACACAACAAATTGTAGAACAAGGTACACAACAAAGTGCAGAACAAGGTACACAACAAAGTGCAGAACAAGGTACACAACAAAGTGCAGAATTGCCAACTAGTCAAGAGGAATGTACACAATCACAAGGTCAAACTTCTCAAGAGCAATCTGCAGAACCACAAAATACAACAATGCGACGAAAAGGTGGAAGACAATCCACACATTATTGGTTTGTAGATGTTATAGGTAATTTTTTACTATAAAATTTAAGTTATTTTTGCATCTAAATTTAAGCATAGAGTCACTAAGGAATCAAACTTTTAAATTTTTATAGATGAGCATGGAGTTGTTAAGAAATCTAAGATGAAGGTTAAGGATGTTCATAACATAGAACATGGATTGCGTGTTGTGGTGGAGTATGATGATATGTATCAACCTGTTGGCGAGGCATCTGGATTACTTGCAGGAGTTTGTGGGCAATTGGCAGCAAATACTGTATTGTTTCCTATAAGTTTTCATAATTGGTCATCTGTCCCGGATACTTACAAGGATATTGTGCAGAATTCGGCGCTCAAGGTAATTTAACAAATATTGCGAGGATTTCATCTTTCTTTAATTTTTGTTTACGTTTCTTCTAAACTAACTTTCTGTCATTTCAAGACTCGGTTTTGTTTCAAGGTTAATGAAGATTTGGCAAAAGAGATGTTATGTTTAAAATTGGAAAACTATGGAGGGAGTATAGATGTAAGCTTTGGAGCGAATTTTATGATCCGCTTATGAGTAGAAATGATCTTGTGAAGAATGTTCCGGATGGTCTTAGCATGGAACAATGGGCACTATTTGTTGATTATCGCTTGAAGCCAGTCTACAATGGTATGAAGTGTACTATTTAGTATATTTACATTAGTTATGTTATATACTAATACAAACTGATTTTATTTCGAACTTATAGGACCTTTGTAATAGAAACAGAGAGATAAGGAAAAAGCAAAGTATTCCTCACACAGGAGGTGCCATGTCTTTGTCCAGGAGAAGGGAGAACTTGGTAGTTTATTTGATTTGCACATTAATTTTAATTATTGGGTTAATTTTAGTGACATATATTTTTTGAGATTTTCAGAAAATTGATACTGGTAAGACTGTTGTTCGAGCTGAAATGTGGAAGATTACACATGAGAGGAAGAATGGAACCTATGCCAATGATGAGGCTATGGAAATAGGGGTAATTTCTAACTGCTTGAGTTTGTGTTAGATATATTGGCTACTCTGGAACTACTTCTATAAAGCAAGAGTATTTTGAAACTGATTTTATTTTATACAAAGAGCATTGTATAATGGCTCATAAAAGTGTGATGTAATGAGTCATTAAAAATTACATCACGTATGAGTATGGTATCTTAATATGTCTTGAACTATGACAATTGTTAATTAATAGAAATACAACATTGTCTTGTGTAGAATATGTTGGTTTTGGTTGTATAAAAAATGTGAGGAATCGGTTTATATTTGCAGGACAAAATTGATGAGCTATTATTGGAAAATCCAGAAACTTCATCTGATATATCTCCAAATGACCCAATTGGTGTGATCTTTGGTAAAGAGCATCCAGGTCGGGTTAGAGGATTGTCATTGGGAGCTTGTCCAACACTTGCTTTTAAGAACTCGGGCACAAGATTGAGTGGTATCAACCTAGGTTCATCAAGTGCAAGTAGTACACCAGAAATGGAACAAAAAGTTTTGAAGATGGAAAATGAACTTGCAATTGTGAAGGGACAAATGCAAACACTTCTAGCCTTCATTGCATCTGGGAGAAATATTCCAGAAGATTTGGCTGCAATGGCTGCTGGAATAGTTAATACTTCTATTAATCAGGTATGAAACCGTACATAAAATATTTATGAGTTTAATAATTTTCCAAATGTATTAAAAATAATTATATAACTTTATTTTATTCGGGCATCGGATGCAAGTGGTGCTCCATCGCCTAACATAAGACATTCATCCAGAAGCAAGCAATGGGCAAGGATAACAATAGGACTGTTTTTACTTTGTTTTGTAATGTTGTACTTTTTCATTTTATAAGAACAATTAAATATGTATGACTTGCTTAATGCTTTTGAACAATTTATATTAACTATATCAAATTTAAATCAATTTATAAATATTTAAATCAAAATATTAAATATCATCAACAAATATTAATATCAAATAAAAATAATATCTAAATATTATAGACATTACGGTAGTTCAAACTGCCACAAATTTTTACATTACATTAGTTTATCATGACACATAGAATCGCCATATATCGCTGTAAGAAATGACAGTTCTAATCGCCATATATTGCTGTAAGAAATGGCAGTTCTAACCGCCATATATCGCTGTAAGAAATGGCAGTTCTAACCGCCATATTTTACATGCTGAGTGGTCCTTTGCCGTTGTCTTTTTTACTTTTCCGAACTGCCGCATTTTACATAATGAAACCGCCATTTAATACATTGTAATAAATGGCGGTTGTAGCGGCGGTTCAACTAAAACCGCCATTTATTACTTTGTGGCGGCCAAAATTATGGCGGTATGGGTACCCGTCACACACGTATTTTGCGACGGTTAAAACTGCCACATCTTACCAAAATATCTGCCACATATTACATGATTTTTTGTAGTGAAGACATAAAGGAACTTAAATGCTTTCAAGAGAGAAGATTGATGAATATTTTCTCAAGAGCTGAAGTTTCAAGTTAAGAAGTTTCTGTTTTGGGTGAAGGATAAAAAGAGTAAGTCATAAATCCCATTCAAGACCATTTCAAAATTGAGAGCAAGTCGTTTTCTCGCGAAAATGTTTTTCTACACTTTTAATCGATTAAGTTACGAAATCTAATCAATTATTTCACTTAAAATTTGAATCAAAAGAGTTTAACGAACAAAATAATCGATTAAGTGTTTTCGATAATCGATTATATTGCTTCTGAGTTCATATAATCGATTCTAGCCTTAATCTAATCGATTATATCAATCAAAATGTTTTTTCCAGTTTTTACTCTGATATAATTGATTATACCTTTTAGATAATCGATTAAATACGACGTTTTTGCGAATTCAATGTTGAATCAACCTAGGAATGGAAACTTTGCGCTATTTTCAAATTATAAAATGAAAGGCAACGTCTTAGGTTCAATACATCTTATCAAACACAATATTCAAAGTGTTCTTGCGCTAAAGTTTTTCAAAACCGCTTTCTTGCTCTCTCAAGGTTGATCTAAGTTCTTAGAAGTGGTGATCATTGTGCTTAAGCTTTCAATCCAGCACTCAATCAGGTGTTTTCTTTACTATTTTTCTGAATTGGTGTAATTCATCCCTTGGATCTGTTCTAAGGGAGGTGTGTTCATCTCTTGTGTTCCAAGAGAGGTGGGAATCATCCTCAGTGTGTCTGAGGAGGTGAGTTCCTCCTTAGTGTGTGTAAGGAGGTGTTTCCATTTATCTTTATTTGTTATTGCATGAATTGGTGTTTGTAATTTCAATTAGAGATAGTGGGGTGATCATCACGTGTTTGTGGTGATTGGGAATTGGATGTAGGATTGGCTAAATCCGAACCAGTATAAATCTCTGTGTTCTTTCCCTCTTTCCCTATCTCTTTATTTTATTGTGGATCATACTAACAATTGCAATTCAAAATGCGCTTATCACAGGTTAAGGAAAATTCGAATCTTGTTTATAGAACATTTATGTAAAATCTGGAAAATTATTTTAAAAGGAAAATTTTTTCTAAAAATCCAATTCACCCCCCCTCCTCGTGATTTTTACACTGTCGTTATTTCTAACACACACAAGCGGCATGTGTCGTGGTGGACCACAAAATGACCCACAGAGTCAACTCCACCAACATGCCTTGGTTTTGCCGCAAAAACCTTCCCCAGTGCGTTAGGGGAGCCATTTGGAGTTTATTGCCATCAATGTTTCCCAAAATCGCTCCGGTGCCAAAATTTGAGTCACGACACACAAGCCGGCATGTGCCGCGGTGCACCACAAAATGACACACCGAGTCAACTCCACCAACATGCCTTGGTTTTCCCAAAAACCTTCCCCCATGCCTTAGGGGACATATTTGGAGTTGATTACTATCAATGTTTCACAAAACCGCTTCGGTGCCAAAATTTGAGTCACGACACACAAACAGGCATGTGCCGTGGTGCACCACAAATTGAGCCACTGAGTCAACTCCACCAACATGCCTTGGTTTTGCCCCCAAAACCTTCCCCCATCCCTTAGGGGAGCCACTTGGAGTTGATTGTCATCAATGTTTCCCAAAACCACTCTGGTGCCAAAATTGGAGTCACGACACACAAGCCAGCATGTGCCGTGGTGCACCACAAAATGACCCACCGAGTCAACTGCACGAACATGCCTTGGTTTTGCCCTAAAACCTTCCACCATGCCTAAGGGAACCCATTTGGAGTTGATTGTCATCAATGTTTCCCAAAACTGCTTTGGTGCCAAAATTTGAGTCACAGCACACAAGTCGGCATGTGCCATGGTGCACCACAAAATGACCCACGAGTCAACTCTGCCAACATGCCTTGGTTTTGCCCCAAAACCTTCCCCCATGCCTTAGGGTAGCCATTTGGAGTTTATTGCCATCAATGCTCCCGAAAATCCCTCCGTTGCCAAAATTTGAGTCACAAGCACACAAGCCGGCATATCCTGTGGTGCAACACAAAATGACCCACCGAGTCAACTCCACCAACATGTCTTCGTTTTGCATGAAGAAAACCAATTAGAAATTTACAGCCACTTCAGTTATAAAGAATGGAAATTTTTGTTTGACAGGGAAAAAGAAGCCAATATGATATTGTACCTAGTTGTCTTGTAGAACCATTCTGGTTTTCTTTTTCCAACGTGAGTTCCAGTACAGAATGGTGTTGCTTTTACGATATCAACATTTTCAACTCACAGACATGGCCAAAGGTGAAGAACACCACAAAAGGAGACACATATATAGAGAAATTAGTTTCAGGATAATAAAAAAATAGAAATAAAATTTTGAAATAAAAACCCTAATTTTGAAATTGAAACTGCAAAGGAATAAGATTTTTGCAAACTTTGTTCCAAACTTATTACACATTGCCACTACTAAATTTTTTTATGTTCAACAATAAAACCAGTATAGAAGAATGATTTCAAAATAACAGAGGTTGGTAAGGAACTACTACATTGCAAGAGATTACATACTTTTATAACTGCAATATGATGAAGATATGAAAATAGTTGCAAAATTCTATAAGAAAGGGTTTAAGGTAAGTTTTATTTTACTTTTCATGTAAATGTATGAGGCAAGTTGTTGAGAGTTTTGTTGGGGCACAATATGATAGTTCCATATGGTTTTCTAATATTTATGTTTGTATGCACAAATATGCACAAATTCAACTATAACTACTTGTGTATAAGTAATCTTAATATGTAAACATAATTTGATGTCAACACTCACATAATTAACCAAGAAATGAACAATCATGTAAAACTAAATCAAGTATAACACAATGTAACAATTTAAAGAGAAAATGTGTATTAATTTGAGTTCTAAATAGATCCATACATTGAAATTGACAATGAAATTCAAGTGTTGAAATTGATGCATATATTGAAATAAATAAAAATCATATTTGATTTAGCTAATTACATCAAGTGTTGAAAACATCAACTTCACACATGAACAACTCTATAATAAAATATAACGCATAAGCAGCATTGAATAGTTGTAAATATCAAAAGATAATGTATGTGAGAATCAATAATAGATTTAATAGATGTCATGATAAGTATTTGCCTACATATTACAAAGTCTTAGAACATCAACATATTAAAACACGAAATCAAGAAAAATATTTGTCCTTAGACATAAGAAATTACAACAACTAAAAAATCATTATAACATTTTCTTATTCCTTTTTCAATCTTAGTACTTTTTTTAATATCTTCAATGACATATCACCATTTGTTGGTTACAAAATAGTCAAACAATCTCTTTTAACTGGAGTTAGAGCAACATCAGACAGTGTTATTACTCAGTCCACCATTTGTGATTCAGAATAATTTTATACTTTGAAAACATACCTTAGCAATGTAAACACAAAGTATTATTGGTTGCATTTTTCATTTTGCACAATTGTCCATTTTCAAAATCAGAATAAAAAAATATATTTTTATAATAATTTTCAACTACATTATTTATTCTAAAAAAACATTGTTAATTTATATTTAACTGTGATTTGATAGATGAATCACATCTTTTTTCCATCATGTGTCTAAGAATCAACCTAGAAAAATTTGAGTTAGTGTATTATTTACAAAATCTTATAATATGTATTACAATGCACCAGAAATAACAAAAATCATAAGAAGATGTGTTACCTATCAGCTTTTATGGAAATCACATTCATCATTATCCTTTTGCTATTCTGTAAAGCTTTTATTAAATGTCAACTCCTCTCAAAATCCTAACATATCTGTTGAAAGAAATGCTTTATTTTAAAGTACCAAACTTTGAGTTAGTGTATTGAAGGATCATACTTAAACTCATCTACTAAGTACTACTAAGTAGTTTATGTCAAACTTGAAGAACTAAGTACTAAAAAAATAGATATATATATTGTCTCTTTATTTCTAGAACAAACTTCCTATCAACCAAACATACCTCTCCAAACAAAATAATAATCTTGTGAGGATGCTGAGTGGTTTTGTCACACACACCATTGAATGCCACCCTAAACAACTGGAGTAAATGAATTGTAGCTACCTACAATATCATGAAGAAAACCAATTAGAAATTTACAGCCACTTCAATTATAAAGAATGGAAATTTTTGTTTCATAGTGAAAAATTAGCCAATATGATATTGTACCTAGTTGTCTTGTAGAACCATTCCGGTTTTCTTTTTCCAGCATGAGTTCCAGTACAAAATTGTGTTGCTTTTACGATATCAACATTTTCAACTCACAGACATGGCCAAAGGTGAAGAACACCACAAAAGGAGACACATACATAGACAAATTAGTTTGGAGATAATAAAAAAATAGGAAATAAAATTTTGAAATAGAAACCCTAATTTTGAAATTGAAACGGCAAAGGAATAAGGTTAGGGTAACTTTTCAAACCCTAATTTCTTATACCACAATATCAACCAAACATACCTTTGTTCCTTACTTATTACACATTGCCATTACTAAATTTTTTTATGTTCAACAACAAAAACAGTATAGAAGAGTGATTTTAAAATAACAGAGGTTGATAAGGAACTACTACATTGCAAGAGATTACATACTTTTATAACTGGAATGTGATGAAGAGATGAAAATAGTTGAAAAATTCTATAAGAAGGGGTTTAAGGTAAGTTATATTTTACTTTTCATGTAAATGTATAGGGCAAGTTCTTTAGAGTTTTGGTGGGGTACAATATGATAGTTTCATACGGTTTTCTAATATTTATATCTGTATGCAAAAATA
The DNA here is from genome assembly GCA_030347555.1 of Lablab purpureus. NCBI lineage: Eukaryota > Viridiplantae > Streptophyta > Magnoliopsida > Fabales > Fabaceae > Lablab > Lablab purpureus. The sequence goes on along the minus strand of CM059256.1, from coordinate 25,635,226 downwards.
TGCACAAATACAATTATAACTACTTGTGTATAAGTAATCTTAATATGTAAACATAATTTGATGTCAACACTCACATAATTAACCAAGAAATGAACAATCATGTAAAACTAAATCAAGTATAACGCAGTGTAACAATTTAAAGAGAAAATATGTATTAATTTGAGTTCTAAATAGATCCATACATTGAGATTAACAATGAATTTCAAGTGTTGAAAACATCAACTTCACACATGAGAAACTCTATAATAAAATATAACGCATAAGCATTGAATAATTGTAAATATCAAAAGATAATGTATGTGAGAATCAATAATACATTTAATAGATGTCATGATAAGTATTTGCCTACATATTACAAAGTCATAGAACATTAACATATTAAAACATGAAATCATGAAAAATATATGTCCTTAGACATAAGAAATTACAACAACTAAAAAATCATTATAACATTTTCTTATTCCTTTTTCAATCTTATTAGTTTTTTTAATATCATCAATGACATATCATCATCTGTTGGTTCCAAAATAGTCAAACAATCTCTTTTAACTGGAGTTAGAGCAACATCAGACAATATTATTACTCAGTCCACCATTTGTGTTTCAGAATAACTTTATACTTTGAAAACATACCTTAGCAATGTAAACACAAAGTATCATTGGTTGCATTTCTCATTTTGCACAATTGTCCATTTTCAAAATCAGAATAAAAAAATACTTTTATAATAATTTTCAACTACATTATTTATTCTAAAAAAATTGTTAATTTATATTTACCTGTGATTTGATTGATGAATCGTATCTTTTTTCCATCATGTGTTTAAGAATCAACCTAGAAAATTTTTCCAACTACCATATTCAAAGGGAAACTCTTGAAGGGAGTTAGTTCCTCTAAATCTTATTTACAAAATCACATAATATGTATTACAATGCACCAGAAATTACAAAACTCATAAGAAGATGTGTGTTACTTATCAGTTTCTATGGAAATCACATTCATCTTTATCCTTTTTCTATTCTTTAATGCTTTTATTCAATTTCAACTCCTTTCAAAATCCTAACATATCTGCGAAAAGAAATGCTTTATTTAAAGTACCAAACTTTGAATTATCCTATTGAAGAATCATACTTAAACTCATCTACTAAGTACTACTAAGTAGTTTATGTTAAACTTAAAGAACTAATTACTAAAAAAATAGATATATATATATATATATATTGTCTTTTTATTTCTAGAACAAACTTCCCATCAACCAAACATACCTTTCCAAACTAAATAATAATCTTGTGAGGATGGTGAGTGGTTTTGTCACACACACCATTGAATGCCATACCAAAATGACTAGAGTAAATGAATTGTAGCTCCCTACATTATCATGAAGAAAACCAATTAGAAATTTACAGCCACTTCAATTATAAAGAATGGAAATTTTTGTTTATAGTGAAAAAGAATCCAATATGATATTGTACCTAGTTGTCTTGTAGAACCATTTCGGTTTTCTTTTTCCAGCGTGAGTTCCAGTACAAAATGGTGTTTGTTTTATGATATCAACATTTTCAACTCACAGACATGGCCAAAGGTGAAGAACACGACAAAAGGAGACGCATACATAGAGAAATTAGTTTCGGGATAATAAAAAAATAGGAAATAAAATTTTGAAATAGAAACCCTAATTTTGAAATTGAAACTGCAAAGGAATAAGGTTAGGGTAACTTTTCAAACCCTAATTTCTTATACCATAATATCAACAAAACATATACCAATCGAAATTAAAATGGTAATCGAACCCTAAAATAGAAAAACATGTTAAACTTTTCTAAAACATGAATCCATTTTTAAACATTAATCGGACACTAAAATGGTAAATGAAATTGAACCCTAATATATCAACTGAAATTAAATTAATTTTGTAATAGTATAATAACTTAATAAACTGTATTGGTTAGTTAGTTAGTTATGTACATTGTATGTGTAGTTCTGGCAAGAACGAATGGGGGACGATTGTTAATGATTCTTTTGTAAACCTACTTTCTCTTAATACAATTCTCAGAACATTTCTTCCTTTTCGTTCCTTATGTGTTTGATATTCCTCGGGTTACCCCTGGAATATTTTGTATCTTAGCAATTGGCATCAGCTAGTCGATTCTAGGCCATGGCAGAAGTAACATGCAATGTAGCAGCCATCAAGTAGTTGGAAGAGAAGATTACAACTAAATTAGAAGCTCGGCTGCCAGAATTGACAGGTTCTCTACAACGAACATTAGGAGATTCCGTGAAAGAGATGATACAAGAATTGTTACACCAAAAAGGTGGTGGTTGTCTGGGTTTTCATGGTGAGTGAGGGGAGTTACACAACAATTCTTCTTATTCTTGTGGTATGCAATTGATTTTCCTATAGCACCCCAAGATGGTCCACCCCCCACTTGCCATTGGCAAGTAAGAAAATGGAAACATCAAGAGACGCCACATCCGCATCGCTAGGTATGAAACGGAACAATGCTCAAGGGTGTGAGCCACCAACAACGCCTGACCACCTACTCTAGCCGGGATCGACCAAAGACTCCACACAAATGTGTTTTGTGCGAGCCTCACCCCAGTAAACCGAGGAAAAAGCCCTTCTCACTAGCGTGACTCGTCCATCACCTCAGTTGCCGACAAGGTACTAGAAGTCCTAAAAAATCCGAGGTAACAAATAGGACAACTTTCACTTGCCAACATCATCGATAACGAACTCACCAGAAAGTGAACTCCAAGACCACCCTCTCCAACCAGAATCGATCGAAGACCACCCTCTCCAACCAGGATCGATCGAAGACCCCACACAAATGTGTGTTTGGCAAGTCCTCCCTCAAAAAACCAAGGAAAGAACCCTACTCACTAATATGGCACGCCTAGCATGTTGCTAGCCGGCAAAGCTACTCGAAGTCCTAAGAAATCCGAGGCAACAAATAGGACCACTTTCCACAGTGCCAGCACCGTCCATGCTAAACAAGCTAGCATGTGCCGTGGTGCACCGCAAAATGACCCACCGAGTCAACTCCATCAACATGCTCTGGTTTTTCCCCAAAACCATCCCCCATGCCTTAAGGGAGCCATTTGGAGTTGGTTGCCATCAATGTTTCCCAAAACCGCTCCGGTGCCAAATTTGAGTCACGGCACACAAGCCGGCATGTGCCGTGGTGCACCACAAAATGAACCACCGAGTCAACTCCACCAACATGCCTTGGTTTTGCCCCCAACACCTTCCCCCATGCCTTAGGGGAGCCATTTGGAGTTGATTGCCATTAGTTTTTTCCAAAACCGCTCCGGTGCAAAAATTTGAGTCACGCAACAAGACGGCATGTGTCGTGGTGCACCACGAATGACCCACTGAGTCAACTCCACCAACATGCCTTGGGTTTGCCCCCAAAACCTTCCCCCATGCCTTAGGGGAGCCATTTGGAGTGGATTGCCATCAATATTTTGTTAGCATATTTCAAGACCAAGTGTTGATTAAGTTCTCCAGATATTTAATGAAGATTTAAAGTTTTGATGATGAAGATTTAAAGTGCTCTTATCAACATTAAAGACTTGTGTCATCTCACAAAGGAAGGTGGCTAGATGGAAAAGGAAAGGCATAAAGAGCGTTTAAAGCTTTCAAGAGAGAAGATTGATGAAGATTTTCTCAAGAGCTGAAGGTTCTTTTTTAGTAGGTTCTGTTTTGGGTGTTGGATGAAAAGAGTAAGTCATAAATCCCATTCAAGACCTTTCCAAACCTGAGAGCAAGTTGTTTTCTCGCAAAAACGTTTTTTCTACGCTTTTAATCGATTATGATACGTAGTCTAATCGATTATTTCACTTAAAATTTGAATCAAAATAGTTTAATGAACTAAATAATTGATTAAGTGTTTTTGATAATCGATTATATTGATTCTGGGTTAATATAATCGATTATGGCCTTAATCTAATCGATTATATCAGGCAAAATGAGTTTTCCAGTTTTTAACTCTGATATAATCGATTAAGCTTTTTAGATAATCGATTAAATAAGTCGTTTTTACGAATTCAATGCTGAATCAACCTAAGAATGGAAACTTTGGAGCATTTTCGAATTATAAAATGAAAGAGAACGTCTTAGGTAAAACATCATCTGAAAACAACACAATATTCAAAGTGTTCTTGCGCCTTAGTTTTTTCAAAACCACTTTCTTGCTCTCTCAAAGTTTGATCAAGTCTTTGGAAGTGGTGATCATTGTGCTTAAGCTTTCTATCCAGCACTACATCAAGTGTATTCTTTTTACTATTTTTCTTAACGGGAAAATTCATCCCTTGGATCTGTTCTAAGGGAGGTGTGTTCATCTCTTGTGTGTCAAGAGAGGTGGGAATCATCCTCAGTGTGTCTGGGGAGGTGTTTCATCCTTAGTGTGTCTAAGGAGGTGTTTTCCTTTATCTTTACTTGTTATTGCATGAATTGGTGTTTGTAATTTCAATTAAAGATAGTGGGGTGATCATCACGCATTTGTGGTGATTGGGAACTAGATGTAGGATTGGCTTAATCTGAACCAGTATAAATCTTTGTGTTCTTTCTCTCTCCCTATCTCTTTTTATTGTGGATCATATTAACAATTGCAACTCAAATTGCGCTAATCTAAGATTAAGGATAATCCACATCCTTCTTTTAAAACATTTATTTAAAATCTGGAAAATTATTTTAAAGGGAAAAAGTTTCTTAAAAATCCAATTCACCCCCCCTCTTGGTTTTTTACATTGCCGTCTACATTTAACAATTGGTATCAGAGCTAGTTTTTTGAAAATTACTCAAAAACAAGATCCTTATGGCAGGTAAAAATGAATCTTTTGCTGAAGGTGCATCTATTCATAGACCACCACTCTTTACAGGTGAAAACTACCCTTTTTAGAAAAAGAGGATGGAGATTTTCCTTAGGTCTAATGATCAAGGTGTTTGGGATGCAATTGTAAATGGTCCATATATTCCTATGACTGTTGTTAATGAAGTGCAGGTACCCAAAGTGAGAGCAAGTTGGACCAAGGATGAGTACAATGAATATCAGTGCGACATAAGGGCATGCAATATGATATCATCTGCATTAACTGTTGATGAGTTTTACAGGTTGTCTGATTGCACTACTGCAAAGGAGATGTGGGACACTCTTGAAGTCACACATGAAGGAATGGAGGATGTCAAGAGATCAAGGAAGAATACCTTGATTCAAGAATATGAGATGTTCCGGGTGAGCAAAGGGGAAACCATCTATGACGTTCAGAAAAGATTTACTCACATTGTAAATCACCTCAAGGCGTTAGGTAAGAAATTTGACACTGAGGAACTAAATGTGAAAATTTTAAAATCTTTGGACAGGACATGGCAACCCAAAGTGACAACTATCACGGAATCGAAGAATCTCACAAGCATGAACATGACAACTCTCTTTGGAAAGCTTAGAGAACACGAAATTGAGCTTGGACGTTTCAAAGGAGAAGAGGAAGACGTCAAGAGGAAAGGTGTTGCTCTTAAAGTGGAATCCTACAAGGATGAGAGTAGTGATTCAGATGACAATCTTGAATGCAGTGACATCAGCCTGTTCGTCAAGAAATACAAGAAGTTCATCAAGAACAAAAACAAAGGAAATTTCAAGAAAGGTAAGAAAGCTGAAAATTTAAATTCTCTTTATAACTTTAAATGCTATGGTTGTGGAAAAAGGGGACACTTGAAGTCGGATTTCCCGAACATCAAGAAAGATGAAGAAAAAGTCAAGAAGCACAAAAAGCTTTTTGACAAGAAGAAAAAGAAGGCGTACATCGCTTGGGAAGATAATGAAATAAGTTCTTCTGAAAGTGCAAGTGATTCGGAAGAAGAAGCAAACATTTGTCTCATGGCGGATGATGACGCTGAATCCACATGTAGCAAGGTAAGTGATTTTGGTCTTCCAGATAATTATGATGATTTGCTTGAATAGTTTCTAGATTTATGTGAAAAATCTGAAAATCTTACTTCTTTTCATAATAAATTAAAAAATGACTATAAGTGTCTTGAAAAGAAAATCGTTGATTTGGAAGAAGAGAAAAAGGTTTTAAAAGAGGATTTAGAAAAAGCAAAAATTCCTTGCAAATGCAAAACAAAAATTCCTATTTGTGAAAATTGCAATGTTCTTGCTAATAAAGTATCTTATCCTGAAACATCTCTTTCAAAAATTACAATGGATAATAAAAATTTAAATAATGTTTTGAATGTGCAAAAAGGTTTATATGAAAAAGTAGAACTTGGCTATAATTTCAAATATAATCATAAACCTACCAAAACTGTTTTTGTAAAAGGAGAATCATCAAATTCAAATAAGGTTTTTGAAAATACAAATTTCTTTAATAAACCAAATGTTCCTATAAAGAAAGTTTATAAAAATGCATATATTCCAAGAAAAACAAATGTTCCTACATGTTTTTATTGTATGCATAAAGGTCATTCGGTTAATAAATGCAATATTAAGCGCTTTAGTGTTCCTAATGGGAAATACAAATAGGTTCCCAAAGGAAAAATTGTTTCTAACCCATGAGGACCCTAATAAGTGACTTTAGGGGACCTAAATATTTTTGTTTATGATGCAGGTTGGTCCCAAGTCTACAAAGTCATTATGGTACCTTGATAGTGGTTGTTCAAGACACATGACGGGAGATAAAAGCAAATTCAAAAGCTTCAAAAAGAAAGAGCAAGGTTTTGTAACCTATGGAGACAACAACAAGGGAAAGATCATTGGTAGTGGAGTGATTGGAGAATCATTAAAGATTCATGATGTTCTTCTTGTTGATGGGTTGAAGCACAATTTGCTAAGCATCTCTTGTGTGTCAAGAGAGGTGGGAATCATCCTCAGTGTGTCTGAGGAGGTGTTTCATCCTTAGTGTGTCTAAGGAAGTGTTTTCCTTTATCTTTACTTGTTATTGCATGAATTGGTGTTTGTAATTTCAATTAAAGATAGTGGGGTGATCATCACGCATTTGTGGTGATTGGGAACTGGACGTAGGATTGGCTTAATCCGAACCAATATAAATCTCTGTGTTCTTTCTCTTTCCCTATCTCTTTTTATTGTGGATCATATTAACAATTGCAACTCAAACTGCGCTAATCTAAGATTAAGGATAATCCACATCCTGGTTTTAAAACATTTATTTAAAATCTGGAAAATTATTTTAAAGGGAAAAAGTTTCTTAAAAATCCAATTCACCCCCTCCTCTTGGTTTTTTACACTGCCGTCTACATTTAACATGTTTCCCAAAACCGCTCCGGTGCCAAAATTTGAGTCACGACACACAAGCCTGCATGTGCCATGGTGCACCACAAAATGACCCACCGAGTCCACTCCACCATCATGCCTTGGTTTTTCCCCCATGCCTTAGGGGAGCCATTTGGAGTTGATTGCAATCAACGTTTTCCAAAATCACTCTGGTGCAAAAATTTGAGTCACAACACACACGCCGGCATGTGCCGTGGTGCACCACAAAATGACCCACCGAGTCAACTCTTCCAACATGCCTTGGTTTTGCCCCAAAACCTTCCCCCATGCCTTAGGGGAGCCATTTGGATTTTATTGCCATCAATGTTTCCCAAAACTGCTCCGGTGCCAAAATTTCAGTCACGGCACACAAGCCTGCATGTGCCATGGTGCACCACAAAATGACCCACCGAGTCCACTCCACCATCATGCCTTGGTTTTGCCTCCATGCCTTAGGGGAGCCATTTGGAGTTGATTGCAATCAACGTTTTCCAAATATATATTTTGTTGTTGTTTTTTATGTTATTTTAGCGTTTTACGAAAATTTACGTATTTAATCGATTAGGTTTCGTGTATTAATCGATTAAACGCAGTGTTTGTGAAAATATTTTAAAACATAATCGATTAAGTTTATGACATAATCGATTAAATCGCTGGGGAGCAATTTAATCGATTAAGGAATGCACATAATCGATTAAATTTCTGGGTTTTCATTTTCTGGAAAATTTCTGAAGGCAAATAATCGATTAAATGAGAATATAATCGATTAAATGCACCGTTCTGTGTTTTTCTGCAAATCTGATTTTCGAACGTTGGCCATGTTTTCACGTGTTTTGTCTTTTTTAAACGGCTATATTCGTTCCCAACGGATATATTTTTATTAAATCAACGTTTTATGACCCGGATTTCATTCTACTTTATAAATATATATTCTTATATATTGTTTTATGTTAATATTATAATCATATTCAATACGAGAGCATATTTTGTTCCAAATAATAATACATGTGGATTAACTTTCGAATAACTAGATAAATTTATTTTGTTCTGATGTTAGGATTCTCAATTCTTATTTATGTGTTTGTATGTCTCTCTGTATATATTTATAAATTATTGTATATTTATAGTATTTTTATCATATTTATTTGATTAGTATGATAGATATAATGTTTGTAGATTAATATATAATTTCATATATTATAATAACTAACTTAATAATTTTATTAAAATAATTACAATATTTAATACGGTTGTAAAATGTTAATAATTTTAATTAATATATTATTTATTTCTTATTCTACAAAAGTTTGTATTCCTTTTTATGTATTTTAAACATTATTTTGCTTCAATAAAATAAATTTTACAAATGTGATTTTGACCAAAGTTAAATATGTTTATTTAATTTTTAAAATATTTATTATCCTTAATAAAATTATATATCTTATTAGTTATCTCAAATAAGAAATTACTATAATTTTAATTTTGTATTCATACTTTATATAATTAAATTAATAAATATATTTAATTATAAATGCACTCAAATAATTAATTTATGTAAGATACTGCTTTTTATTTTATATTATTAATTAATTAAAAATATTATTATTTTATTTAATTTTGAATTTAGTGAAGGTAGAAGAGGAATTAGGTTTCAGTTTTACAAAACCCTCTTCCATTTCCAACTCTAATTTCATAGATTCTTTCTTTCAAATTTGCATCATCTAATTATCTCTTCCAAAATCAAAGCCCACAATTATGATCTAGAGAGTGAGTGGACCTTTTCTACCTTAACAACTTCAATTTCAGATAAGTTTCGTCTTTCTTCTGTGTTTCCTTTTCTTTTGTTCATCTCTTCTCGAATTTTAAGTTTGTATGTTTGAATTGGATCTTGTATTTGAGTTTTTGAGTAGATTTGAACAAATTTTCAGTGTCCAAAAAATCTTGTATTGCATTTTGATGAATTAATTATTTTTTGTTAAGGTTACACTTCTGTTCTTACTATTCTAGGTAAGAAATGTTGGAATGGAATTCAAGCTCCTTATAAAAATTATCAGATAAGAGAAACTTATTTAAATAGTTGAAATTCTTGAATTTTGTTTGTTTGGATGACTTGGTCATATTTAGAAAATATTGTGAAATCTACTTGTTTTGTATTGAGTAAATTTTGCTATATTAGATAAAATGTTATTATTGAGTGGAAATAGAAGTAAAAGAACAAAAAGGGAGGATTCTATAGAAATTATAATTTGGATCGGTGTTATTGAAAATCGGCCATGGTAGCGCAATGGTGGAATCCGATGTCAGATTTTCTGGTGACCGCCACAGGAAGGCGGCCACTTTGTTTTTCGCAACATGGCGTCTTGAATAGGTGATAACGAAAATCGCATGTTGGGATGAAGGGATTTTGAATCCCTTTGAACCAACCCTATTAATGCAAACCCGAATTTTTTTGGGCCCAAACCTCCCAAAAAGAGTAAGTATTTCTTACCCAAAAGACCAATAAACCTTTTTACCTCTCTCTTTCTCTCTTTGCACAACTCACCTCTTCAACTCACCTCTCTCTTGCATTGCACCAACCACTCACTCTTGTTGTTGCTTGCCATTGCTACCGATGTTGTTAACACCACCGCTCATTACCATCTCCAATTCTTCTTTTCATGTTCATGTTCACGTTCACGTTCGTTCTTACTCTCATTTTATATTCAGTTTTCTTCTTTTCCCTTCCTCTTCTTTTATTTTTGTCTTTCCGCTCTCTTTCTTCTGAACTTTTCTTTTTTTATTGTTTGTTGTTAAGTTAATCCATTTTTTTTATTTTATTTGTCTTTTTTTCTTTGTTTTTATCTTTTTACTCTTTTTTATTTCTATTTTTAATTTTTCTTTTCTTTTCTAGTTTTTTAATTCTTCTATTTTTTATATTTTCTTTTTCTTCTTTTCTATTTTTTTAAATTCTTTAGTTTTTTCTTTTTTCTTTTTCTTCTTTTCTGATTTTATGCTTTTTCTATTTTTATTTTCTGAACTCTTCTGAGTTTTTTATTACTTTTTTATTGAAGTTTAAATACATTCAATGGAAACAACTAAACAAGGAAGTTCAAGACACTCAACACCAAATTTTACCTTTTAATTATATTTATAGATTTAAATTAAATAATTTTTTATAATGTTGTTTAAATTAATAAGTTAACTTTATGAAAAAAATTGAAACTTTCGTTATTAGTTAAATATATATATATATATATATAACAATTTAAACTAAAAGACAAAATAAATTAACATTGTTAGACCTGTTTGTGTATTTCTTTAAAAAATATATAATAAATAATAAAAAAAAGATAATAATAATAAATAAAACAATTAAAAATTTGTGTGTTGCTATCCTTGCTAACCTTCCATACATCTTAGACACATAAACAATCTCTACATATCTCACCAAATTTATCAACTTCACATATTACTTGTCTTGTTTGCTTCTTCAATCTTCCATTTTCCTAAATTCATGCTAATGACAATGTACAATGGCTTCCAAAATTAAACAAATTTTCATCATTTCAAATCAATCTAGAACTCTTTTGCTCTATAAATACCATTGTGTTAAGCAAGATTTTTTTTGAAAAAAAAGAAGGGGGGATAGAACAAAAGAGGAGAACTAAGAAATGAAATGAATCAGTACTATCAAAGACAACAAAGCCAAAAACAGTAATGCAAGAGAAATCCAAAGCGTGAACTATAATTGGTAACAATTTTATTCATACAATCTTTACAAATTCAAATTCAATATTCCCAGTCACTTAGCATTACATAACATTATTCATGAGTAAAAAATAAATAAATGTTAATTAAAAAAAAAGTAAAACATGAGAGGAGTGCGAACCCTAGTCTATATGGTGGTATGCGACGGTGCGCGGGGCATAGCGTGCGTGACAGAGCAACCCGCGACAGATGACGGTGGTGCGTGGCGTAGCGTGCGCAACGAAGTGGTGCACGACAGCACGATGTTGCGACAGAGCTGTGGCAATAGTGCATCTTCTTTGTCGTGGGAAAAATTGATGGCAAACAATTCCAAGTGGCTCCCCAATGGCATGGGGGAAGGTTTTGGGGAAAAACCAAGGCATGCTGGTGGAGTTGACTCGGTGGGTCATTTTGTGGTGCACCACGGCATATGCCGGCTTGTTTGCCGTGACTCAAAGTTTGGTACTGGAGCATTTTTGGAAAACATTGATGGCAATCAACTCCAAATGGCTCCCCTAAGGCATGGGGAAAGGTTTTGGCACAAAACCAAGACATGTTGGTGGAGTTGACTCGGTGGGTCATTTTGTGGTGCACCCCGACACATGCTGGCTTGTGTGCCGTGACTCAAATTTTGGCACCGGAGTGGTTTTGGGAAACATTGATGGCAATCAACTCCAAATGGCTGTCCTAAGGCATGGGGGAAGGTTTTGGGGTAAAACCAAGGCATGTTGGTGGAGTTGACTGGGTGGGTCATTTTGTGGTGCACCAGGGCACATGCCGGCTTGTGTGGCGTGACTCAAATTTTGGCACCAGAGCGGTTTTGGGTGTTGACATATTTCAAGTATGAGTAAAAAGTTACTCAGAAAGTGGTGATGAAGTTTTGATCTCAATAAGTCATGAAGATTGGAGTTTTGATGATGAAGATATAAAGTTTTATTGCAACATTAAAGACTTGATTCTATCTCACAAAGGAAGGTTTCTTCATGGAAATAAAAGCAAGATATAAAGAAGAATAAATGCTTTCAAGGAAGAAGATTGTTGAAGGTTTTCTTAAGAGCTGAAGATTCAAGTTTAGAAGTTTCAGTTTTGAGTGATGGATAAAAAGAGTAAGTCATGAATCCCATTCAAGGGTATTTCAAACTTGAGAGCAAGTCATTTTTTCACAAAAACCTTTTTCTACGCTTTTAATCGATTAGGTATCGAAATAAAATCGATTATTTAACTTAAAATTTGAATTAAAAGAGTTTAACAAACAAAATAATTGATTAAGTGTTTTTGATAATCGATTATATTGCTTCTGCGTTTCACATAATCGATTATGGCCTTAATCTAATCGATTATATCAGGAAAAATATGTTTTCTAGTTTTACTCTGATATAATCGATTACACCTTTTATATAATCAATTAAATACGATGTTTTTGCGAGTTCAATGCTGAATCAACCTAAGAATGGAAACTTTGAGCTAATTTCAAATTATAAAATGAAAGGCAATGTCTGAGGTTAAACAACATCTGATCAAACATGAAAATACAGTGTTCTTGCGCTAAAGATTTTCAAAACCGCTTTCTTGCTCTCTCAAGGTTGATCTAAGTTCTTGGAAGTGGTGATTGCATTGTGCTTAAGATTTCATATCCAACATTCATCAGGTGTTTTTTTCCTGTTTATTGATTGCTGTAATTCATCCCTTGGATCTGTTCTAAAGGGAGGTGTGTTCATCTCTTGTGTGTCAAGAGGTGGGGATCATCCTTAGTGTGTCTAAGAAGGTGTTGATGTTTATCTTTATTTGCTTTTACATGTTGTCACTGGATTGGTGTTTGCCATTGCATTTAAAGATAGTGGGGTGATCATCATGTATTTGTGGTGATTGAGAACTAGAGGTAGGATTTGCTAAATCCGAACCAGTATGAATCTCTGTGTTCTACCTCTCTTTCCCTATCTCTTTATTTTTTGCATATCATATTAACAATTCTTATTCAAACTACTCTTATCAGAGGTTAAGGAAAATCTGAATTTAGATTTTAGAAGTATTATTTAAAATCTGCAAAATTCTTTTAAAAGGGAAAAAGTTGTTTTAAAAAATCCAACCCACCCCCCCTTTTGATTTTTACACTATTGTTATTTATAACATTGGGAAACATTGATGGCAATCAACTCCAAATGGCTCCCCTAACACATGGGGGAAAGTTTTGGGGGCAAAACCAAGGCATGTTCTTGGAGTTGACTCGGTGGGTCATTTTGTGGTGCACCACGGCACATGCCAGCTTGTGTGCCGTGACTCAAATTTTGGCACCGGGGCAGTTTTGGAAAACATTGATGGCAATCAACTCCAAATGGCTCCCCTAAGGCATGGGGGAAGGTTTTGGGGCAAAACCAAAGCATGTTGGGGGAGTTGACTCAGTGGGTCTTTTTGCGGTGCACCACGACACATGCCGGCTTGTGTGCCGTGACTCAAATTTTGGCATCGGAGTGGTTTTGGGAAACATTGATGGAAATCAACTCAAAATGGCTCCCCTAAGGCATCGGGGAAGGTTTTGGGGCAAAACCAAGGAATGTTGGTGGAGTTGACTCGGTGGGTCATTTTGTGGTGCAACATGGCATATGCCAGCTTGTGTGTGTGACTCAAATTTTGGCACTGAAGCGGTTTTGGGAAACATTGATGGCAATCAACTTCAAATGGCTCCCCTAAACAATGGGGGAAGGTTTTGCGGCAAAGCCAAGACATGTTTGTGAAGTTGACTGTGGGTCATTTTGTGTTGCACCACGGCACATGCCGGCTTGTGTGCATTACTCAAATTTTGGCACCGGAGCAGTTTTGGGAAACATTAATTGCAATCACCTTCAAATGGCTCCCCTAAGACATGGGGAAGGTTTTGGGGGCAAAACCAAGGAATGTTAGTGGAGTTGACCCGGTGGGTCATTTTGTGGAGCACCACGACACATGCCGACTTGTGTGCCATGACTCACATTTTGGCACCGGAGCGGTTTTGGGAAAAATTGATGGCAATCAACTCCAAATGGCTCCCCTAAGGCATGGGGAAAGGTTTTGGGAGAAAAACCAAGTGATGTTGGTGGAGTTGACTCGGTGGGTCATTTTGTGGTGCACCACGGCACATGCCGGCGTGTGTGTTGCGACTCAAATTTTTGCACCAGAGCGATTTCGGAAAACATTGATTGCAATCAACACCAAATGGCTCCCCTAAGGCATGGGGGCAAAACCAAGGCATGATGGTGGAGTGGACTCGGTGGGTCATTTTGTGGTGCACCACGGCACATGCCGACTTGTGTGCCGTGACTCACATTTTGGCACCGGAGCGGTTTTGGGAAAAATTGATGGCAATCAACCCCAAATGGCTCCCCTAAGGCATGGGGAAAGGTTTTGGGGGAAAAACCAAGTGATGTTGGTGGAGTTGACTCGGTGGGTCATTTTGTGGTGCACCACGACACATGCCGACTTGTGTGTTGTGACTCAAATTTTGGCACCGGAGCGGTTTTGGGAAAAATTGATGGCAATCAACCCCAAATGGCTCCCCTAAGGCATGGGGAAAGGTTTTGGGGGAAAAACCAAGTGATGTTGGTGGAGTTGACTCGGTGGGTCATTTTGTGGTGCACCACGACACATGCCGACGTGTGTGTTGTGACTCAAATTTTTGCACCAGAGCGATTTTGGAAAACGTTGATTGCAATTATAAATATATACAGAGAGACATACAAACACATAAATAAGAATTGAGAATCCTAACATCAGAACAAAAATTCTAACAAAATAAATTTATCTAGTTATTCGAAAGTTAATCCACATGTATTATTATTTGGAACAAAATATGCTCTCGTATTGAATATGATTATAATATTAACATAAAACAATATATAAGAATATGATAATAAATTTAAAATATCTCATCATAGTCATCATCATGCATATATTGAGATCATGCATATGAATACTAATAAGGATCATGTACATATTTAGCTACACATCTTGATATGACTAAATATAAGATATCTTCATAAAAACTTCTAAAACCCATAAAAAACAAGTTTCACTAGAGGTTGATAACTGACATATTTAGATTCACCAAACCTTAATTGGACTATATCCTTGATGTCAGGGTCACATAAAACATTACTACTAAGTCAGATGTACACTTGCCACCAAGTCAGATGTAAGTCTCAACTTTTCACTGTCTGAAATCATGTCTATATGACTAGACAACAATGAAGTCAGGATACCTTTAAACAAGAGTTATATGTTTCTCATGGTCACCTACGGTCTGATACCACCTCGGGTATCCCTACATCACCCATCAAGGCCATTAAACCACTCAATCAAGATCACTTATCATGGGTTGTTGTACATTATATACATATATACTTAATCCATATACATGTACACAAGTGATCAATCCATCACCCATTAAGGGCCACCAAAAAATGACATATAGCATGCATTTCAACATCAATTATATATGTATGTAGAGCATATACAATCAAGGTCATATTTTATACATCATAAACATGGTATACAAACATATATCACAACATTTATAAACAACATCAGACATTGCATAATATCATCGTTGTCGTCATTATCCTGCCACTGTATCACTTGAGTGAGCTCTTCTTGCTTAAGCAACCTCATCAATACATAAGACAACATCCATTTTTCTTGAGCAACACATATGTCGCTTGAGTGAAATACAACTTAAGAGAACACCCTTCCAAGTCTCTCCTTGCTGTAACGACCACTTCGTCACTTAAGCATTAGTCACTTGAGTGTTACAACCGAATGCTTGAGCGATATTCACTTGTTGGAAGAAATCCAACCAACAAGTTCTAAAATCTCCTTGTGAAAACAGGTAGAACACATAAGGGGTGGTTGCATTATGTATTTGAAATTTTTAAATATTTTTGCAATACAATATTTTGATGGTATAAGGTCAAACACAATTTTGTTATAACAAACTAGTATTTTTTACCCATGCAAAGCACAAGATTATTTTTATAAATTTAATTTTGTATAAATGTAATTAAGTGTAGTGTAAGTAGTAGTATTTACAATTTTGTAAACAAAACACCTTTTATCCTAATAAAATGTGATAGTAAATATTGTATGGATCAATTCACCTTTTTTCTTTAAGCACATGTTAGGGTATAAGATGGTTATTTAATAATTTTAAATTTTTCAATCATATACAAACATGCCCAAAAATTGGTCTATACACTTGTAAGCACAATTTTCTCATTATTACAAAATGGATGTTGTCACTTGAAGAACTCATCCTTTTTTAATCTTTGTATTTTTTCTGAGGAAGTTCTGTTGTGTTCTTCTCACTTGAAGTCCTTTTGACTGAAATTATATTTTCTACATTATTTGACTGGTTGGAAGGTTGATCTTGCTCACATTTTATATTTTTTTGTACCAATATCTTCTAACTATTAACATATAAGAATAAGAATAAGAAAATAAATATTTTGTTCTACAAAACTTGCATGTACATTTTGAGAAAAAAAAAACATATTCAAATAAATCTCATTGTTATGTATTGAGTAGTATGATCCAAAATACCTTTACAATCATATTTTTATTTTCATTTTTGAATAACAGTCTCATCAGTAGAAATCTACTTGGCCTTAAACGATATGCACAAACTTGAAGAGAGAAGTTTTCTCATCTAATTCATACATAGGATAAGCACCAAGAACAATATTCTACAACAAGAAAAACATTAAAGATATTTGAAGGACTCATATTTATCTTTAAAAATTTTGATTTTAGCGAATTGTATCACAACAATGACATTTGCATATCTCCAGCTAAAAGTGTTTAACTCATCAACAAACTCTCCAAACAAAGTACATCCTATTTTAAACCTCTGAGAAGGTAAAAAAAGTACTTCAGTAAATCTTAATATTGTTGGACTTGAAGACTTGGTTTCAAGTGGATTTGATGTCTCCAACCACCTTTAATGATGAAGATGTTGGTGCTTGAAGAATGAAGATTTTGTCTTAGGATTAGAGAGTCTTAGGTTGTGTGGTAAGATGCATTTCAATCTATCTTGGTCTTAGTCTTGGAGTTTAAAATGTTTTGAAATGTTTTAAAAAGGTTTTAAAATGATTTCAAAGGTTTAACTGATTTTTAACTGGTTAAAAATCTTATTTCAACTAGTTAATCTGTTCTTCGTTTTTCAAAGCTTTGTATTTGGGAAATTTCAGCTGACTGTTTTCGAAATTTAAACCAGTTAAAATCCTGGTAGCTTTGTTTCGAGAATTCCAGTTTTACGGAATAGCTAGTTAAAGCGAGATTTCAAGCGGCGATTTCCAGTTCCGAGAAAAAGGGTGCTCACTGGAAAATGGGTTTTAATGAAAACAACTAGGCTAAAACGCGATTTCAACCGAGCTATTTCTGCAGAATCGGTTTTAACAGTTTTCTATATATATCTTGAAACTCAAAGAACTAAGTGACGAAACATTTTCTAAAGAACCCATTGGGCAAGAACGTTCCTATTACACTCTAAAACATTTTGCTAATCACTCCAAGGCGATCAAGATTCAATTGAGTGCGAATCAAATCAAGAAGTGCATGCTCTGTTTTTCGTTCTTCTTCGGTGCTCTGTTTTTCGTTTACGCATTGAAGAACTCCGAGGTTTATTCAATCTTTTTGTGTGTGTTGGTTAGGCTGCGTGTTCGTATCTTAATCGGGGTGATTAAGAGATCTTGTAATAGGGTTTTACAGGTGTTTAGAAGTCTTGTAGGGTTCAAGACTTGGTGCAGCTTTCTGGTTTCGGTTTTGCATGTAGTGTTCATGTAAAAACTGGTTTTTACTGAATTGATTGAATTTGTTTGTTTAGGAAACTGGATGTAGCCTTTGTTGAAAGGTGAACCAGTATAAATCTGCTGTGTTGTTCTTCTTCCCTTTAACTCTTTCCATTCGGTAATTGAAGTTTGAATTGAAATTGAATTTGGTATATGATCAATTGATTAAGAGCATTTCAAGAACCTATAAAAACTGGTTTAAATCTTCAATTCGAATCTGGTTTTTCATAATTGGGCATTGGGTTTCGAAAATCTTTGAAAGTTTAATTCACCCCCCCTCTTAAACTCAGCCATTTATTCCAACAAATATGTAAACATATTTTTTAAACTATAAAATGTTAGCCTAAAAATTTCATGCATCATCCTTGTATATATTACAAAATCCAAAAGTAAATCATGAACATAGAAATATACATAAATAGTTTACGACATATAAATATTATAAAATGAAGAAATGGAAATATAATATAATATATCATATAAAACTTTATCTCATTAATACAATCCACCTTCCTTGAGCTTGGATTGGGATTAATAGTTGAATCCGTACTAAATTTATTGACACATGAGAAACAAAATAGTATAGAAGAATGATTTTAACATAACGTAAAGAAGATGTCATAGAGATTGTCTAGAAACTACTGCATTGTAGGAAAATAGACACTTTTATAGCTAGTCGAACCCTCTAGAGGGAAGTTTAAGGGTGAGTAATAATTTTACTTTTCATGTAAATGTATAAGGCAAACAATATGATTTCATATGATTTTCTAATATTTATATTTGTATACATAAATATCCATAAATAGAATATAACTAATCTTAATATGTAAACATAATTTGATATTAACACTCATAATCAACAAGATATCAACATTAATGTAAAAGAAAATAAAGTATAGTAGTATAATAATTTAAAGATATATTATGTACTAATTTGAGTTCTAAATTGATACGTACATTGAAATTTGTAATAAAATTTAAGTAATGAAATTGATACATACATTGAAATAAAAAGATCACATCTGATGTAGCTAGTTACATCAAGTGTTAGAACATCAAACTTGTCTCAACATAACCCAACAAATGAGCAACTTTGTAGTAAAATATAACACATAAGTAATAAATAATTGTAAATATTAAAATAGTGTACATGTTAGAATCAATAATATGTTAATAGATGTCATGATAAATATTTGTCTGTACAAATCACAAAGCACATAACACTAACACACTAAAACAGAAACATAATGTCATGAAATATTTTAGTGACATATGCAAAATATTATTTTAGTGTAGTTAACACAACTTTAGATGTTAAGCTTATACACAAATAGTAAGAAATATTTAATTTTATTATTATAATAGTACTTCAATCAGTATACCTAACTTTTAATTAGCATGTCATTCTTAATGTTGTAGAAAAACATTGAACTTATTTGAATTCCTTACATTTATCTTTAAAAAATTTGACTATAGCGAAGCGAATTGTATAACGACAATGACATTTTGCACATCTCCAGCTGAGAAGGAAGTGTTTAGTCCATCACAAACTTCCCAAACAAAGTACATTCTATGTTAGACCTTTGAGCAGATAAGAAAATGTACTTCAATTCAAGTAAATCTTGATATGTCAACATAACTTGTACATTATAAATTATAATCATGTTACACTAACAATTGGAAAGCATATGTATATTACAAAATCCAACTAAATGAAAAACATAATACACAAAGAGTTTGACATTCATGGAACATGCATAAATAGAACAAAAATAAAATATAATATATCATATAAAACCTATAGTCCATTAATACAACTCACCTCCCTAGAGCTTGATATGGGATTGATATTGCCACTACTAAAATTATTTACACAGGATAAACAGAAAGAAAACAAAAGAGTGATTTTAAAATAATAAATTGGTTAGGAGCTACTACATTGCAGGAAAAATAGACACTTTTATAGTTGGAATGTGATCAAGATGTGATAGTAGTTGCAAAACTCTATAGATAGGGGTCTAAGGCATGTTCTTGAAAGTTTTTTGTGAGTACAATATGATAGTTCAGTTGATTACTTGATATTTAAGTTTGTATGCACAAATACAATATAACTACTTGTGTATATGTAATCTTAATATGTAAACATAATTTGATGTCAACACTCACATAATCAACCAAGAAAGCAATAGTAAATCAAGTATAAAGTATTGTAACAATTTTAAAAGAAAATGCGTACTAATTTGAGTTCTAAATTGATACATACATTGAAATTGATAATGAAATTCAAGAGTTGAAATTGATACACATTAAAATAAATAAAAGTACAATCAAGTGCTCAACTCCACCATTTGTTGTTCAGAATCATTTGATGCATTTGAAAATTTAGTTAACCTAAAAAAGTACAACCATTTATAGAATACAAATGATCATATAGAAAAAAAATAATTTTATAGTCTGAAAGAATACTTCGGAAATGGAAACACAAAGTATCATTGGTTGCATTCTTCATTATGCACAACTGTCCATTTTCAAAATAAAAAAATAAATACCTTTTTTATAATAACTTTCAACTACATTTTTAAAAGGTTGTTAATTTATATGTACTTGTGATTTGGATGGATGAATCACACTTTTTTCTGTCCTGTGTTTGAGAACCTAAGTATTTTTTTTTCAATTACCTTATTAAATGATTTTTCGTATTCATTCAAAGAGTAATTCTTGAAAGAAGTTAGTTCCTATTAACTATTTGAATTGTTAACCACATCCTTCGTTATACAATCAAAACTCATTTGCAAAATACTTTTGTAACAAGGCTTATAAAAATCATACAAATAGAATATAATATATCTTATAAAACATGTAGTCCATTAATACAATCTACCTCCCTTGAGCTTGAAAGGGGATTGATAGTTGGATCCACATTGTCACTACTAAAACCTTAGCTAGCAACTACTGCATTAAAAGAGAATACAGACTTTTATAGCTGGAATGTAATCAAGATGTGAGAATAGTTGTAGAATTCTAAAAGAAGGAGTTTAAGAGTAAGTTCTATTTTACTTTTCATGTAAAATGTATGAGGCAAGTTGTTGAGAGTTTTGGTGGGGTACAATATGATAGTTTCATATGATTTTCTAATATCTATGTTTGTATGGACAAATACAATTATAACTACTTGTGTATAAGTAATCTTAATATGTAAACATAATTTGATGTTAGGAATTTTTGGGTCATATAAATATATATATTACATAATTAAATGTGTTAAGGTCATTATTTTATTAGCCAAAATATTTAACTGGTCTAATTAATTTAAAATTATGACTAAGGGCATATATGTCATGAAAGGCTAATTGTGTAGATACCATGAGTAATATTTTTAATTTGATGAGGGGACAAATTGAAAATATTAAACTTTCAAAGTTATAAAATGATTATGGTCCCCATTTTGTAGAGTAGAAGACAGAATGTACAATTCCTATTCCTTTCTCTTCATCCCCATCAAAAGAGAAACCCTAGAAGAAATCTAAGGTGCTCTACATTTGGAAGATCACGTACCCGTGGTTATTCTCATCACCTTCATTATTCCCAATGGCAAATCCAGGTACGCTTCTGCATTTTATATTCATCATGAATTGAGGTATGGGTTCATAAGGATTAATTTTGATTGTGCTGTAATTTTGATTCTATATGGATAGAAGTATGTGATTAGGCACAATTATTGATTATTATAAAAATCCTATCAATTGGTATCGGAGCCACCCATATTTGATTTGTGTATGATTTAGGAAATTATGTAATTAGGATTTAAAATTGGGATTTTTTTTTGGGTTTCAATTAAAAGTTATGCATTTAATTATTATTATATATATGATGTGTTTTTGTTTTCACATAACAATTGAAAACTGCGAATGTTTAAAATTGGAATGCAGTATGAGCACAATGTAATGCATATTACAATAAAATGATTGCACGTTTCTCATGGCTAGTTTTTTTTAATCATAGCTATTGGTGTGTTGTTTTTGTTTTTATCTTCAGATTGCAAATTGCAATTTGATTTTCAATGCATATTGCAATTTGATTTCCAGTGCTTGTTTCAAATCATATTTTCAATTCAATTTTTATTTGAATTAATTTAATTTGCTATATGCTATCAAGTTATCATGCTACATATATGATGTCATACAAAAATTATTTATTTATTTATTTTTGGATATGGAATATCAATATTCAAATTTTGGTTATTATTTTTAGTTTTTAATACAAAATCCAGCACTTAAATGATTTAATTGAATCAATATATCGCCAAAGTGATCTCTCTTGTGTAGATTGTTCATAAGAAATATTAAATATTTGTGTCATGTGAGTATTAATCAACCTAAAGGTAGGTCAATTCTTGGTCAAGAATTTCAAAGAATTTCATCTTTTTTGTTAGTTTTATCTTTTCTCCTACCTTCAGAAAAGGGAATAAAGCATCGGCATTAACGCCCTCATTATAATTCTAATTTTCTGAAAGGTAACTATCTCGATTTTATATATCATATAGAAAAATATATGATATATTCATTTCTATAGAATCTTGGTAAAAGTTTTTTTCTTTCTTATCTTATAAATTCTTATAAGTTAAGTAAAGAGAAAATACTTTCTTATAAGTTTTTTCTTGTGAATGATAAATCAATCCAAAGAGAGGTTTATTGCTTGGCATGTTTTATTATCAATGTTTGATCATTACAACAAGTGTACCACTAACAATTAATATTACTGTCCAAAGACTTGATATTGATGATGCACTAGGTATCTTGAGATGGGTTATGCCATTATTTGAATATATTGATGATTTTTTATATTAATATTTTGTGAGCATATATTTAAAATTATTTGTTTTATTCTCCTTTCAGCTATTATTGCTTCAATATCTGCTAATCTGAATTCGGTTTCGGTTCTTAATGGAATAAATTTTAAGGACTGGAGAGAACATGGAAATTATTCTTAGTTGCATGGATCTTGACCTTGCATTAAGGATTGAGCAACCCACTTCTCTTACAGACTCTAGTACTTCTGAAGAGAGGAAAGATTATGAGAAGTGGGATCGCTCAAATCACAGGAGTCTTATGATCATTAAGGGAGGCATTCCTGAGGTCTTTAGGGGTGCTATCTTTGAAGAAATAAGAAGTGCTAAAGATTTCCTTGTTGAAATTGAAAAGCACTTTGCAAAAAGTGATAAGGCAGAAACAAGTGCTCTTCTTTAGAGCTTGATTTCCATGAAGTATCAAGGCAAAGGAAATGTGAGGGAATACATTATAGGAATGTCCAATATTGCTTCAAAACTTAAGGAACTAAAGCTTGAGTTGTCGGAAGACTTGCTCATACATTTAGTATTAATTTCTCTTCCTTCACAGTTTGGTCAGTTTAAGATATCTTATAATTGTCAAAAGGAGAAATGGTTTCTAAATGAGCTCATCTCATACTTTGTTCATGAAGAGGAGAGGTTGAACCAAGAAAGGATAAAAAGTGCTCATGTTGTATGTACTTCTAAAAATAAGGGAAAAAGAAAGAGAATTGAGGATCCCAATAATGAAGCTTCTAAGGGTCCAACACAAAAGAAACAAAATCAGGGTGATATTTGTTTCTTTTGTAATAAGCTTGGACATGCAAAGAAGAAATGTACCAAATATCATGCTTGGCGTGCAAAGAAAGGGTTGCCTAAGCTACCAGAAGCCAATTGATTCTGAAAGATGGATATATGTTGGAGATGGAAAATCGGTTGAAGTGGAAGCTACAGGGCATTTTAGATTATTATTATGCACTGGTATTTATTTGGATTTGAAAGACACTTTCATTGTACCGTCATTTAGAAGAAATTTGGTTTCAGTTTCTTATTTGGACAAATTGGGTTATTTATGTTCATTTGGAAACAATATGTTCAATTTGTCTTTTAATTCAAATGTTGTTGGAACTGGTTCACTTTTGGTTCATGATAATTTATATATGGTTGACACTGTTGTTTCCTATAGTGAGTCCTTAAATACGGAATCAGTGGTACTAAGCGTAAAATTGACAATACTAACTCAGGAGTATTATGGCACAGGCGTCTAGGTCACATCTCTAAAAATAGAGTTGAACGACTTGTATCACATGAGATCTTGGATTCCATTGACTTCACAAACTTTGACACTTGTGTTGAATGCGTTAAAGGTAAACAGACAAAAACAAAGAAATTAGGTGCATATAGAGCTACAGACGTCTTAGAGTTTATACATATGAATATTTGTGGACCATTTCCGTAGTTGTTAAGGAAAGGGTACAAAGTGGACAAATTTCCATAGAACACTTAGGGACAAACTCATGATAGCAGATCCTCTTACTAAAAGACTTCCACCCAAGGTCTTTCATGAGCATGTTGCACACATGGGTGTTTTACTGTTTGAGGAATCTTTGGTTTAGTGGGAGTTAGTCACTTTTATGTATTTTATGTTTTATGTTTGATTTTATGTATGCATACATTGACTTTTGGACATATTTGGTTATATATATATATATATGTTTTATTATTCAGATATTACAATTTGTATATTAAGGTTATTAAATGATCTCACGGAGGTAAAGCAGGACTAGTTGAAAATAGGTGTGTACATGCCACCATCACGTAATTTTCATGCTACACATTTCATGATGAGTCTATATCATTTGATTCTGTCAGCATTAGTGATATTGATGAGGTTAGTTGTGATTGATACAATGAAAATTGTTTTGGTTCTATGTGCGAATGTAATCAATGGACAAGATTTTTTGGAATATGCTCAAGACATATAATGGAAAATTTTGAGCTCATAAAGTCCAACACATTTATAAGGATTGTAAGGATATATATATTTGTGACCAGTGGGAGATTGTTAGGAATTTTTGGGTCATATAAATATATATTACATAATTAAATGTGTTAGGGTCATTAATTTATTAGCCAAAATATTTAAGTGGTCTAATTAGTTTAAAATTATGGCTAAGGGTATATATGTCATGAAAGGTTAGTTGTGTAGATACCATGAGTAATATTTTTAATTGGATGAGGGGACAAATTGAAAATATTAAACTTTAAAAGTTATAAAATGGTTATGGTCCCCATTTTGTAGAGTAGAAGACAGAACGTACAATTCCTATTCCTTTCTCTTCATCCCCATCAGAAGAGAAACCCTAGAGGAAATCTAAGGTGCTCTACATTTGGAAGATCACGTACCCGTGGTTATTCTCATCACCTTCATTATTCCCAATGACAAATCCAGGTACGCTTCCGCAATTTATATTCATCATGAATTGAGGTATGGGTTCATAAGGATTAATTTTGATTGTGCTGTAATTTTGATTCTATATGGATAGAAGTATGTGATTAGGCACAATTATTGGTTATAATAAAAATCCTATCAGTCAACACTCACATAATCAACCAAGAAATGAAGCAAGGTAACAATTTAAAAACAAAATATGTACTAATTTGAGTTCTAAATATATACATATATTGAAATTGACAATGAAATTCAAGTGTTGAAATTGATACATATGTTGAAATAAATAAAAATCATACTTAGTTAAGTACATCAAGTGTTGAAAACGTCAACTTCACAGATAAGGAACTATATAATAAAATATAAACAAAACAAACTTTGAATAATTGTAAACATAAAAATATAATGCATGTGAGAATCAATAATACATCTAACAGATGTCATGATAAATATTTGTCTACATAATTCACATAACATTAACATATTAAAACATGAAATTGTGAAAAATATATGTTCTTACACATAAGAAATAACAACAATTAAAAAAATCATTATAGAATTTTCTTATTCTTTTTTCAATTTTAATGGTTTTTTAATGTCTTCAATAACATATCATCATCTATTGGCTCCAAAATAGTCACAATATCTTTTAAAAGGAGTTAGAGCAACATGAAACAATGTTATTACTCAAATCTACCATTTGTGATTCATAATCATTTGAAAATTTGGAACAAATCCTAAAATAGAAGTATAATAATTTACATAATACAAATTATCATATAAAAAATAAATAATTTTATACTTTTCATTCTGCACAACTGTCCATTTTCAGAATAAAAAATATTTTTTATAATAATTTTTCAATTACATTGTTTACTTAAAAGTTTGTCAATTTATATTTACCTATGATCTGATAGATGAATTACATTATTTTCCCATCATCTGTTTGAGAATCAACTCTAACATAAATTTTTTCAACTACCTTATTCAACAGAAAACTCTTGAAGGGAGTTAGCTCCTCTAAACCATTTGAATTGTTAACAACATCCTTCACTATAGATCCAAACTCATTTTCAAAATACTTTTGTAACAGGTCTTATAAAAATCATACAAATAGAGTATAATATATCTTATAGAACCTATAGCTCATTAATACAACCCATCTCCATTGAGCTTAAAATGGGATTGATAGATGGATTCCCATTGTCACTACTAAATTTCTTTACACAGGTAAAACAGAAAAAACAAAAAACAGTATAGAAGGGGTAATTCTAAAATAATGCGAAGATGCAACAGAGGTTGGGTAGGAGCTACTGAAACAGGAAAATATATACTCTTATAGTTGAAATGTGATCAAATTGTGAAAATAGTTGTAGAAATCTATAGGAAGAGATTTAAGGGTGAGTTATATTTTTCTTTTCATAGTTGCAGAACTTTATTTCTGTATAAGTAATCTTAATATCATATAATCAATCAAGAAATCAACAATCATATAAAAGCAAATCAAATATAAAGTAATATAATAATTTAAAGAGAAGATGTCTATTAATTTGAGTTTTAAATTGATACATTATTAGATTATCTTTCACATTCATTCAAAGGAAAACTCTTGAAGAGAGTTAGTTGCTTTAAACCATTTGAATGACTAACCACATCCTTCATTACAGAATATTCAAAAAACTTCTAATAGGTCATGTAAAAATCATACATTATTTACAAAGAGTCACATAACGTGTATTACAGTGTACCATAAATAACAAATTCATAAGAAGATGTGCGCTACCCGTCAGCTAGAAATCACAATCATCTCTATCCTTTTGCCATTCTTTTTAGCTTTCATTCAGTGCTAACTCCTGTCAATAATAACATACTTGCAGAGAGAAATGTTTTGTTTAAAGTAACAAATTAATTTTGAATTAGCATATCGAAGCACCATACATATTACTAATGACTAAACAAAGAGGTATATATTATCTCTTTATTTCTAGAACAAACTTACTACCAACCAAACATACCTTTGTTCCAAACTTATTACACATTGTCACTACTAAATTTAATTTTTTTATGTTGAACAATAAAAATTGTATAGAAGAGTGATTTTAAAATAACAGAGGTTGGTAAGGAACAACTACATTGCAAGAGATTACATACTTTTATAACTGGAATGTGATGAAGATATGAAAATAGTTGCACAATTCTATAAGAAGGGGTTTAACGTAAGTTCTATTTTACTTTTCATGTAAATGTATAAGGCAAGTTGTTGAGAGTTTTGGTTGGGTACA
Organism: Lablab purpureus; assembly: GCA_030347555.1. Taxonomy (NCBI): domain Eukaryota; kingdom Viridiplantae; phylum Streptophyta; class Magnoliopsida; order Fabales; family Fabaceae; genus Lablab; species Lablab purpureus. The sequence goes on along the minus strand of CM059256.1, from coordinate 25,607,861 downwards.
ATATGATAGTTCCATACAATTTTCTAATATTTATATCTGTATGCACAAATACGCACAAATACAATTATAACTACTTGTGTATAAGTAATGTTAATATCTAAACATAATTTGATGTCAACACTCACATGATTAACCAAGAAATGAACAATCATGTAACACTAAATCAAGTATAACACAGTGTAACAATTTAAAGAGAAAATGTGTATTAATTTGAGTTCTAAATAGATCAATACATTGAAATTGACAATGAAATTCAAGTGTTGAAATATATGCATATATTGAAATAAATAAAAATCATATTTGATGTAGCTAAGTACATCAAGTGTTGAAAACATCAACTTCACACATGAGCAACTCTATAATAAAATATAACGCATAAGCATTGAATAATTGAATATCTCAGAAAAGTGTTGATGAAGTTTTTATCTCAATAAGTCATGAAGATTGAAGTTTTGATGATGAAGATATAAAGTTTTTTTTGCAACATTAAAGACTTGATTTTATCTCACAAAGGAAGGTTGCTTCATGGAAATAAAGGCAAGATATAAAGAACAATAAATGCTTTCAAGGAAGAAGATTGTTGAAGATTTTCTTATGGTATGCTTTGGTGAGACATAATGATCGTAGTTAAAGTATTTCAAAAGAAATTTCACATTTAGTCATGACATGTTGTGTGACTAATTATGAGTTTGTTGGTATTCATTTGCATGATTTGGACATATGAATGATGGTTGTAATTTGATGATTTAATGATAATGACATAAGTTTGATTATTTTTCATTAGCTCACTCTTGGTTGGAGTATGAGTATGATTGTACTTGATATGAGAGTATATGTTTTTACAAGAGGAGCTGGAAGCGAGACTTCTACATGATGATAGATTAAGATTTTTATCTTATGTTCTTCGTATTTAGAATTGATAGTAATGATGTGTATTCTGTGTACTATATGTATACATATATAATATAATCATTATGTTTTATCTTACTAGTATGATTGATACTTTCTAGTTTTCCATAATATTATATCAATAGTATTAGAGTAGTTTGATCCTTGATTAACCTGTGGAAGTTAGTACTATTATAATATGTTGGATGTGATAAAAGAATTTCATTATGATAGTTGCGAGATATGTCTAATCTAATTATTTTGATATTTTAATATTCGGATAAACCCACCACTCCTTTGATGTCTCATATGGCTGGAGCAATAAAGATAATGACTACACATTTATAGTAGCATAATGATACTATGGCAAAACAACATTAGGATCTACTACGTTAATTGAAAGTTGCAAGACACACAACTGATACAATAAGATCTCACCGCCATACCTTTGAAAGCCTTCATGATGTTCAAAAATAGATTCCTGGAGGAGTATTTTCCTATTATCATTATGCAAAGGAGCTAGATTTCATTTAGGAATGAATTTGATTATTTATCTATGGCCAGAAAGAGTTTATATTTAGTTTTCCTAGTAAGAATTTGCTATAAGTTTTTATCAATTTTTGGAAAGATATACAAGATGAGATTGAGTACTTTATGTTGTAGCTCATATCTCTATCCATTAGTGGTGATAGTTCATATCTCTATCCATTAGTTCTGAAAACTCTTATGCATGTCCAAAATTTATGAATTGGTACCATTTTTCTAGTTTTTCTAGATAAAATTCTAGTATTACTATAGACAAATTGAATTCTCTATAGATCTTCACCAACCTAATAGTATTAAATAAAAAATTAAAATATTCATAAAAAAATAATAAAGTTTCTTTAAAATAATTTAAAAATATTAATTAACATTTATTTAAAAAATACAAATTTAAAATATATTTACTAATAATAATTATACATTAATAAATTAGCAATTCTTGAATAATTAAACTTTTGTGTTTTTTAAAATAGAAAATAACAACATAAATTTAAAAAGAAAAATATATAATTGTTAAAATATATAAAAATCAAGAAATTAAATTTTTTATATTTGCACAGAAATGAAATATAATGAGTTATTACTAAGTCAATTGATATAATTATATTTGTTTTATATAAGATATATTATTAACTTTTTATTAATATGTACATATATTTTATTATTGTAATAAAATAAATAATTAAAATAAAAGATAAATAAAAAATAAATATTTTTAATTTTTTTTAACTAAAACCATTTCACCTTTTTCTTTCTTTCAGTTTCTTTCTGATATAACCGAAGGAATCTCTGAAGTTATTGAAAACTGAAATGAAATTTAAGGTTTATATAGAGAACGGAGGGTTGGTAATAAATAGTCTAAACAATGATACTAGAATGACAGAGAAAGAAGGAGTGAGTTGACCGAATGCATAGGGCTAGAATAATTGGCATTTGACTTCAAAATTTGAGTTGAAGAGTGTGAATACAGTGTAGCAGAATTAAATTAAATTTATATTTAAAGTAAAAGGTGTTTGATAAGTTATACATAACTGTGAATGTAATGTGGTACACGATAGAAGGGAGGGAGGTTTTAAGTTCCATAATAATGTTGTGGTGGTCCTTAAGCGTTCATCCTCGAACCAAGTATCATGTGTTTGAGAGAAATGAGGTGGGTGTGTATGTCTGGTGACAGGGAAAAGAAAAAGGTCTGAGGAGAGGGTGAGAAAGACAAAAGCAAACAAATTAAGTTTAAAAGAGTTGAAAGTTGAAGGAACAGAGGGTGATTAATGAAGGGGAAGAAAGAAGTTCATGTAAATGTGTGTTGAAGCATTGAATTGTAGAGAAGGGGAGAGGGAAGGTGATCGATGCTGTACTCGGTCAAATAAAAACAATTAAATGTAGTACTAGAAGTGACTCCTAGGTCGTCTCCCAAGGATCAATTGAACATGGAATGGGGGGGTTTTGGACAGAAAACAAGGGTTAATTAAAAACAGCGGACAAATAACAAATTAATTGCAGTAATTAAAATAGGCAAGACTCTTGAACACAATGCATTTCTGACATCCTTGGTTCACAACAAATTATCAGTCCGTTTAATCCTTGTTCAGTCTAGATTAACCAACTAAGCGAAAGTTAACCCGAGACTTCCCTACATGAATTAAGCAAAGGTGAACCTTGTAAGGTCTCCTTCCAAGAGATTAAGCATGCTCCAGAAGAGAGGCTTCACAGAGGAGAATCAAACGTACGAGCACAAAAAACGCACAAGAACCTCCATCAGTGAGTGCAGCATGCCCAAGAGCCCCACCCTGAGGTTTTAGCCTTCCATTAACTCAGAAAACAGAAAACGCATTGCAGAAAACAGAAAATGCATTGCAGAAAACGAAAACGAAAATTGAAAATGGAAAACGAAATAGAAAATGGAAAACGCAAATGAAAATGAAAACGAAAATGCAATGGAGAACAGAAAATGAATAGAACAGAAAAATGCAGAAACGCAAATTGATTGAAGAACAAACTGGAATTGTGAACGAAATGTGAACTAAAAACCAAAAACAAAACTCTACTGTCTCTCTAGCCGAAAACGTAAAAGTTCCTAAAAATTTCTCCCCTTCCGCTGTCCCTCAGCTGCCCTACTTGTAGCTGCCCTGTCACGTCTACATGGGCACGAAAACCTAGACCCATTGGGCACAAAAACCAAAAAAACAAATCTAGTCCAAGTTGTGACGTGGCAGCTCCTCTTGAAGTCCATGAATTAATTCCAAGCCCAAAATAATTTTAAATTGCCCTGAAAATAAAAATTGGAATAATTAAACTTAGAAAATTCAAATTAATTAAAATATGAATTTCTAGTCCAATTATAGCCCTAATAGAAATTAGTACAAAATATAAACAATTAAGCACAAATCAGAGATGAAAACAAGTACAGAAAGGTAAGAAAATAAGGGAAAATAATGACTCATCAGAAGGCACCCAGGCCCAACTTCGGGGACCTCAATCATTGCTCAGCTGCCTCTCTCTCACCCACACTGTCAGATAGGTTCTAAGTTCCCATCTTTTACCATTTCTATGTGTAACTATCCCATTCCAAACCAAATACCTTATCTTTTTTTTCCAACATATTGTGTAAACTTGTACATGTTCAATATTAATTCTACTTATTTTAATTTGTTTAACTACCTAACTATTAACTAAGATATTTTAAAAAATATAATATTTTCTATTAATTATTTTTAATGTTGATATTTTTATTAATTATAAAAAATATTATTCTATTTCTATCATTTTTATTTTTTTACAAATTAGTTCTCTACTAGTTGTCTAAAACAATTTTAAATTCACTAAATTTAACTCTTTAAAAAAATAAATTATTTTTTAATTTTTTTAATTTTTATCTATTTTGAAATTATTTTTTCACATATGTTTTGTTTTTAAGTCATGACAAAAATGTTTGATATTTTTTTAATATTATGACTCATTCTTTTACATAATTTTAATAAAATGTTTCAAAGTTTTAAATAAGATAAAGAAGAGTTAAGATAATATGAGATGAAAGTCTTAAATATTATATAAAAAAAATATTTGATATTTAAATTTTGATGATAATAAATAAAATAATTTTTACATATTTAATATTTATTAATTATATATACAATAAACTTATATAAAATTCTCAAAGTTATACATAATTATAACCAAGAATAAGTATTTTATTTCAAGATATAATTATGATATAAATACAAGGTAATAATAGACCAATCATACATACAACCTCCACAAAGAAGAAGATGAACATTACAAGAAAAGATGAACATTACAAGAAAAGATGAAACTTAAGTATTAAACTATACTACAAAGGTAATAAGAACTATTATATCAGTATATTCTATAGATGATCATATTTTTTTATGATTCATAGATGTTTGTCCTGAAGATATGAAATATGTGCCCTTCAAGTCAAGAAGAATGAAAGTTGAGAAAACTTTATTGGAAAAAACTTTCATCATGAAGTCTCAAAAGCTTACAAGTTAAAGAAGTAATAAGAAGATCAAGAGAAGATGCTCAAAAGTATCCTTCAAATCATGTAACTTCAAACACTAATTTATGAAGAAAAAACAAAAATAAAAAGAAATATCATTTTTAAAACATGTAAGAAAGGTTCTAATTATTTTTAAAAGAACATATTAATAGGTAACCAATAGTGTGTTCTCTTTCTATATTTATTAATAACTATTTCAAGAGGTCTTAACTTTTTATATTAGAGACATCTATATCAATTATAAGTAGTATATAAAATAATAAATGTTTAACTTCCTTATTGTAATGAAACTTAAATCCTGTATTTCATGATTACCAAAACCATCCATGATTGTTTGTGCCTAGTTAGCTATTTCTTTATTTAGCTTTAAATATTTTAAGGATTTTTTTTACATTGATTTAGGAAAAAAGTAACAACAACACGAATAATAACGAAAATAAGTATTAAGGGTAATTAGTATAAGTTAGAAAAATATACAAAAGAATATCCTAAAAAGAGAATATTGAAAAAAAATTATTATATAAATATATGTTTGAACTTTAGTACAATAATAAGTGTAGCTTTTTTTAATTCATTTGTACACCATCCAATTGATTTAGGTAAAACTTGGTTGATAGTTAGTATGTAAATTTGTATCTAATTTAATATTAAAATATTAATTTATAAAATAAAATTTTCATATCGTTTATAGAATATATATTATGATTCTAACATATTATTAACAAAAAATATATAATGAAAATTATAATATTTAAGTAAATTACAAATTTATTAGTACAAATTGATTTTGTGAAGTTAATTAATATTACTGGTATAAAAAAGACTTTTTTAGGTGTGATAGAATCTCAACGTCAAAATTTTTTGAGACATAAGGTTTGAGATATCATCTGATGTATGTCGGACCTGGTATGATTTGAAGTAAAATTTAAGACTATTTTATCTTTGCGAGGCTCGATAGTGTCCAGTTTTTTTTTCTTTATGATCCAAATCCACTCGTTATCCTCACCAAAACAACATTTACTAGATTCAGATCATTACACATCCCAAATCCAATTCACTGCAACCAAAACCCACCAAAACAAAAGTTGCAAGAAAACTGAAAAAGTTTGGCCTCAGATCCAAAGGCAACATTTTTAACATAACAAGCTTGTGGTAGACAATGCAAATATCAAAGAAGGAGACATCCCTAAGAATTCTGAGAATGAAATAATAGTAAGTTCTGACATTGGATCCTCCTTTCCCATCCATGGAAAGGCAAAGAAGATGAAGGCATAGTAGATAAAAATGGAAGAAAGCACAATTTGAGGTTGAATAAAGGTTTGAACAAAAAGAAGATAAATACCAAAGTGATGGATATGAAAGAAAGGGAAGAAAAGACAAAATTTTGGTGTAGTCATAAAGAAGAACTTCTTGTTTGGAAGAAATATAGAGTTGCACTAACAAGTTATGGAAAACTTTACCTTGGAGTGTCAAGTGATAAGTAAAACTCGAGTTCTATGTTGGAGCATTAACCATCCAGACTGATGTGAAACTCTAATCCAACAACAACAATTCTGATGTAAAGAAGTTCACATTATTTACAAAAATATCACTGTATTTTTAGTGGAGGTAAAACAAACCAAGAAGGGGGGTGAATTGGTTTCTTAATAAAAGTTAAACCTTTTTCGATTTCAATTTGATTAAAATTAAGTTTAATAAAATCCTCAATATAAATTTAAGTTCTGCTTGCTTAAAATCATAGTATGAAACAAATAAGAAGAAAGTAAGATGAATATAAAGACACTAAAGATAGATAGAAGAGAACACAAATATTAATACTGGTTCGGATCAAAGCAGATCCTATGTCGAGTGATTTTATCACCTTAAAAGAGAGTGATAGCTACTAACTATCTTAAGTTAAAAATTATAACTTACACTACAGCGTAAAGATTAAGATAATAGGAAGAATATTAAGATACCTCTAGAATTTAATCAATCATTTATTAGGATAATTGATTATTCCAGAGAGAAAATAAAACTCTGGAATTTAACGCGTGATAATCGATTATCATACCAGATAATCAATTATTGTACTTATGATAATCAATTATTGCTTGAGATAATCAATTCTTCGAGAGAGAAAGTTTTCTACCAAGTATTTCAAAGCTTTGATAATTGTTGTAAGTGATAATCGATTATTATGATGTTAAGTGCATTTTACGAAAATAAAACTCTTTTTCAATGTTTAAGAGAGAGTGGTGTGCATGCTACGATCTTTAACTTGATTCCAAACTATTATGAAGTAAACATATTCATAAAACACAAAATTAAAGCTTTCACAAGAATTCAAGATTTCAGGTATGAAGGTCCATCTTCCTCTTCCAGAGTCATCATCATCAAAACACTTATCCTTTAGATTAACAAATACTTTGTCCAACTACTAGGGATGACAAATAAGGATTATAATATTTATATTAAACTTACATTACAAAAAATCATCTTAAATGTGGCAATTATTTTTCTAAAATGTGGCAGTTTTAACCGCCACAAAATACATGTGTGGCGGGTGCCTTTACCATTATAAATCTTGCCGCACAAGGTAATAAATGACAGTTTAAGTTGAATCGCTGCTACACCCGTCACTTATTACACTTTATTAAATGACAATTTCATTACGTAAAAAGCGACAATTCGAAAATGTAATAATTGTCACTGTGGAAGGATCATTCACGATGTAAACTATGACGGTTTCAACTATCACAATTGGCATCAACCTATGTAGAAATTTGTGACAATTTGAATTGCAATAACGTTTATAATATATTTTTTTATATTATAGGTTTTATTTTTATTTCATATTAATATTCAATCTATTGGTGATATTTAAAATTTTTATTTAAATATTTACAACTGGAAGGGATATTGTAATTTTTTTATTTTACAAAAATAAATATAACAAATTAATATAAATATAAAGATACTTTATAAAAGTATAAAGAACAATGTAATTAATATAAATTGATCAAAGTCATTAAGGAAGTCATACATATTTAATTGTTATTAGAAAATCAAAAGGCACTAACAAAATAAATTTAACACTAAAAAAATCTTATTATTGTCCCATTCCCATTACTTTTTGTATGAATTTTGTATGTTAGGTGATGGAGCCCCACTTGCATATGATACCTGAAATAAAATAAAATTATATAATTAATTTTAATTCATTTGCAAAATTATTTAACTCATTATTTTTTGTATGATTTATTTATACTTGATCAATAAAAGTGTTAACTAATGCAGCAAGAATTGCAACTAAATATTCCGGAATGTTTTGCCCATATGTAATGAAAGCAAGACGTGTGTGCATTTCTCCCTTCATAGTTGCAAGTTCATTTTCCATCTTTATAACTTTTCATTCCATTTTTTGTGCACTACTTGCACTTGATGAACCTAATTTGACACCACTAAATCTTGTGCTCGAGTTGTTAAAAGCAAGTGTTGGACAAACTCCCAATTATAATCTTGTAACTCGACCTAGGTTCTCTTTACAAAAGATCACACCAATTGGGTCATTTGGAGAAATATCTTACGAAGTTTCTGGATTTTCCAATAACAATTCATCAATTTTGTCCTGGAAATATAAATAAACTTCTCACATTTTTACACAAGCACAACCAGCAGATTCTAGAGAAGACAATGTTGTTGCAAGTACAAATCATTACATTTCTATTAATTAACAATCACCATATTTCAACAGTAAAATATACCAAAATTGCAGCACTACATTTCATACAAGTAACACATTGTTTCTTACAAGCAACCGGACCAACCATTTTTATTAATTAGATACATGTCACATAGTTAAAAATGAAATTCCATTTATTTTAATATGAATTTCTCTGTTATTGGTAGCTCAATTTTTTTTTGCTGGCAATTAGGTACGTTATAACAGAAGAATTGGCAAATTTAGGGCATTTGTGCATATATGTGCATGTAAACAAGAAGATATGAAGAAGTCTTTTAGAAGTTGACTTTAACATGAACAAAGATAAAATAACTATTGAAAGAGATATTAAAAAAATATCTTGAATGAATTTTAGATTCGATTGATTATAATGATATTTCACATTATCTTCTTATTAAGGTAAAGAGTTAGTCCATTATATGGTATTGGAAAATGTTTTTTAGGGTTATTCTATAGCTCAATTTTAGCTATCTAAACCACTGCAACAAATTGTTCAAAAATCTCTAATCTCATACTCATTTCAATTTAAAATTTAAACTTCAAACTTTAAAGCATCCAATTTTTTTGGCACAATTTTGTCTTCTATAAGGTTTAAGATCCAATTAATTCAATTTATGTAAACTTTAGTATCAAAAATATTTTAAGATAAGGATCAAATTAATTCAAAGAACGCAATGAGAAAATAGAAGATTATTCTTACACAAATTTGTAAGTAGGAATAATAACATGGTAAGGAAAAATAGAAAACTGTATTTCCATGTTTTATTATTCAATTTATTGTAAATATAACAACCATTTATTTGAACATTATATATCTTTTTATTAATTCAAATTAAAGAAAGAAAGGGTATATAAAAAACTTAATTTTAAATAGAATGTAAATATTATGTTCATAATATTTATTATCTTATTAAAATTATGTTTTATTTCTAAATATTAAAATTTATATTCAATTTTTAATATTTTTTTATCAAGAGAGTATATGGAAGCACAATTTTTGTTATATACAACAAAATTTATAAAAACAAAGATTTTTATAATGTAGAAAAAACTTCGTTTAATTTATAAAAAATTATTAAATTATTATATTTAAAATAACCTTTTGCAATAATTTTTATTCATACTTTTATGAATTCTTTTATGTTATAATTCATAAGTATGAATTATATATTTAAATAAAATAGAAATAAGAGTATGTCTAATTTAATTTATATATAAGATTAATTTAAAAATAATTATTAAATTTTCATTCCATATTTTATAATTTAAATTATATTTGAAAAATAGCATATAAAAATACTATTTATGAAAAAAGTGAAAAATTTTATTATAATTTTTAAATAGAATATAAATGTAATAGTTAAAATATTTTTTAACAATTATTAGAATTTATTTTAATTATAAATTTTACAGTAATATCTCATTTATAATGTTTATTTTATTAATTGCATGAAAGAAGGTAGATTTCTAAATTTTATCTTTTAAAATTTACATGTTCAACTATCATTGATGAAAATGAATGAATATTCACATGAGTTATATAGGTGTATATCTATCGAAAAAAGTCAACCTAAATCATGTAATATGTAGTCTGATTCTTTATAGTCCAATTCTTTTACTAGGTATTAAATTCACGACAATACAAAATATAGCAATAAGTCCAATCTAATAAAATATTTGTTTAAGTATGCCAACAAAAGTATAAATAGAACTATAATTAAAATTAGTAATAGTTATACTGAATGTATAGAAGCACTCATTGTTGATTAAATAAAGAGATATTATGATTCTAGATACTTATAACCATGTGAGGTAGTTGGAAAATTGTTGATTTTGACATTCATCATAGATGGTCTATTGTTCAAATATTAACATTTGTTCTCCCATGTCAACAATTGGTTTTGTTTAGAGATGATGACAATGATAAGATTGATGTAATTTTCAATAATTACCAAAATATTAACACAAATTTCTTATTGGTTTGAGACTAATAAAATTTATCATATGAGAAAAAGAAATTAACTTATGCTAGTTTTTTAAGCAAGTTTTTCTGGATGCCTCAACAAAGGGAATAGAATCCAAGGAAAGAGGTTACAATATTGATAGACTTACCTTTGTTCCTTCTAGATCTAGTAGTTGTATTATATGAAGATATTATTAGTAATTTCAAAGGGTAGCATTGATAACGAGAGCAATACATTGTCCACCAACTAGGGATAACAAATAAGGATTATGTCCAACAACTAGGGATCACAATTGGCTCCACTAATGCGTGGGGGAAGGTTTTGGGGCAAAACCAAGGCATGTTGGTAGAGTTGACTCGGTGGGTCATTTTGTGGTGCACCACGACACATGCCGGCTTGTGTGTCGTGACTCAAATTTGGCACCAGAGCGGTTTTGTGAAACATTAATGGAAATCAACTCCAAATGGCTCCCCTAAGGCATGGGGGAAGGTTTTGCGGCAAAACCAAGGCATGTTGGTGGAGTTGACTCGGTGGATCATTTTGTGGTGCACCACGGCACATGCTGGCTTGTGTGCCGTGACTCAAATGTTGGCACCGGAGCGGTTTTAGGAAACATTGATGGCAATCAAATCCCAATGGCTCCCCTAAGGGATGGGGGAAGGTTTTGGGGCCAAACCAAGGCATGTTGGTGGAGTTTACTCGGTGAGTCATTTTGTGGCGCACCACGACACATATCGGCTTATGTGCCGTGACTCAAATTTTGGTACTGGAGCGTTTTTGGGAAACATTGATGGCCGTCAACTCCAAATGACTCCCCTAAGGCACGGGGGACGGTTTTGGGGAAAAACCAAGGCATGTTGGTGGAGTTGACTCGGTGAGTCATTTTGTGGTGCACCGCGGCACATGCTGGCTTGTGTATCGTGACTCAAATTTGGCACCGAAGCAGTTTTGGGAAACATTGATGGAAATCAACTCCAAATGGTTCCCCTAAGGTGTCGGGGAAGGTTTTCGGGCAAAACCAATGCATGTTGGTGGAGTTGACTCAGTGGGTAATTTTGTAGTGCACCACGGCACATGCCGGCTTGTGTGCCGTGACTCAAATTTTTTCACCGGAGCGCTTTTGGGAAATATTGATGGCAATCAACTCCAGATAGCTCCCCTAAGGCATGGGGGATGGTTTCAGTGGTAAACCAAGGCATGTCAATGGAGTTGACTCGGTGGGTCATTTTATGGTGCACGACGACACATGTCGGCTTGTGTGCGATGACTCAAATTTTGGCACTGGAACGGTTTTGTGAAACATTGATGGCAATCAACTCCAAATGTCTCCCCTAAGCCGTGGGGGACGGTTTTGGGGCAAAACCAAGGCATGTTGGTGGAGTTGACTCGGTGAGTCATTTTCTGGTGCACCACAGTACATGTCGGCTTCTGTGTCGTGACTCAAATTTTTGCACCAGAGCGGTTTTGGGAAACATTGATGGCAAAGAACTCCATCTGGCCTCCCTAAGGTGTGCGGGAAGGCTTAGGGCAAAACCAAGGCATGTTTCTGAAATTGACTCGGTGGGTCATTTTGTGGTGCACCACGGCACATGCCGGCTTGTGTGCGGTGACTCACAATTTTGCACCGGAGCGATTTTGGGAAACATTGATGGAAATCAACTCCAAATGACTCCCTAAGGTATGGGAGAAGGTTTTGGGGCAAAACCAAGGCATGTTGGTGGAGTTGACTCGGGGGATCGTTTTGTGGTGCACCACAGCACATGCCGACTTGTGTTCCGTGACTCAAATTTTGGCTCCGGAATGGTTTTGGGAAACATTGATGGCAATCAACTCCAAATGGCTCCCCTAAGGCATGGGGGAAGGTTTTGGGGGTAAAACCAAGGCATGTTGGTGGAGTTGACTCGGTTGGTCATTTTGTTGTGCACCACAGCACATGCCAGCTTGTGTGCCGTGACTCAATTTTTGGCATTGGAGCGATTTCGGGAAACATTGATGGCAATCAACTCCAAATGGCTCTCCTAGGGCATGGGGGAAGGTTTTGGGGGCAAACCAACGCATGTGTGTGGAGTTCGCTTGTTGGGTCATTTTGTGGTGCACCAGGGCACATGCAGCTTGTGTGCTTTGACTCAAATTTTGGAACCAGAGAGATTTTGGGAAACATAGATGGCTATAAAATCCAAATGGCTGCCCTAAGGCATGGGTGAAGGTTTTGGGGCAAAACCAAGGCATGTGGGTGGAGTTGACTCGGTGGATCATTTTGTGGTGCACCACGGCACATGCCGGCTTATGTGTCGTGACTCAAATTTTGGCACCGGAACGGTTTTGCGAAACATTGATGACAATCAACTTTGAGTGGCTCCCCTAAGGCGTGGGGAAAGGTTTTTGGGCAAAACCAAGGCATGGTGGTGGAGTTGACTCGGTGGGTCATTTTGTGGTGCACCACGACACATCCCGGCTTGTGTACCGTGACTGAAATTTTGGCACCAGAGCGGTTTTGGGAAACATTGATGGCAATCAACTCTGAATGGCTCCCCTAAGGCTTGGAGTAAGGTTTTGGGGCCAAACCAAGGCGTGTTGGAGGAGTTTGCTCGTTGGGTCATTTTGTTGTGCAGCACGACTCATGCGGCTTGTGTGTTGTGACTCAAATTTTGGCACCAGAGCGGCTTTGGGAAACAGTGATGGCAATCAACTCCAAATGGCTCCCCTAAGGCATGGAGGAACGTTTTGGGGCCAAACCAAGGCAAGTTGGAAGACTTCTCTCTTTGGGTCATTTTGTGGTGCACCACGGCACATGCGGCTTGTGTGCTGTGGCTCAAACTTTGGCAGCAAAGTGGTTTTAGGAAACATTGATGTCAATCAACTCCAAATGGATCCCCTAAGGCATGGGTGAAGGTTTTGGAGCAAAACCAAGGCATGTTGGTGGAGTTGACTCGGTGGGTCATTTTGTGGTGCACCACGGCACATGCTGGCTTGTGTGTCGTAACTCAAATTTTACCACCGGAACAGTTTTGGGAAACATTGATGGCAATGAACTTCGAATGGCTCCCCTATGGCGTGGGGAATATGTTGGGGCAAAACCAAGGCATGTTGGTGGAGTTGACTCGGTGGGTCATTTTGTGGTGCACCATGTCACATGCCGGCTTGTGTGTCGTGACTCAAATTTTGGCACCGGAACGGTTTTGGGAAACATTGATTGCAATCAACTCCAAATGGCTCCCCTAAGGCATGGGGGAAGGTTTTGGGGCCAAAGCCAAGACATGTTGGTGGACTTGACTCAGTGGGTCATTTTTGTACACCACGGCACATGCCGGTTTCTGTGCCGTGACTCAAATTTTTGCACCGGGGCGGTTTTGGGAAACATTAATGGCAAACAACTCCAAATGGCTCCCCTAAGTCGTGGGGGAATGTTTTGGGACAAAGCCAAGACATGTTGGTGGACTTGACTCGGTGAGTCATTTTTGTGCGCCACGACACATGTCGGCTTGTGTGCCGTGACTCAAATTTTGACACCGGAGGGATTTGGGGAAATATTTGTTTCAAACAACTCCAAATGGCCCCCCTATGGCATGGAGGAGGTTTTAGGGCAAAATCAAGGCGTGTTGGTGGAGTTGACTCGATGGGTCATTTTGTGGTAACAATAAATTAAGGTACAACTAAAATCTTGATTCTAAATTTTGTTGTTAAAGGATACAATTTTGTAAAATTTATCTAAAATAAATTTCAAGCATACCTATATTTTTATTACTTCAAGTTTGTAGTTTGAAATGAGAGATTTAAAATTTTTATATTCGAAAAGTAAAGTTTTCAAAATCTTACAAACTGAAATATTCGTTAAAGAAAATTTTGGACAAAATGATAAAATAGTAAACAAAATAATTCGAAATTCACTTCACGATAATGGTGAAAAGATATCCCGATAATGCTTCTACATATATATATATATATATATATATATTGTTGGAATAAATGGCTGTGTTTAAGAGGGGGGTGAATTAAACACTTAAAGATTTTCGAAATTCAAAGGCCAATTAAGAAAAACCAGATTCAGAATGAAGGTGAAAAACCAGTTTTTATAAGTTCTTGAAATGCTGTTAATCAATTGATCATATATCCGTTTCAATTACAATTCAAATATAACTTGCAGAATGTAAAAGATTAAGGAAAGAAGATCAACACAGAGGATTTATACTGGTTCACCTTTCAACAAAGGCTACATCCAGTTTCCTAAACACACAAATCCAATCAATTCACTAAAAACCAATTTTTACATGAACACTACATGCAAAACGAAAGACAGAAAGCTGCACCTGATCTTGAACCCTACAAGACCTCTAAACACTTGTAAAACCCTATTACAAGAACTCTTAATCACCCTGATTGAGAAACGCAAACGCAGCTAACACACACACAAAGAATTGGATTGAATTCACCTGGAAATTCAGTGCAGTACAGAAAATAGAGCAACAGCTATGAACGAAAAAATAGAGCACGCAAATCTTGAATCAATTCGCTATTCAATTGGATCTTGGACTTCTTGGAGAGATTCGCAAATTGATTTAGAATATTAGAGAAACGTTCTTGCTCAGTGGGTTCTTCTGAAAATGATTCGTCACTGAGTTCTTTGAATTTCAAGTTATTTATAGCAAAACTGTTTCAGTGTTTTAAAACTGATTCTGATGAAAATAGTCGGTTGAAAACATGATTTAACCGGTTGTTTTCATTAAAAGAAATTTTCCAGTGAGCACCCTTTTTCTAAAACTTGAAATCAGTCAGTTGAAAACCCGTTTTTACTAGCTATTCCAAAGAACTGGAATTTCTTAACAAAGACTCCAGAATTTTAACTGGTTTAAATTCTTAAAAACAGTCAGCTAAAATTTGCCAAATACAAAGCTTTAAAAATGAAGAACAGTTTAACTGATTGAAATCAGATTTTTAGTCAGTTAATTAATACCTTTGAAAACATTTTAAAACCTTTTAAAACATTTCAAATCATTTTAAAAACCAAGATTAAGTCCAAGATTAATTGAAATGAATCTTACCACACATCCTAAGACACACTAATCCTAAGACACAATCTTCATTCTTCAAGCACCATCCTCTACATCATCAAAGGTGGTTGGAGACATCAAATCCACTTGAAACCAAGTCTTCAAGTCCAACAAACTCCCCCTATTTGATGATGACAACCACTTGATGCATTCATTATCTTTGAAGAATGTAGGAGTCCTGCACAAAACACGAAAATACAGCAGAACAATATAGTAAACAAATATAGCAGAAAAAGATATAGAGCGTAGCAGAAAGCAGAGCAGTTGCAGTATTCTTCTCCCCCTTTCACCACATTCTAGCAGCAGTATTCTTCTCCCCCTTTCACCTGTGCATCATGTTGTGCCTTCAATGCATTCAATACTTTCTCCCCCTTTGGAATCATCAAATAGCACAAGAAAAATAACATAGCATATGCAGTAAAAATTGTTCAAGATACATGGGAATTTGACCCAAATAAAACCAGCAACAAATAACCACATACAGCACACAACCAAACAGCAATGAAATGCAAAAAACATGAATGCAAACAGCAACAACAACATGATTTTGCAGCAGCATCAGCAGAATCTGTGTAGCAGCAGTTAAATTAATGCACCAGCAACAGCAAATACACCAGCAGCAGCAGCAAC
Organism: Lablab purpureus; assembly: GCA_030347555.1. Taxonomy (NCBI): domain Eukaryota; kingdom Viridiplantae; phylum Streptophyta; class Magnoliopsida; order Fabales; family Fabaceae; genus Lablab; species Lablab purpureus. The sequence continues at coordinate 25,591,547 of CM059256.1, read as the reverse complement.
AACAAAACCAGCATTACAAAAATAACAGCACACAGCAACAACACTTCAGTTACAGCAGATGCACCAGCAGTAATGCACCAGCAGCACTTCAGTAACAACAAATGCTTCAATTATGCAGCAACAACAACAACTTTACTCCAAAAAAAACAGTAACAGCACCAGTACTCCAAAACTAGTAAACAGCATCAGTATTCCAAAACCAGTAAAAACAACATCAGTATTCCAAAACCAGTAAAAACAGCATGAGCAACAGGATTTAACAGCAACAACATCTCTCTATTAGTTGCAGAACCAGTTTAATCATCATCCTCTCCATCATCATCATCAAACCAAGCTTCAATAGAACAATGTCTATATGAAGGAGGTGCTAGAATTTCAGGTTCTTTGTGTTTGGATGACCCAACAGTTTTGGATTTTTTCCTTGGGTTGCTTGAAGAGGCCATTGCAGACAAGGAAAGACGCGGAAAAACAGAGTATTGACAGTGTACATGCAAAGCTTTTACACAGGCAGATTGAATAACAATGCATTGCACATGTATTTAACAACTTAGATTTTCAGATTTTAACAAATTAATGCATTATGTAGTCAAATAAGCAATCAGATGGAATATATGGGGCAGAGATATGCAGTAGGTACAGACTTGACCAAGGCATTCATTTGGTTGAATGAAATTCAAATTTGGAGAGAGAAACTAGCTAGAAACAAAGCAAAAGCACTACAAGACAAAACAGGAGTCAAGATTCTTTTAACCAGCTTTATCTATCATGTAACAAATGCACAATTCTCAATTAATCAACTTAAATGCACCAATTGAATGTGAATCAATGCAGTTTAACAACTAATTCGTTCTAGTTTTAAATTTTACATTGTTCCAGGCAATTTCAGTCAGTTGATTTGTGAGAAACAGCTGATTAAAACAGATATCCTAATACAGATTTAATGCAGATTAATGCATTTAACTGACTAAATCGACAAATTAACTGGCTAAAACAGCAACAGAGATTACTGCACTTCTACTGCAGCCCCAAATTAGGCAAAACAACTGATTAAAACCACGAAACAACTAACTAAAAACCTGAATATCATTGCAGATTTTACTTATATCATATAATATGCAAATCTAACTGCATCTAATCAACAATTATGCAGAATTGAACACTCAAACACACAAAACAGCATGAATAACAGTAAGAATAGATCACACATATGAATTATATCACATTTGAGACATCAAGAACACCCAATTCATTTCTCAATTGGAAAAACCTATCTTTATGGAGTGGTTTGGTAAAAATATCAGCAAGTTGGTTATGTGAATCAACAAATTCAATTATGCAGTCCCCTTTTTGAACATGATCCCTAATGAAATGGTGCCTTATTTCTATATGCTTTGTTCTAGAGTGCAAAATAGGATTTTTGGTTAAATTGATAGCACTTGTATTGTCACACCTAATAGGAATGTGATGTAGTTTCAAACCATAATCAAAAAGCTGTTGTTTTAACCAAAGAGTTTGAGCACAACAGCTCCCAGCTGCAACATACTCAGCTTCAGCAGTAGACAAAGCCACACTAGCTTGCTTTTTGCTATGTCATTATACTAGACTACTTCCTAATAGATGACAAGTTCCACTAGTGCTTTTTCTATCAAGTTTACATCCAGCAAAGTCAGCATCCGAATAGCCCACTAGATTAAAAGAAGCACCTTTAGGATACCATAAACCAACGTTAATAGTTCCTTTTAGATATTTCAAGATTCTTTTGGCAATTGCAAAATGTGATTCTTTAGGATTAGATTGAAATCTAGCACATATGCATACACTAAACATTATATTTGGTCTACTAGCAGTTAGGTATAAAAGTGAACCTATCAAACCTCTATATTTAGTGGAATCAAAAGCTTTACCACTTTCATCCACATCAAGGTAGCTGCTGGTAGCCATAGGAGTGCTTGATTCTTTCAGCTATCCATCTCATATTTCTTTAACAGCTCCTTGCAATATTTTGATTGATTAAGGAATGTTCCATGATCCATTTGCTTGACTTGTAAGCCTAGGAAGAATTTTAGATCACCCATCATTGACATTTCAAACTCCCCCTGCATAGCTGCCACAAATTCTTCACAAAGCTTCTCATTAGTGGATCCAAAAATTATATCATCCACATAAACCTGCACAAGTATTATGCTGTCCAAAGACTTCCTAATGAACAAAGTTTTATCAACTTGGCCCCTTTCAAAGTTTTGAGAGATAAGAAAGTTACTCAACCTTTCATACCATTGTCTTGGAGCTTGCTTGAGTCCATAAAGAGCCTTTTTGAGCTTATATACATGGTTAGGAAATTTGTGGTCAACAAATCCAGATGTTTGTGAAACATAGATTTCTTCATTTATATATCCATTCAAAAAGGCACTTTTCACATCCATTTGATGCAGTTTGAATCCAATCATGCATGAGAAAGCAAGTGATAACCTAACAACTTCTAACCTAGCAACAGGAGCATAAGTTTTTTCATAATCTATTCCTTCTTCTTGGTTATATCCTTTAGCTACAAGCCTAGCTTTATTTCTAGTTATTACTCCTTGATCATTCATTTTATTTTTAAACACCCACTTTGTGCCAATTATATTCATATTAGGTGTGCAAGGGACTAGTTCCCAACCTCATTCCTTTTAAATTGGTTCAGTTCATCTTGCATTGCTAAAATCCAGTTTTCATCTAATAATGCATCATCAACACATTTAGGCTCAACTTGGGAAACAAATGCAGCAGTTAAACATGTATCATGCATAGACCTTATAGTAGAAACACCTTTATGAACATCACCTATCACATTTTCAATGGATAGATTGCGAGGCACCCTCCATTCTTTAGGTAGATAATTTTTTGCAGATTTTAGTTCTGGTGCCAGGATTTCAGTTAGTTCTTTCTGATTTTCACCAGCTGAAATTCTGTCTGCAGCAGCTATATCAGTTTCTACATGTTCAGTTGATACACCTTCAATTAGCTTTTCTTCACCTGCACCTGCACCACTCACTGCATCTTCATTTTTAACATTAGTCTCATAAAAAACAACATGAATTGATTCCTCAATAATAGCTAGTCTTTTGTTATAGATCCTATATGCTTTGCTATGTGAAGAGTAGCCTAAAAACAATGCATCATCATCAGCTTTAGCATCAAATTTGCCAAGTTTTTCTTTGCCATTATTTAATACAAAACACTTGCAGCCAAACACTCTAAGATGTGCTATGTTGGGTTTTCTCCCTTTGTACAATTCATAAGGGGTTTTCTTCAAAATAGGTCTTATCAAAACCCTATTTATTATGTAACATGCAGTATTTACTGCATCCACCCAAAAATACTTAGGGATATTTGATTCATTAAGCATAGTCCTTGCTAGTTCTTCAAGTAACCTATTCTTCCTCTCAACCACACCATTTTGTTGAGGAGTTCTAGGTGCTGAAAAGTTATGTTTGATACCATATTTTTCACAAAAATGATTGAACTTTTCATTTTCAAATTCCCCTCCATGATCACTCCTTAGAGCACTTATGCTGCAGTTGTTTTCATTTTGTAAACCCTTGGCAAGTTTCTTAAAAGCATGAAATGCATCATTTTTATTTGTAAGGAATAAAGTCCAAGTAAACCTAGAATAGTCATCAACAATAACTAAAGCATAATAGTTTCCACCAATACTCATTGTTCTAGATGGACCAAACAAATCTAAATGCAGCAATTCCAAAGGTTTTGAAGTAGACACATAATTTTTCAGATTAAAAGAAACTTTGGTTTGTTTTCCCTTTTGACATGCATAACAGATTTTACCTTTCTCAAATTTCAGTTTTGGTATCCCTAAGACAAGTTCTTTTGAAACCAGTTTTTCCAAATGATTCATGTTAATATGTGCAGCTCTCCTATGCCAAAGCCATGAACTATCTTCCTTAGACATGAGACATGTAAAATTAGTTGCACACATATGATCAAAATCAAGCATATAAATGTTCTCAATCCTCTTGCCTAACATGCAGATTTTATCAGAATTTTTCTCAATGATCTTGCAATGATTTGTTTCAAAAGTGATTCTAAACCCTTTATCACATAACTGGCTAATACTAAGAAGATTATGCTTCAAACCTTCAACATATAACACGTTTTCAATGAGGATTGAAGAAATGTTACCAACATCACCACTTCCAAGGATTTTTCCTTTGTTATTATCTCCATATGTGACAAAACCTCCATTTTTCAAGGTGAGTTTGACAAACTTCCTTTTGTCACCACACATGTGTCTTGAACAACCACTGTCTAGATACCACAATGATTCTTTGGCCTTCAAGAACACCTACAAAACACAATCAATGGAGAGAATTTGGTACCCACATCAATTTGGGTCCAACAAAGTTAATTACCTTTCTACCACATTTTGGCATCCACTTATATCTTCCACTAGGAACACCAAATTTTTTGCAAGATTTAGAAGTATGTCCCTTGTTCATACAATAAAAGCATGTAATAGATGAAGTGTTGGACGGTTTTCTATATGAAAAGAAATTTCTATAAGACTTTTGTTTCTTTTGAAAACCATTTGTAAATACAAGTCCAGCTCTATTTGTTACACAATTTTTAAAGTCTAAAAGTGAATCCAAGTTGGCTCTTCCCATGGTGAATCTAGCTAGAGCTTTGTTCAAATACTCAATTTGATTTTCCAAAATTCCGCAATTTTTGCAGATTTTTTCAGCATGTTCATCATTGCAACTTGAAGCTTTATAAATCATTTCCAGATTTTCAAAATCAGTTTTTGAATTTTCCAGCTCTTTCTCTAGCTCTTTCACCTTGTTCTCTAGCCAATTGTTCATTCCTTTCAGTCTATTGTTTGAACAAGCAACCTTGTTAGCCTCTTCATGCAATTCCAAAAAATTTTGCAGCAGCTGATCATAAGGAAGACCATTTTGAGTTGTTGAGGAACTTACACTACTTGCTGTATCACAATCAGCCATGAGACAAAGATTGGCCTTTTCATCATCACTTGAAGAATCACTAGAGGAGACATCATTCTCATCCCATACTATATAAGCCTTCTTGGTTTTGAATGATTTTTCATGCTTCTTTTCTCCATTCCTCTCTTTGTTTTGTGAGTATGGACATTCAGCCTTAATATGTCCCTGTTTTCCACAACCAAAACAAGTAAAGTTAGAAGAAGCTAAATCAGATTTTTTATTATACCTCTTGTTCTTGTAATCTTTGTTCTTGTATTTCAAGAACTTGTTGAACTTTCTCACTAAGAGGTTCAGATTTTCTGCATCACTTTCTCCATGTGCCTCATCCTCACTATTCTGCTCCTTGTGAACTAAAGTCTTCAAAGCCAGCCCTTTCTTTTTCTTGTCACTATCTTCTTGTTCAGCAAGTCTATTCAGCTCAAGCTCATGCTCCCTTAACTTTCCAAAAAGTGCAGCAACACTCATTGTTGTCAAGTCCTTAGATTCAGAAATTGTTGTTACTTTGGGTTGCCAACTTCTATTCAAACATTTCAGCACTTTTATGTTCAGCTCCTCTTTCTCAAACACTTTTCCAAGACCAATTAGATGATTTACAATGTGTGTAAATCTTTTCTGCACATCTGAAACAGTTTCACCTGGCAGCATCCTAAACATCTCATATTCTTGGATTAAAGTGTGCTTTCTAGCTCTTTTTACATCAGCTGTTCCTTCATGTGTTACCTCCAACACTTCCCACATTTCTTTAGCATTGAAGCAGTGTGAAACACGAAAGAATTCATCAAGATTAAGTGCAGATGTTATAATGTTCTTTGCTTTACAATCATATTGCACTTTCTTTTGTTCATCAGCATTTAAACTTTCCCAAGGTTTCTCTTCTTTAGGGATATACGGTCCATTGACTATAGCATTCCAAATACTTATATCAATTGATTCAATGAAAATCTTCATTCTTACTTTCCAAAATGGATAGTTTACCCCTGAAAACATTGGTGGCCTGTTTATAGAAGCACCCTCTGCAAAAGGCAATTTTCCTTCAGTCATGTTTGAAAATTTTCAGAAAACTTGAATATTTTTCAAGAACCAGCTCTTGATACCAATTGTTGGAATAAATGGCTGTGTTTAAGAAGGGGGTGAATTAAACACTTAAAGATTTTTGAAATTCAAAGGCCAATTAAGAAAAACTAGATTCAAAATGAAGGTGAAAAACCAGTTTTTATAAGTTCTTGAAATGCTGTTAATCAATTGATCATATATCCGTTTCAATTACAATTCAAATATAACTTGCAGAATGTAAAAGATTAAGGAAAGAAGATCAACACAGAGGATCTATATTGGTTCACCTTGTTAAATAAAGACGGCAGTATAAAAACCAAGAGGGGGGGGTGAATTGGATTTTTAAAGAAATTTTCTCTTTCAAATAAATTTTCAGGTTTTGAAAAACTTTCAAAAACTTGGATGTGAATTTTTCTAATCCTTTGATTAACACTGTTGGGATTAGCAATTGTTATAATGATCCACAAATAAAAGAGATAGAGAAAGAGAAATAACACAGAGATTTATACTGGTTCGGATTAAGTCAATCCTACGTCCAGTTCCCAACCACCACAAATCCGTGATGATTTTCTCCACTATCTTTAATTGAAATTACAAACACCAATTCATGCAATAACAAATAAAGATAAACAGAACACCTCCTCAGACACACTAAGGATGAAACACCTCCCGGACACTGCGAGGATGAAACCCACCTCTCTTGACACACTAGAGATGAAACACCTCCCTTAGAAGCAGATCCAAGGGATGAATTTTCCATTTACGAGAAAACAGTAAAAGAATACACCTGAAATGTGCTTGGATAGAAAGCTTAAGCACAAAGATCACCACTTCCAAAGACTTGATCAAAGCGAAGAGAAGCGGGAAGCGGCTTTGAAAAAGCTAAGGCGCGAAACACTTTGAATATTTTGTGTTTGTTCGGATGTGTAGAACCTAAGACATTCTCTTTCATTTTATAATTCGAAAATGCTCCAAAGTTTCCATTCTTAGGTTGATTTAGTATTAATTTTGCAAAAACGACTTAATTAATGGATTATATAAAAAGCTTAATCGATTATATCATGTTTAAAAGCTGGAAAACTGAAATTGTCCGATATAATCGATTAGATTAAGGCCATAATCGATTATATTAACCCAGAATCAATATAATCGATTATCAAAGACACTTAATCGATTATTTTGCTCGTTAAACATTTTTAATTCAAATTTTAAGTTAAATAATCGATTATCTACGTATGGTAATCGATTAAAAGCGTAGAAAACGTTTTGCGAGAAAACACCTTGCTCTCTTGTTTGGGAAGGTCTTGAATGGGATTTATGACTTACTCTATTTATCCAACACCCAAAGCAGAACCTTCTACTCTTGATCCTTCAGCTCTTTGAGAAAATCTTCATCAATCTTCTCTCTTGAAAGCTTTGAATGCTCTTTATGCCTTTCCTTTCCTATCAAGCAACCTTCCTTTTTGTGAGACGACACAAGTCTTTAATGTTGATTGAAACTTTCTAAAAACTTCATCATCAAAACTGTAGGTCTCCATAAAACTCTGGACTTGAAATATGCCAACAATCTCCCCCTTTTTTATGATGATAAAAAGAAACCTAGAGACTTGTGATAATATCCTGAAAATCTTGAAAATAATGTATGGATATCTCCATCATAAATATTAGTCCACAAAGGAAATAAAATAGGCAGTCATATAGCATTTAAGTTTCAATTTGAATTTTGAAAAAGAGATTTCAAGGAATTAATGAGTGGAAAATATTTCTAAAAACTCCCCCTTAAACTATGCTCTTAATTGTTTAAGCTATATTAGGCACTTATTTGAATTATTTCCTAAAGCTCCCCTTGAAATTAATTTTCTTAAAAGCTATATTAACTAGACAGATTTTCAATCAAGACAAATATTTTCTCCCCCTTTATTTTTATCATTTTCAAAAAGATTACATTTTCAGAGATAATTACAGCAGAAGCAAATTAATACACAGAAAATATGGAGAGAAAAAAATAAATACAGCAGCTGGAAAAAATGAAGAACAAGCTAAGGAAAAGTGAACTTGTAGCCTATTCTGTTTCTTCACTATCTTCTTCATCTTCCTCATCATGGGCTCATCATGGGCTGGCTGTTTGCCTCTTGAGGATATTGTATTATCTTCTTCAGGAGATATTTCTTCAATGTTCATCTTCCTTTCAACTCTATACATTCTTCTATTGAGTCTTGAAAGTTGATGAGAAAGGCCTTCATATTCCTTGGTGTGAAGATTCATCATTGTATCCATTCTTGATATGAGAAGCTCCTCCACTGATCCTGGTTGAGGTTGAAATTGAGGTGGAGGTTGAGGTTGGTCTTCATCATCCTCTTCCATTTCAGCAACTCCATCTTCTCTTTGCCTGAACCTGTTGCCTTGTTCTATGAGGCCCATATGCCTTAGAACATTTTTGCCAATTTTGCTATTGCTTAGCAAAATCTGTTTATTCTCCCCTTCAAGATCAACACCTTTGTATTCTAGAATCTTAGAAATAAACACAGCATAGGGTAATGCAAAGAGGAAAGCCTAGTGGCTTTAAACATATTATCAAGAATAATTGAGGGCCAATCTATGCTCACATTATTAAGGAATCCATACATTAAGAGGATGTCTTCCTTAGTAAGTTGGGCATGATTAGTGCCTCTAGCAACTAAAATCCAAACAATAACATAATGCAGCATTCTTTCATTTAATTTTACATTACCAACTTTGTACAAGTTCTCAACTTGTAAGTTAGGATCCTTGCAGAATTTTCTGAATTCTACTAGCTTGTTGAAGTCCTCAAAGCCATATGTGATGTTTATGCCTTGAGTTGAGAGACCAGCTACATTGTTCCATAAATCTTCATCAAAGAAGATCCTTACACCCTTCACTTTGGTGCTTGGGCTTGCTGTTCTTGATGTCAAGTTCATGTAGAACACTCTAACCAAATCTGGATAGAATGCCCCTTCCATCTCCACAAATTGTTGTAGCCCATTTCCTACTAAAAATTCACTGAAATTGAAAACCATGAGATCTAAAAAATTCACAAGACAGATATTTAGGGGTAAGAATTTTCCTATCCTTCCACTTGTTAACAAAGCCAATTTGCAGATCCTCATCAGAAATCCAACCAGCTAGAGTTGGAGGTCTCCTTTCTTGAGGTTGAGAAGTCATTGGCTCCTTGCCTCTTCTCCTTGATGGCATCTTCCTTCTTCTTTGATCAGCCATTACAAAGATAGAATAGACAAGAGAAATTGCACAACAAGATATATGGTAACAGAGACAGCACAGAGAAATAAAAATTCGCACAAGACCGAAAATATCAGCAGAAACAGCAAGAGTGAGAGAGAGAGAGAGTGAGTCACTTTGATTCTCAAACCAGCTATTTATAGAAGGAAATCCGGGTCATAAAACGTTGATTTAATGAAAATATATCCGTTGGGAACGAATATAGCCGTTTAAAAAAGACAAAACTCGTGAAAACATGGCCAACGTTCAAAAATCAGAGTTGCAGAAAAACACAGAACGGTGCATTTAATCGATTATGTTCTTCATTTAATCGATTATTTGCCTTCAAAAATTTTCCAGAAAACAAAAACCCAGAAATTTAATCAATTATGTGCATTCCTTAAAAGATTAAATTGCTCCCCAGCGATTTAATCGATTATGTCATAAACTTAATCGATTATGTTTTAAAACATTTTCACAAACACCGCGTTTAATCGATTAACACACGAAACCTAATCGATTAAATACGTAAATTTTTGTAAAACGCTGAAATAACATCAAAATCAACAACAACACTTACCTGGAACCTTTCTAAGCTCATAAAGTCTTACTTGAGATAAGAGTGTGGTAAAAATGCCAACTCGTTGATATTTATGCCTTCCTTCATAAACTTGATCACTTGTTAACTCATCACCAAAGAGGCCTTTTGGATATGGAACCAGCCTGCAATATAAACAAGAAAAATTCTGGTTCCCTACAATAACTTATTAGGGTCCTCATGGGTTAGAAACAATTTTTCCTTTGGGAACCCATTTGTATTTCCCATTAGGAACACTAAAACGTTTAATATTGCATCTATTAACAGAATGACCTTTATGCATACAATAAAAACATGTAGGAACATTTGTTTGTCTTGGTATGTACGCGTTTTTATAAAACTTCTTTTTAGGTTCATACCTGAAATTATAGCCAAGACCTGCTTTTTCAAATAAACCTTTGTTGTCTTTCAAAACATTATTTAAATTATTATTACCCATCGTAATTTTTGAAAGAGACATTTCAAGATAAGAAACTTTATTTGCAAGATCATTACAATTTTCGCAAACAGGAATTTTTGTTTTGCATTTACAAGGAATTTTTGCTTTTTCCAAATCATCTTTCAAAACCTTTTTCTCTTCTTCTAAATCAATAACTTTCTTTTCAAGAACCTTATAATCATTTTTCAATTTACTGTGAACCGAAGAAAGCTTTTCAGATTTTTTACAAAGACTAAGAAATTCTTCAAGCAATTCATCATAATCGTTAGGGAGATCAGAATCACTTACCTCGCTACACGTGGATTCCACATCATCATCTGCCATGAGACAAATGTTTGCTTCTTCTTCTGATTCACTTGAACCTTTAGAAGAACTCACTTCATTGTCGTCCCAAGCGATATATGCTTTCTTCTTCTTTTTGAAGAACTTCTTGCTTTTCTTTTCCTTTTCCTCAGGTTTCTTGGAATTCGGACAATCTGCTCTCATGTGCCCCTTTTTGCCACAACCATAACATTTATAATTATTGTTAGAATTTGAATTTTCAAATTTCTTACCTTTCTTATGGTTTCCTTTCTTCTTGATGAACTTCTTGTATTTCTTTACAAAGTTATTAAGATCATCGTCTTCCGAATCATCAGTATCACTACTCTCCTCTTTGTCGGATTTCGCTTTAAGAGCAATACCTTTTCTCTTGACGTCTTCTTCTTCTCCTTTGAAGCGTCCAAGTTCCATTTCATGTTCTCTGAGCTTCCCGAAGAGAGTTGTCATGTTCATGTTTGACAGGTTCTATGATTCCGTGATGGCCGTCACTTTAGGTTGCCAAGTCCTGTCCAAAGATTTCAAAATTTTGACATTTAATTCTTCAGTATCGAATTTCTTACCTAACGCCTTGAGATGATTTACGATGTCAGTAAATCTCTTTTGTACGTCGCATATGGTTTCTCCTTTGCTCATACGGAACATTTCATATTCCTGAATCAAGGTGTTCTTCCTTGATCGTTTCACTTCTTCAGTTCCTTCATGTGTGACTTCTAGAGTGTCCCACATCTCCTTTGCAGTAGTGCAATCCGATAACCTGTAAAACTCATCAATGGTTAAGGCGAGATGCTATCATGTTACACGCCCTTATGTCGCATTGATTCTGGTTGTATTCGTCCTTGCTCCAATTTGCTTTCTTCTTAGGTACCTGCGCTTCTTCAACAACAACCATAGGAATAAATGGACCATTTACAACAGCATCCCAAACGCCTTGATCATTAGACCTTAGAAAAATTTCCATCCTCTTTTTCCAAAAAGGATAGTTTTCACCTGTAAAAAGTGGTGGTCTATGGATAGATGCACCTTCAGCAAAAGTTTGATTTTTGTCTGCCATAAGGATCTTGTTTTTTAATAACTTTCAAAAAGCCAGCTCTGATACCAATTGTTAAATAAAGACGGCAGTATAAAAACCAAGAGGGGGGATGAATTGGATTTTTAAAGAAATTTTCTCTTTCAAATAAATTTTCAGGTTTTGAAAAACTTTCAAAAACTTGGATGTGAATTTTTATAATCCTTTGATTAACGCTGTTGGGATTAGCAGTTGTTATAATGATCCACAAATAAAAGAGATAGAAAAAGAGAAATAACACAGAGATTTATACTGGTTCGGATTAAGCCAATCCTACGTCCAGTTCCCAACCACCACAAATCCATGATGATTTTCCCACTATCTTTAATTGAAATTACAAACACCAATTCATGCAATAACAAATAAAGATAAGCGGAAACACCTCCTCGGACACACTAAGGATGAAACACCTCCCGGACACACCGAGGATGAAACCCACCTCTCTTGACACACTGAGAGATGAAACACCTCCCTTAGAACAGATCCAAGGGATGAATTTTCTCTTTACAGAAAACAGTAAAAGAATACACCTGAAATGTGCTGGATAGAAAGCTTAAGCACAAAGATCACCACTTCCAAAGACTTGATCAAAGCGAAGAGAAGCGGGAAGCGGCTTTGAAAAAGCTAAGGCGCAGAAACACTTTGAATATTTTGTGTTTGTTCATATGTGTAGAACCTAAGACATTCTCTTTCATTTTATAATTCGAAAATGCTCCAAAGTTTCCATTCTTAGGTTGATTTAGTATTAATTTTGCAAAAACGACTTAACTAATCGATTATATAAAAAGCTTAATCGATTATATCATGTTTAAAAACTAGAAAACTGAAATTGTCTGATATAATCGATTAGATTAAGGCCATAATCGATTATATTAACCCAGAATCAATATAATCGATTATCAAAGACACTTAATCGATTATTTTGCTCGTTAAACATTTTTAATTCAAATTTTAAGTTAAATAATCGATTATCTACGTATGGTAATCGATTAAAAGCGTAGAAAAACGTTTTTGCAAGAAAACACCTTGCTCTCTTGTTTGGGAAGGTCTTGAATGGGATTTATGACTTACTCTATTTATCCAACACCCAAAACAGAACCTTCTACTCTTGATCCTTCAGCTCTTGAGAAAATCTTCATCAATCTTCTCTCTTGAAAGCTTTGAATGCTCTTTATGCCTTTCCTTTCCTATCAAGCAACCTTCTTTGTGAGATGACACAAGTCTTTAAAGTTGATTGAAACTTTCTAAGAAACTTCATCATCAAAACTGTAGGTCTCCATAAAACTCTGGACTTGAAATATGCCAACACACCTTTCAACAAAGGCTACATCCAGTTTCCTAAACACACAAATCCAATCAATTCTCTAAAAACTAGTTTTTACATGAACACTACATGCAAAACGAAAGACAGAAAGTTGCACCTGATCTTGAACCCTACAAGACCTCTAAACACTTGTAAAACCCTATTACAAGAACTCTTAATCACCCTCATTAAGAAACGCAAACGCAGCTAACACACACACAAAGAATTGGATTGAATTCACCTGGAAATTCAGTGCAGTACAGAAAACAGAGCAACAGCTATGAATGAAAAACAGAGCACGCAAATCTTGAATCAATTCGCTATTCAATTGGATCTTGGACTTCTTGGAGAGATTCGCAAATTGATTTAGAATATTAGAGAAACGTTCTTGCTCAGTGGGTTCTTCTGAAAATGATTCGTCACTGAGTTCTTTGAATTTCAAGTTATTTATAGCAAAACTGTTTCAGTGTTTTAAAACTGATTCTGATGAAAATAGTCAGTTGAAAACATGATTTAACTGGTTGTTTTCATTAAAAGAAATTTTCCAGTGAGCACCCTTTTTCTTAAACTTGAAATTAGTCAGTTGAAAACCTGTTTTAACTAGCTATTCCAGAGAACTGGAATTTCTTAACAAAGACTCCAGAATTTTAACTGGTTTAAATTCTGAAAAACAGTTAGCTAAAATTTTCCAAATACAAAGCTTTAAAAATGAAGAACAGTTTAACTGATTGAAATCAGATTTTTAGTCAGTTAAAATACAGTTAATACCTTTGAAAACATTTTAAAACCTTTTAAAACATTTCAAATCATTTTAAAAACCAAGATTAAGTCCAAGATTAATTGAAATGCATCTTACCACACATCCTAAGACACACTAATCCTAAGACACAATCTTCATTCTTCAAGCACCATCCTCTACATCATCAAAGTTGGTTGGAGACATCAAATCCACTTGAAATCAAGTCTTCAAGTCCAACATATATATATATAACCACATTCTCTCTTTTTTTAACTAAATATTATTCCTTTGATTTATACTTTTTAAACTGAAAAAGTTGTTCATAACAAAATAAAAAGTACATATTCAAATGGTTATAAATATTAAACCCAAAATGTAAAAAAAAAAGAAAATAGAATATCTTTTAATTTTGGAAATAAATGTGATTATACTATTTTACTTCTTGTTTGGACATTAAGTCCATTAATGTACCATCACTATAATCAATTACCACATTCAATGTATTATCCACTTTGAAACTCAGAGTTTTGTCATGATTTTGTCATTAAAAGGTATCTTAGAGGGTTAAGGGAGGGTTCGACTTTGGAATCCTGATTTTGTTGTCACAGATGACGGCAATGTTCCGACCTCAAGTCTGTTAAGACAACATCACTATGATCAATCACCACATCCAATTTATTGTCCGCTTTGAAGCTCAGAGTTCCGTTACGATTTTGTCCTTAAAAAGTGTCTTACAAAATTAAAAGAGAAAAGAATATATAAACTTCTCATTCACCTTGACTCCTAAACTATGTTTAACTATTGAGTGTACTGGAAAAATTCTCATATTAAAAATTGAGTCTGTTATATCACATGTGTACCATCTTTAGTAACTAAATTTTATGTAATATGGTAATATTTAGAGAAAAAAATTTACTATAACGTTATAGAGAGATTTATACTCACGTCATTACTTTAAAATATTTTTTTATATTCTTTCTATCCACTTTAGTTTATTCTCTCTTCAATACTAAAAGATATTTTTTTATATTATTATTCATTTATTTTGTTCAATTTTTGAAGAAAATAAAAATATTTATTTCTTGTCTGCGAAAAATTAATTTCATATTATAGTATTCCTTATATAAAATGATGACTTACTGGTTTAATTTTTTTTATATTTTTAAAAAATATTTAGAATATTTTGTGTTATTTTTCAATCTTTTCTAATATATGTCTCTCAGTATTTAATTATATGATTGTAATTTATTTTTTAGATTTTAATACCTCATTAATCTTATTTTATATTTTTCTTAATTAATATTGTTTTAATTTTTTTTTACATTTATAATAAAAGAATCATTGTTTTTTCAATAAAAATTATTAAAACAAAATATAATGAAAGATAAATTTTTTATTGACAATTACACTAAAAAAAAAAAATTATTTATAATTTAATTGATGAGTTAAAAAATTTGAAAGAAAAAAAATAATCTTTTAAAAAAATGTGATTTTTTATAATTACGGTGTGATATTAGTGACTGTGACAATAAATTAAGGTACCACTAAAATCTTGATTCTAAATTTTGTTTTTAAAAGATATAATTTTGTGAAATTTACATAAAATAAATTTCAAGCAGACCTATATTTTTATTAGTTCAAGTTTTGTAGTTTGAAATGAGAGATTTAAAATTTTTATATTCCAAAAGTAAAGTTTTCAAAATCTTATAAACTGAAATATTCATTAAAGAAAATTTTGGGCAAAATGATAAAATAGTAAAAAAAATAATTCGTGATGGATGCCTAGGAGGCATTACAAGTGATGTAGGATCTATCAAACATGTGTATAAGCATATGGAATCAAAATAACATGTAAAATTGCATGGAAGAACATGAAATCAGATTTTTCCCCAAATGTTAGGGTTCAAATTCGGCCCACACTTAGAAATTGCAAAACAATTCAATTCAACCGATTAAATTCAAGATAGTACCCATAGGAAGCCATAGAAGATGAAACCAATGAAATTAATTGGTTCAATTGACTTAGAAATGTCAAAAATGCAACCAGCCCCTTTGTTATGGGTTTCAATCGATAGAATTCAAGGAAAACAAGTTTTGAGATGTTTCAACCGATTAGAATCAAGATACATGTCATAGGAAGCCATAGGAAGTGAAAACAAGCATTTTAACTGGTGGAAAAATGGATTAAAATGAAGATATATGGTGCAGCTATGAAGAACAAGTAAGAACAATCAAAGAGAAAACATGGAGAAGACAAGAGAATGAAGAACACGCCACTTTTCAAGAGAAAAGATAAGTGCAAAAGACAATCACCACTTGAATTTAGGAAAACTCAAGATAAGATTCAAAGAAAATGAGGAAAACTCAACATCACTATGATCAATCACCACATCCAATGTATTGTCCGCTTTGAAGCTCAGAGTTCCGTTACGATTTTGTCCTTGAAAAGCGTCTTAGAAAATTAAAAGAGAAAAGAATACATAAATTGTCATTGACCTTGACTCTTAAACTAAGTGTACACTTATTGAGTGTAGTGGATAAATTCTCATATTAAAAATTAAGTGTATATCAGATGTGTACCATTTTTAGTAACTAAATTTTATTTAATGTGGTAATGTTTAAAGAAAAAAATTTACTATAATATTGTACAGAGATTTATACTCGTCATTACTTTAAAATATTTTCTTATATCCTTTCTATCCACTTTAGTTTATTCTCTATTCAATACTAAAATATATTTTTTATATTATTATTCATTTATTTTGTTCAATTTTTGAAGAAAATAAAAATATTTTTTTCTTGTCTATGAAAAATTAATTTCATAATTATAGTATTCCTTATATAAAAGGATGAATTCTTACTGGTTTAATTTTTTTATATTTTAAAAAAATATTTAGAATATTTTGTGTTATTTTTGAATTTTTTGTAATATATGTCTCTCAGTATTCAATTATATTATTCTAATTTATTTTTTAAATTTTAATACCTGATTAATCTTATTTTATATTTTTCTTAATTGATATTGTTTTAATTATTTATTTTTTTACATTTATAACAAAAGAATAATTGTTTTTGCAATAAAAATTATTAAAACCAAATATAATGAAAGATAAATTTTTTATTGACAGTTACATTAAAAAAATAAATAAAATTTTATTTATAATTTAATTGAAGAGTTAAAAAATTTGAAAGAAAAAAAATAATTTTTTAAAAAAATGTGATTTTTTATAATTATTGTGTGATATTAGTGACTGTAACAATAAATTAAGGTACAACTAAAATTTTGATTGTAAATTTTTTTGTTAGAAGATATAATTTTGTAAAATTTATCTAAAATAAATTTCAAGCAGACCTATATTTTTATTACTTCAAGCTGGTAGTTTGAAATGAGAGATTTAAAGTTTTTATATTCCAAAAGTAAAGTTTTCAAAATCTTACAAACTGAAATATTCGTTAAAGAAAATTTTGGACAAAATGATAAAATAGTAAACAAAATAATTCAAAATTCACCTAATGATAATGGTGAAAAGATATCCCGATAATGCTTCTATATATATATATAAAACCACATTCTCTATTTTTTTATTAAATAGTATTCCTTTTATTTATACTTTTTAAACTAAAAAAAGTTGTTCATAACAAAATAAAAAGTACATATTCAAATGGTTATAAATATTAAACCCAAAATGTCAAAAAAAAAAATAGTATATCTTTTAATTTTGGGAAATAAATATAATTATACTATTTCACTTTTTGTTTGGACATTAAGTCCCTTAAAGTACTATCACTATAATCAATTACCACATTCAATGTATTATCCACTTTAAAATTCAGAGTTTTGTCATTAAAAGGTATCTTAGAGGGTTAAGGGAGGGTTTGACTTTGGAATCCTCTTTTGTTGTCACAGATGATGTCAATGTTCCGACCTGAAGTCTCTGTTAACGCAACATCACTATGATCAATCACCACATCCAATGTATTGTCCGCTTTGAAGCTTAGAGTTCGGTTATGATTTTGTCCTTGAAAAGCATCTTAGAAAATTAAAAGAGAAAAAAATATATAAACTGTCATTGACCTTGACTTCTAAACAATGTGTAACTGTTGAGGGTATTGGATAAGTTCTCATATTAAAAATTGAGTATGTTGTATATCACATGTGTACCATCTTTAGTAACTAAATTTTATTTAATGTGGTAATATTTCGAGAAAAAAATTTACTATAATATTATACAGAGATTTATACTCACGTCATTACTTTAAAATATTTTTCTATATTCTTTCTATACACTTTAGTTTATTCTCTCTTCTATACTAAAATATTTTTTTTATATTATTACTCATTTATTTTGTTCAATTTTTGAAGAAAATAAAAATATTTTTTTTGTCTGTGAAAAATTAATTTCATATTATAGTATTTCTTATATAAAAGGATGAATTCTTACTAGTTTAATTTTTTTTATATTTTTAAAAAATATTTAGAATGTTGTGTGTTATTTTTCAATTTTTTCTGATATATGTCTCTTAGTATTTAATTATATTATTGTAATTTATTTTTTACATTTTAATAACTGGTTAATCTTATTTTATATTTTTTTAATTGATATTATTTTAATTATTTATGTTTTTACATTTATAATAAAAGAATCATTGTTTTTGCAATAAAAATTATTAAAACAAAATATAAATTTTTTATTGACAGTTACATTAAAAAAAATTATTTATAATTTTATTGATGAGTTAAAAAATTTGAAAGAAAAAAAAGTAATCTCTTAAAAAAAATGTGATTTTTTATAATTACTATGTGATATTAGTGACCGTAACAATAAATTAAGGTACAGCTAAAATGTTGATTGTAAATTTTGTTGTTAAAAGATATAATTTTGTAAAATTTACTTAAAATAAATTTCAAGCAGACCTATATTTTTCGTAGTTTGAAATGAGAGATTTAAAATTTTTATATTACAAAAGTAAAGTTTTCAAAATCTTACAAATCGTTGAAGAAAATTTTGGACAAAATGATAAAATGGTAAACAAAATAATTCAAAATTTACCTCACGATAATGATAAAAAGATATCCCGATAATGCTTCTATATATATATAAAACCACATTATCTATTTTTTTATTAATTATTATTCCTTTTATTTATACATTTTAAACTAAAAAAGTTATTCATAACAAAATAAAAAGTACATATTCAAATTATTATAAATATTAAACCCAAAATGTAAAAAAAAAAAAAAAATAGTATATCTTTTAATTTTAGGAAATAGATGTAAATATACTATTTTATTTCTTGTTTCAACATTAAGTCATTTAAAGTACTATTATTATAATCAATTACCACATTCAATGTATTATCCACTTTGAAACTCACAGTTTTGTCATGATTTTGTCTTTAAAAGCTATCTTAGAGGGTTAAGGGAGGTTTCGACTTTGGAATCCTCTTTTGTTGTCACAAATGACGCCAATGTTCTGATCTCAAGTCTGTTAAGACAACATCTCTATGATCAATACCACATCCAATATATTGTCCGCTTTGAAGCTCAGAGTTCCGTTACGATTTTGTCCTTGAAAAGCGTCTTAGAAAATTAAAAGAGAAAAGAATATATAAACTATCATTGACCTTGACTCATAAACCATGTGTAACTATTGAGTGTACTGGATAAGTTCTCATATTAAAAATTGAGTTTGTTGTATATCACATGTCTACCATTTTTAGTAACTAAATTTTATTTAATATGGTAATGTTTAGAGAAAAAAATTTATTATAATATTGTACAGAGATTTATACTCACGTCATTACTTTAAAATATTTTTTTATATTCTTTCGATACACTTTAGTTTATTCTCTCTTCAATACTTAGATATATTTTTTTATATTTTTGATGAAAATAAAAATATTTTTGATGAAAATATGTTTTTTATTCTCTCTGTTCAATTTTTTATGAAAATAAAAATATTTTTTTTGTCTATGAAAAATTAATTTCATATTATAGTATTCTTTATATAAAAGGATGAACTCTTACTGGTTTAATTTATTTATATTTTTAAAAAAATATTATGAATATTTTGTGTTATTTTTCAATTTTTTTTAATATATGTCTCTCAGTATTTAATTCTATTATTGTAATTTATTTTTTAGATTTTAATACTTGATTAATCTTATTTTATATTTTTCTTAATTGATATTATTTTAATTATTTATGTTTTTACATTTATAATAAAAGAATCATTGTTTTTGCAATAAAATTTATTAAAACAAAATATAATGAAAGATAATTTTTTTTTTACAGTTACATTAAAAATAATATTTATAATTTTGTTGATGAGTTAAATAATTTGAAAGAAAAAACAATCTTTTAAGAAAATGTAATTTTACTTTGTGATATCAGTGACCGTAAGAATGTATATACATTTTGAGTATATGAATACAAGTTTTTAAATAATAAATATAAATAAAGATTATGAGATAAACTTTATTATTATAGTATGGTATGAACAATTTTAAGTATGCTTGCAACTTAATTTTTAAATAGTATTATGTTTTAGCTCTTGCTTAACAGGTTTATATAATAAACATTTTTTATTGTATTCGGCTCAATCCAATTGAGACAAGTTTAATTATATTGTATTTATTTTTTATGTTAGAATGCTAGAATATGCATTCCCATTTCTAAACATTTTTTATAACAATGGTACACAACATATGTTATTTTTATCATTGGTTAGTCTCTTTAATCATATTTGAATATATATATATACATTGAGCAAACATATTATACATCCCAGAATCTCATGGAGAAGAGAAGAGTGTATACTCTAGCATAAGATAAGGTGACATTGTAATATTCTTCTCTCTCATACTTCCATCTCCTAAAGGATGAAAAAAAATAATTTATTTCAGTAATGTAAAGTCAAATGATTCAAACATCAAAGTGGAGAACAATGCCCTGTTCCCATAACTTATGGGAGATGAGAGTAATTTAGTAAACACTGCTACAGGAACCATATTCCATGTCGGTTCTGGGAATATTTTCACGACGGCCTCAAAATCGACGTTGAAAAAAACGTCGTAAAAAGTAATATTTTCTACATCGGTTCAAAGTAAACCGACGTTGCATAGTACATACACAAATAACCAATGTTGTAAGATATATCTACTTTTCTACGTCGGTTAGACATATAACCGACGTAGAAAGTCTCTGCCATTTCTAAAATACAGTTTCTATTTTCTCATTTTTCCTAAATTTTAGTACCTGCATATTTTAAATCAAACAAACCAGCAAATAATTTTATATAGCCCAACCTGAAGCAATTTCAAAACATTTCAAATCAATTATATATTCAATTGTTATAATTACATATATTTAAATTTGATCTATTTACACATAATTACAACTGTATAAATAAAATTACAATATAGTCTACTGTTGTTGCCTATTTCTAATGTCTAAAAACTTCTGTGTCCATTTTTCTCTGACTTGGTCGATAGACTCTTTAGGCAAGGGCTGCGTATCACTGAATACCTGGAACAAAATGAAAGTATGTTAAGTATGACAAAGTAGGAAACTTTACCAATAGAGTTTTGGAGGAATAGGGTTTTGGAGGACTAACCTGTCTCCAAGTATCTCTGATATTCCCAAAAACTATAAGCCACATCCAATACATTACGTAGTAGCCACATTCGTAGCTACCCGTTTGTCTATTAACCTATAATCAATTAAACAAATCATTAGTTGTGAAAAATACATATTCAATATTATAATGATATTAGAGAATTAAAAGTAACCTTACTTGTAGGATTTCCCAATGTGGGTTAGTGGCTTTGCTGATGTGCATTCCATCAATGGTACTGCACACCTTAATAGCACTGT
This sequence comes from Lablab purpureus, assembly GCA_030347555.1. NCBI lineage: Eukaryota > Viridiplantae > Streptophyta > Magnoliopsida > Fabales > Fabaceae > Lablab > Lablab purpureus. The sequence continues at coordinate 25,569,918 of CM059256.1, read as the reverse complement.
TGAGAAGTTATTAGTCAATATATGAACATTACTTATATTTGAAAAAACAAACTTCAAAATACTTACCTATTCAAAATATTCTTCAAATCAGTATCTAGTTTTTTATTCATAGAACAAAACCAGTATACCGTCTTCTCTGGACGACTGATGAGGAAGAATTGCCAATGATGCCTAGAAAAATAAAATGTTTAGAATATAACTCAATCACAATAAAAACAATAATAAACTTATATTGACTTACTGGAATAAATAAGCTCCAAGATATATCTGCCTTTTAGATGCCTGGATCCAATTTTGGATATATCTTTGGACTTCTTCCCTTTTATTTCCAACTTGTTAGATTGACTGAGGCTCAAAAAATCCATAAACATCTGAAGCTCCCTGCTCCTCAGCCAATTCATCCATCATCCTAAAAAATGAAAAATAATAACATTTTATATATTAAATAATGAAATTGAAATTATAAAAATAATAATAAATAAATATATGTACTTACATTGTCCAAAGTTGTAAAATAGAGATGTTGAGATCCCTATTACCCAATGTGACCTCCGAGATGTCGACATATGAAATGTAGAGAGGAATCTTGCATTATCTATCCCAAATCTCCTAGCATCCCACTGAATCTCAAAGGAGTTGCCATAATATTGTGCAGAGGCATGGATCAACTCAACAATTGGATTTTTTGGGAGAGCTGCTTCTTTTCCTTTAGTATGTTCAGAAGCAGCAACACTTTTAGGCTTCTGAACATCCTACATGTTTAAAATAATACTGATTAGTACAGAAATAACATTTTTAGAAGTCATTAACATAAAAAATTACATACATACCTTTTCCGAAAGTTGTCGGACTAAATGTTCGGGCCAAGCAATTAATGTGTGAAGGGCCTGTCCCACTTTCTGTACCTCATCAGTAGGCACAGGGACTCGAGCATCAGCATCTCGAATCTCTTCTACCACCACTCTCAATAAACCAGGTGCCAAAGGCACACTGTGGATGGTAGAAGCCCCTTCCTGAACTGAACCAAGGGCCACCAATCTTGGTTCAAGCAACCCATCCTCCACCAATAAGGTGCACTATTTCTTCTCAAAAGATGGACCTGTGGATGCATGATATATTTCAATTTACATTTGTAATCAAGACATATATGAAAAACAAATAAGGATTTTACCTATCGGTGCAGGTGCAGGTGTAGCAGCAGCAACAAGAGAAGCTAGAATAGGAGCAGCATTAGTGGAAGTACTTCCCATTGTGCCAACAGATGGAGGAGATGGCTGAACGTGTTGGTGGGAAGATGCCATCCTAGCTGCCAAGTCTGGAAACATGCTAAGTAGCTGCTCCTGAACCTGTGCTGCGATGACCGGTGTCAGCTTCGCTTGAGCTTCTTCTCCAACTCCTCTTCACTAATTGTTGAGCTCTGGGTATTCTTGACTGGTGGCCCAAAATATTGTCGAATACCCACACCGATCCCCACACCCCGAACACGGCCGAGGTGTTCATCTTTACCAATAGCAGTGGTCAATATATCTTGACGACCACATGGAACGAAAGTTCCCTGTGTACACTGCTCCTCCAAGGAATCCTACAATAAATTTAACACATTATATATATAAATATACAAGTCTAAGAAATTAATCATATTAGGGTTAAAAAGAGTAGTAACTTACAATCCTATCAGCAATCTCTTTAGCCTCCTCGGATGTCATCTCACCGGAAGGCTTTTGACGAGCTCTCTTCCAAGTTTCATGACGTTTAGGAGGAGATGGTGGGGGGAGATCATCCTGTCTTATACCAGAACTGGCTAGCTCTTTTTCTCTGAGTGCAGCCTTCTCGTCAATCATTCTCTCAGCCAAGAGACCATACCCCCCACGAGACAGACGGTGGGGGGTCAAATTCTTCTTCTGAATCTCCTTGGCCTTTAATCTTTTCTCCTGCAAAATAATTGATATTAGAACATAATACAATAACTTAATAAATTTAAATTAATTCATAAAAATTAATTCATACCTCCCACTCTGGGCCAGACCTAATCTCTACAAATTTCTTCCAATCCTCCTCAGATATGCCATATCGTTGGCAAGGAGTAAGTCCCTTGCTAACGACATCCTCAGCATAAACCCATCTCATAGTTAATGTGGACTTGAACTGCCTCCACATTTTTGCAATGCTGGACATAATCTTCCTCCTAACTGCCTTTGAGTTTTCAATATCAAAATACTTCTGCAAAAATAAAACATAATTAGCATCAAAATTAAAAACCAATATTCAAGAAAAGATAATTGAATAGATTTAAACTTACCAAAATGTCCTGCCAAATCAAATTCTTCACGGTGTCCTCAACATTATCCCAGTCTGGAAGCAAAATAGATACCTAAACATAATCATTAGTTAGATGAAAACAAGAATTACCTTCTCCCGTGCAACGGTACCCAAGTAGCTACTGAACTGGGTATGATGCAGACCAGACACCTTCCCAGTGCGTGGATCAACAGACACACTCATCTTCTCTCCTGCCATGTTTCTGGCTGTCAAGCTCACTAATCGTGTAGCTTGCCTGGTCCTCTTTGGTGGAGGAGATGCTGGAGGAGATGAGGGAGGAGGTGATGTGTCTGTAAAGAAAATATAAAGCAATATAATTTATAAATCTTAAATATACGAACATAAAAAAAATACATAAAGAAGTTCAAGTAGAAACATACTTAGACAACTAAATTTTCCCATATCCCTTCATCATGATCATTACGAGTTGCATGGACCACATCCTCTTCTACATCTTCAATACTACTAGGCAGTCGTGGTGAATTGGGGATGACAATGAAATCATCTAACTCATCTTCCTTTTCATGGTTGACATCAATCCCTTTGCCTTGAAGGACCACAGACCACCTATCATTACATGGGTCGGTCACATAAAACACTTGTTTTGCTTGATATGCCATGATGAATGGTTCTTCCTTATGACCTAGCTTCTTAAGGCCTATCATAGTAAAACCCATTTCGTCAAATTGAACACCGGTATTGCTATCAACCCAAACACATTTAAATAGAGGAACTCTAAATTTACTGTAGTCAACCTCCCAAATTTTCTCAATCACTCCAAAGTAACTTATGGATGCCATGATGGGGTTTTTATCCTTTGAACTAGAAAAGTGCATGGATGTGGCCTCAATAGATACTCCACTATTTTGAACTGTGCTATTGTCATCTTGTGACTTTGTGTAGAAGGAATATCTATTAATGTCGTACCCAGTCCAAGTGATGACGTTATGTTTTGGTCCATGAGCTAGCCATTTCAATGTATCAGATGCATGCTGATCTGAAAAAATTTGGCTTCTAAACCAACTGACAAACTTGTTGTTATGCTCCTTCACCAACAACCGTTCACCCATTTTGGGGTTTTGGGTCCTCAACATTGATTGATGAGCAGATATGTAAGGAAGAACTTCATCTATATTATTCAAAATATACAAGTGTGCCTGACTCAACTCGGTAGTATCCTTTGGTTGAACTTTTATACCACGAGTACCCTTTCCATTTATCCTATCATCATGTCGACTTGTAGGAACACCCACGGCTTGTGCTTTTGCCAAGTATTACGAACAAAACTCTGTAGCTTCTTACGCAATATACCTTTCAACTATAGAAGCTTCAGGTCCGTATGGATTCTTAGTATACCCTTTGAAGATCTTCATGTATCGCTCAATTGGGTACATCCACCGCAAATAAACCGGGCCACATAACCGTATCTCTCTTACAAGATGAACAATTAAGTGAACCATAATATCAAAAAATGATGGAGGAAAATACATCTCCAATTGACATAGTATAATTGCTGCCTCATTTTCCAACTGATCTAATGATTTTTCATCAATTACCTTGGCACATATAGAGTTGAAGAAAAAACATAGACGCATAATTGCATTTCTCACATTCTTCGGGAGAATGCCACGTATAGCTACAGGTAAGAGTTGTTGCATCAAAACGTGACAGTCATGTGACTTTAACCCAATTAGTTTAAGATCTTTCATTGACTTTAACCTAATATTTGAAGAGTATCCTTGTGGAACTTTAATACTCCGAAGACACCGACAAAATCTAGTCTTCTCTTTTTTTTGGACAAAGTGTGACATGCTGGTGGAAGATATGTTCTCTTGCCTTCAGATCTTGGATGCAATTTTGGACGTATTCCCAATTCACAAAGATCTTGACGAGTATTCACTCCATCCTTTGTCTTACCTTTGATGTTCAAAAGTGTGCCAATTAGACTATCATATACATTCTTCTCCACCATGCCTTTGTTGTTAGACTTGATTATTTTAGACTTTCTTGTGTATTTCAAAAGGTATTTTTAAATAGAATAATTAGAAAGCTCTTTTTAAATTACTTTCATATTTTGTAATCCTAAAGTATTTCGTGCATTGTACAATTAATTTTTAATATAAAATATAACTTTTAAATAGTATAATATAGAAATATTAAAAGAAAAAAAAATCTTACATAACTTTTAAAATTTATATATTAATAGACAATTTAATATCAACTCATTTTAGGTTAAAATTTAATAAAAATAATTTATATAAAAAAATACTATAAAATTATAAAATCCAATATATATTATCAGATTTTTTTTATGTAAAAATTAACTTATACAATTCAAAAATAAATTTTAAATTACATAATTCAAAAAATAAAATTAAAAAAATGACTTTTAAGATTATATAATTTATAAATCAATTTTTCTTTATAAAAAGAAGCTTTTAGATATTATAATTTGGAAAGAATTTTAATCTCCAAAATATATATCTAATGTTAAAATAACTCTTAAATTACCGTTTTTAATTATGTAATATGAAAGTCTATTTTAACTTTTAAATGATATAATTTAAAAAATTTTAAAAACAAAATATGAATTTTGATATTTATGGAAGTGTAGAAGGAAATATGGGGTTGCAGGTTTGCACCTTTTTCTTTGATTATTTTGGTTTTTGGTAAATTTTGAAGGTTTTCTATGTGAAGGATCATCCATTTGGACAACCTGCTATCACATCCTCTCATCGACTTTTTACTCCCAAGTTAGACAATGTCTTCACAACAACAGAAACTGAACAACAATTTACTCTATCTGTTTCTCTTTTATATTAAACTTATTTAACTGCTAATTAAAATCTCATGCCATACACCATGCATCATGCACCAACACAACACTGCTTTACTTTTCTTTTGCTTGTTTTGAAAGAACATGATGCTATTTTTACCATTTACAAACTTATGTATGACTTTTGTCTGCTAAATTATTCCTCCATCTACTCTGTGGATATATTCTTCAAAAACGGAAAAATTATGTACTTAGAGTTTGAGTTTTTGTAGATAAACATTTTTATCCTTACCATATAAATTTATCTTATTATTATTTTCTTTAAATAACAATTAGAGAAGAAAGAGTTAATTATTGATTTCTAATTCATAGTTGTGAGAGAAGAAATATATTTTAACAATATAAATAAAAATGAATCTCTTTTATTTATTTATTTATTCATTTGTTATAGGTTATTATTTTATTATTATAAACAAATAATTTATCCTCATTTTAATTTTTTTTGTCAACTTGTCATTTATTATGTGCGTAATTTTCTTTCACAAAATATAATAATTTTAGTTTAGTTCACGTGATTATGTTTTTAAAAAATATAAAGAATGTTAGTTTTTTATCAAAATAAAAATAAAAATCAATGATTACAAATTATACGGATAAAAGTCTATCAATTTTATTTATAATTAAATAAAAACCACTATAATATATTATCTATACCCAAATTATGGTTGGCTTAACTCGTATTACTGTAATCGACTTTATTTTGAAATAAAAATTGTATTATAAGATTGTAATACATAAAAAATATTTTAAAACAAAGAATAAAATAAATAGCAATACGAAGTATTTTAAAATATAAAGAATGAAATAAATAGTAATTCTAGTTCTAGTTATCTTTCTCAATATTTTTCATTTATATATTACATAATTTTAAATAATAACACAATATATAAATTTATTTCAAATAATGATATATATATATATATATATAATATCACATCCTCACACATTTAAAAAAATTATCGTATTAATATATATAATATAACATCATCACACATTTAAAAAAATTATCATATTAATATGTATTATCTATTCAAAAAACTATAACAATAATATATTACAATAATATTAAATATATTTTACTATAAACTAATACTTAATAAATTAAAAGTAATATAGGTAATCAAACTTTAGTTTATATCAAAATAGTTTTTTTATAATAATATTTTTTTTCCTACTTTATATCTTAATTTATATAATTTAGATTATCTATTAAAGAAGTCAATATAATGATTACAATTGGCTACAATATCATCTCAAATACGAACACAATATACAACATCATATGTATCCACTCAATGTATTTTTCAATTCAAATTGTCTCGTCACATATATTCATTCTATATATTCAACAAATTCGTGCATACATATACATGTTCAATCTTATCGAACAAACATTACAATTAAATAATGTAATTGTAAACATAAATAAGTCAATTTAGTGTGAGAACCTCTATTGAGTGACATGTTTTTAGAAAATAGAGGAAGAACCCTTGCTTAAATTATATAAATTCATTGTTTGAGAGAATTAGTTCAAAATTTTTCTAGTTTGAACATTCAAATTGATGTTTGAATGCCTAATTCTCAATGATAGAAAATTATCATTAGTTTTTCCTTTCTCAAGTACTACACCATCACTTGAACTTCATGATTTATTGCATAACTTTAAAATTCACCTCAAGTTCTAATTCTTCACAATTTGAGTGACCAAACATCGGTTGAACGATGAGAGTCCCAAATAAGATATAAATGTTTCAACATCTTTGTTGTCGAAACTTCAAGTTATGATTTGAGTGAATATCATTATCACTTAAGAAATCAATGTAGTGCTCAAGTGACTTTACTTTGTCCATATGTCCATAAAGTGATGACCATTATTTAAGCATCATTCAAGCGATTAACCCAATGCTCAAACATGATATGTCAAAATAAGAAAAATAATAACATTCAACTAACATTTATATCATAAAGAATCTCCATTCTAACCATTTTTAATAAGTCTGAACCACTATAATAAATCCATTTTAACTTCAACTTGCTCACAAAATACTTCAAGTTATCCAACACTCACAATTAGGAAGTATAAAACTCTCCTATACTTAGAAGAATAAATAAAGTGATAGGATTGTTTGTAGTATAAACATGATTTTACCTAAATCAAGATTTTTATTAGACTATCTTAAATCTATTTTTTATTGCCTACTTAAAAGTGAAACTTGATCATACAAGAAATGAACAATTGATCATAAATATTAAAGAGTGTAGATGATTTAAAAATTTCATGAGATAAAATTTTAAAATAAATGAAGAATAAATTAATTTAAATTTATTTATAAGCATATCTTGAAATATATATTCATTCTCCATCTAATTTTAAATAATATCTCTTAAAAATAACTAAATCTTACAAAAGGATAAAAATGTATTTAATTAAAAACATTAATTTTTTTCATCTAAAATAAATAATCTTAAAATTTTATTTTTATTTCTATTAATCTAAAACTATTTATATTTTCAGTTTATTTTTTACTTATTTGTTTTTATCTTGATTCTCATTTTCCTATTTCAACTTCTTTTATTTTATTTCTTCTCTCTTAACCATAAGTGTAAACTTAAAAGTTGTTAATTATTCTCAATACGGATTGATCCAAAAATTTTTTTAGTTGAAGATAATTTATTTTACACAAGTCGGTATAATTAATTTAAAAATGAAGTACACATGAAAAAAAATATAAATTTAAAAATTTATGTTTTAAAGTAGGGATCATTCATTTTCCCATCCACATCCTCATAGTACAGAATCATTCATATCTCCATCTCCATACTAAATGACTATGTAATTTTTGTCTCATTCTCGTTCCCATCAGGTAATGGATATACTTTGTGCACGTTCGTGTATCCATTACTTACATTTCTAAATATTAATTAAATATTTTTTATAAAAAAATAAAAATCACAAGAAAGGAAATATGATATTATCAAATATTCAATGTCAAAATGATACACATTCTTTTCTTCAATGTTTAAAATCATTAAAGAAATTATAATTATATAAATCTCAAATTAGAGTATCAAGTAACAATTGGATAAATGTCAAATAATTGTAGAAAAAAGTGAAAAATGATCAAATATATGTTCTCTAGAAATAAATTACAAAACTAAGGACAAAAGAAAAGTCACTAAGAATTTTAGGTTACCTAATAGACTAAATGTGTTTTAGTAATTTAAAATGGAGACGGGTATTGGGATGAGGATGGGGCGAATATGTACATACTCATTCCTCTTTGTTAGAAAAATAGGGCAGATAGAATAAACCAAGAGAGGGAGTGAATTGTCTTTTTTAATAAAAATTAAACCTTTTTAGAATTTAATCAAGTTAAAACTGAGTTTAACAAAATCCCCAAATTAAGTTTAAGTTCTGCTTAATTAAAATCAAAGTGTAATATAAAAAGCAGAATATAAGCTTAATATAAATGAGAGTAGAGATAGAGAGAATAAACATCAAGGTTTATACTAATTCTAAAAGAATAGATCCTACGTGTAGTATCACCTCAAATCAGAGTGATGAATACTAATTATCTTATGTTAAAGATTATAACTTACAGTGCTACAAAATAATTAAGATAACAAGAAGATTTACAAGGACACCTCCTTTGTACAGAACAAAGGATGAGAACAACACCTCTCTTGAACACACAAGAGATGAACAAACACCTTCCTTGAACACCACAAGGAATGAAAATACTTCCTTTGAATAACCACAAAGGATGAACACCTTCTTTGAATAATCATAAAGGATGAAAACAACACCTCTTTTGAAAACCTCGAAAGATGAACACCTCCTTTGAATAACCACAAAGGATGAAACAAGTTTGAACACTAGCAGCAGAACAACTTTCACTTTTATCTCTCTAGGTTACTTTTGAAAGCTCAGACCCCATATGTATTTATAGGTAAAGAGGGGGGCATAAGGGTTTGTAGAATATGAAAAGTTTTTCACAAAAATATTTAGAATAATTGATTTCATAAAACAACACATGATAATCGATTATCACACGAGATAATCGATTATTACACTTATGAAATTGATTATTGCTCGAGATATTATTTTAACATTAAATGCTTTTTATGAAAAACACTTTTTTTTCAAAGTTTAAGTGAGAGAAGAGTTCATGCTAGAGTCTTAATTTGATTCTAAACTATTAGAAGCAAACATATACACAAAATACAAGTTTCAAGCTTCCACATGATTTCAAGACTTCAATTGTGAAGGTCCATTTTTTTCTTTTAGAGTCATCATCATCAAAACATTTATCCTTTAGATATGCTAAAGATCCTTCTGCATCTTTATATTAACACTCTCCTCATACCCAAATTAAAAAATTAAGTATCACCCATATCTATACTTAGGCAATGTGAAATTTTTTTGTTAAAATCGAGACAAGTTCAGATAATATTTACGAGGATGAGTTCATTTGTCTTCTTTATTTTAAAGTATCTAATAAAATAAAGTGCATATCTTATAATTGGAAAAATAGCATATAAATTTATAAAAAATGAAAAATGTTAATACTTTTGCAATTGAAATAAAATATTTTCTTGAACCAAACAACCACTTGTGAATTATTGTTATTAATTTACTTATAATCACATTAAATGGCAACACTTGTGGGAGAAATCACATTTACAATCAAATTTGAATTTTTGTGCTAAATATTAGTAAAATAAAATATAGTTTTTAGGAAAATATAAAAATAAAATTATTTATCAAAATTAGGATCCTTGATCAATAAACATCGTAATATGATTTTCCCTAAAAGAAAATATGCGAGGAGGAGAGATAACAAAAATATAACATAAAAGAAAAATCCTAAAAACACGAGAGAAGAGGATTTTTCACATGTAAAAATATAACTTATGAGTTGTATTGACCAAATAAAAAAATACAGTCCTAGAGCTATTTTTAAAGAAATCCAAGCTCTTTGGAAAATCTGGTTAATTCGCGTTTTCAACCGACTATTTTCAGTTTTCAGAATTGTGGTGCTCTCTGGAAAATTCATTTTAATGAAAACAACTAGCTAAATCGCATTTCAACTGACTGATTTTATCAGAAACAACTTTAAATCACTGGACCAGTTCTGTTTTAAATACTTTGAGTTTTAAAGAACTGGGCAACGAATCAATTACAGAGAAACCCATTGTTCAAGAAGACTTTTCAAGTGTTCTAAATCAATTTGCGAAATCAATCAAGGAGTTCAAGATCAAATTGAATTGAGAATCTTTTCATAGAAAGTCATCCCCTGTTTTTTGCTCTGTTTCAGTTTCTGGAATTGATTTTCAGGTGAATTCGTTCCAAATTCTTGTGTAATCTTGTACTGGGTTTGTTTCTTCTTAATCAGGGTGATTAAGGTGTTCTTGTAATAGGGTTTTACAAGGGTATACAGATCTTGTAGGGTTCAAGATCAAGTGTATTGTTCTAGTTTTAGTTTTTCATGTAGGGTTCATGTAAAAAACTGAAATTTAGTGAATTGCTTTGATTTGGGTGTTTAGGAAACTTGATGTAGTCTTCATTGGAAGGTGAACCAGTATAAATCTCTTGTGTTGATTCTCTTTCCCTGCTTCTTTAAATTTTGTAATTGATATTTGAATTGCTAATTGAATTGGATATATGATACATTAGTATAAGCATTTCAAGAATCCTTAAAGAATTGATTTTCATCTTCATTTAAAATCTGTTTTTTAGAAATTGGCCTTGGATTTCGAAAATCTTTTAAGAGTTTAATTCACCCCCCTCTTAAACTTAGCCATTTATTCCAACAAAATTAATTTGTTACTTTAAACAAAACATTTCTTTCTGCAAGTATGTTATTATTGATAGGAGTTAACACTGAATGAAAGCTAAAAAGAATGGCAAAAGGATAAAGATGATTGTGATTTCTAGCTGACGGGTAACGCACATCTTCTTATGAGTTTGTTATTTCTGGTACACTGTAATACACGTTATGTGACTTTGTAAATAATGTATGATTTTTACATGACCTATTATAAGTTTTTTGAATATTCTGTAATGAAGGATGTGGTTAGTCATTCAAATGGTTTAAAGCAACTAACTCTCTTCAAGATTTTTCCTTTGAATGAATGTGAAAGATAATCTAATAATATATCAATTTAGAACTCAAATTAATAGACATCTTTTCTTTAAATTATTATATTACTTTATATTTGATTTGCTTTTATATGATTTTTGATTTCTTGACTGATTATATGATTTTAATATTACTTATACGCAAAAAAAGTTCTGCAACTATGAAAAGAAAAATATAACTCACCCTTAAATCTCTTCCTATAGATTTCTAGAACTATTTTCACAATTTGATCACATTTAAGCTATAAGAGTATATATTTTCCTGTTTCAGTAGCTCCTACCCAACCTCTATTGCATCTTCACATTATTTTAGAATTACCCCCTTCTATACCATTTTTTGTTTTTTCTGTTTTACCTGTGTAAAGAAATTTAGTAGTGACAATGGGAATCCATCTATCAATCCCATTTTAAGCTCAATGGAGATGGGTTGTATTAATGAGTTATAGGTTCTATAAGATAAGATATATTATACTCTATTTGTATGATTTTTATAAGACCTATTACAAAAGTATTTTGAAAATGAGTTTGGATCTATAGTGAAGGATGTGGTTAACAATTCAAATGGTTTAGAGGAGCTAACTCCCTTCAAGAGTTTTCCATTGAATAAGGTAGTTGAAAAAATTTATGTTAGGGTTGATTCTCAAACACATGATAGGAAAATAATGTAATTCATCTATCATATTATAGGTAAATATAAATTGACAAACTTTTAAGTAAACAATGTAGTTGAAAATTATTATAAAAAATATTTTTTATTCTGAAAATGGACATTTGTGCAGAATGAAAAGTATAAAATTATTTATTTTTTATATGATAATTTGTATTATGTAAATGAATATACTTCTATTTTAGGATTTGTTCCAAATTTTCAAATGATTCTGAATCACAAATGGTAGATTTGAGTAATAACATTGTTTGATGTTGCTCTAAATCCACTTAAAAGAGATTGTGACTATTTTGGAGCCAATAGATGATGATATGTTATTGAAGACATTAAAAAACCATTAAAATTGAAAAGAGAATAAGAAAATGCTATAATGATTTTTTTAATTGTTGTTATTTCTTATGTGTAAGGACATATATTTTTCACAATTTCATGTTTTAATATGTTAATGTTCTGTGAATTATGTAGACAAATATTTATCATGACACCTGTTAGATGTATTATTGATTCTCACATGCATTATATTGTTATGTTTACAATTATTCAAAGTTTGTTTTGTTTATATTTTATTATATAGTTCCTCATCTGTGAAGTTGACGTTTTCAACACTTGATGTACTTAAGTAAGTATGATTTTTATTTATTTCAACATATGTATCAATTTTAACACTTGAATTTCATTGTCAATTTCAATGTATGTATATATTTAGAACTCAAATTAGTACATATTTTCTTTTTAAATTGTTACGTTGCTTCATTTCTTGGTTTATTATGTGAGTGTTGACTGATAGGATTTTTATTATAACCAATAATTGTGCCTAATCACATACTTCTATCCATATAGAATCAAAATTATAGTGCAATCAAAATTAATCCTTATGAACCCATACCTCAATTCATGATGAATATAAAATGCGGAAGCGTACCTGGATTTTCCATTGGTTATAATAAAGGTGATGAGAATAACCACGGGTACGTTATCTTTCAAATGTAGAGCACCTTAGATTTCCTCTAGGGTTTCTCTTCTGATGGGGATGAAGAGAAAGGAATAGGAATTGTACGTTCTGTCTTCTACTCTACAAAATGGGGACCATAACCATTTTATAACTTTCAAAGTTTAATATTTTCAATTTGGCCCCTCATCAAATTAAAAATATTACTCCTGGTATCTACACAATTAGCCTTTCATGACATACATGCCTTTAGCCATAATTTTAAATTAATTAGACCACTTAAATATTTTGGGTAATAAGTTAATGACCCTAACACATTTAATTATGTAATATATATTTATATGACCCAAAAATTCCTAACAATCTCCCATTGGTCACAAATATATATATCCTTACAATCCTTATAAATGTGTTAGACTTTATGAGCTCAAAATTTTCCATTATATGTCTTGAGCATATTCCAAAAAATCTTGTCCATTAATTACATCCACACATAGAACCAAAACAGTTTTCATTATATCAATTACAACTAAACTCATCAATATCACTAATGCTGATAGAATCAAATGATATAGACTCGTCATGAAATGTGTAGCATGAAAATTACGTGAAGGTGGCTGATGTATGTCATTTTACTCTTTATTTTTTTGATCTAAAAACACTTTCTAAGCCATTTGTTTTATTCTTAAACCATGCATTTTGCACGTTTTCATAAAAAATGATATAATTTAAGTTTAGTAAATTTATTGCATTTTACATATTTTTAACACCAAAACATATATTCATACATTTTGCATATATCTCTTTTTTTCCTGGTTGAGACTTTTCTTGTAGGAGAAAAAGAACTTGAAGTTATTTTGAGATGAGCCCAATGTGCTTCGATGGGAAAAACTTTTTAAATCTTCCAAATTAAATTCTTTGCGGCCCATTTATCATGAAACCAACAGGAGGTGCAACTTAGGTGCATTCAATGTGGCCTAATTTAATGCGTGGGCCAGCTTCATTTGAAAATTTGAAATTCGTGCATAATCAACTCCCCATTGTCAGAATTCCCTTCCTGCAAATCAAAGTCCGCAATCAAATCGAAGCATTAAATTTATTTCTGAAGGAGAAATTATTTCTATTCTTGGCAGAGGATCTCCTAATCAGCAAAATCAAATCCGGGGAAGAAATATTTGACTTGAATTGTAATTAATTTTCAGATTTTTATTTGTAATAAGACCTTGGTTAATCCCCTATAAATAGGAGATTTAGATGCAAGGCAAAATACACTTCACCAGAGTAATAGTCTCTCTTCTTCTTTTCTCTCTTTTTCTCATGATAGTTTTGTTAGTTTGAGGGTGAAGTTGCGAAAAGTTTTAGGAGCTCCTGCTACAATTTCCTGGTTTTGTTTTCTTTCATATTAATTTATTTAATTTCATTATTTTGTATTTCAGCCTTCATTTTATTTAATTCTGGTCAATAATTTAAATTTTATACGTTCTACCTTCTCACATTCACATTCACACCCTCACACATATCAATTTATTCTTCACACTCCAGTAATTTTATTAGCATTTTACTTTTAATTTAAATTCAGTATTTTATAATTCCAGCCTACATTTTAAATTCAGTATTTTACTTATTCATTTTAAATTTTAATAGTTAATTGAATACATTTTTCATTTAATTGTTAATTATTTATTTATTTTTATTATAATTTGAATTAACATCAATATTTCATTCTAATTATTGCTCTGCCTTAAAATCTATGATTTAACTGTTAATTATTTATTTACTTTTATTTAAATTTGAATTAGCATAATAATTTCATTCCAATTATTGCTTTGCCTTTAAATTTGTCTTTTAATTTATTTATTTTAATCATATAAGCATTTATAAACGTTCTCATTATTAAATTCTTAGCATCGCAATTTAATTTTGCATGCATTAGTTTCTTGTATTTAAATAATTCAATTTTTATATTTGTTTTTTTCTTTTAGTTTCCCTTAATTATTTTATTTATAATTTTCTTTACTATGTGTTTTTAATTTTAGTTTTCATTAATTATTTATTTACAATTATTACTCTACTTTGTTAATTTTATCAATTCGAAAAAATCCCCTTTATTATTATTAATATTGTTTATTTTAACTTTTCTTTGGAGAACGATGTTTAACAGTGGTTACACTCCTACAATTGTGTCTTTGTGAGATTCGACACGGGTTAGCTATATTACATTAGTTAACTTGTTTTCTTTGATCAGAATTTTTTGTGCGACCAAAAATCTGTTTGTCAGTGACCTGTACAGGCCTATTTTCAACTGGTCCTGCTTTACCTCTGTGAGATCATTTAATAACCTTAATATACAAATTCTAATATCTGAATAATAAAACACACACACATATATATATATATATATATATATATAACCAAATATGTCCAAAAGTCAATGTATGCATACATAAAATCAAACATAAAACATAAAATACATAAAAGTGACTAACTCCCACTAAACCAAAGATTCCTCAAACAGTAAAACACCCATGTGTGCAACATGCTCATCAAAGACCTTGGGTGGAAGTCCCTTAGTAAGAGGATCTGCTATCATGGAGTTTGTCCCTAAGTGTTCTATGGAAATCTGTCCACTTTGTACGCTTTCCTTAACAACTATGGAAATGGTCCACAAATATTCATATGTATAAACTCTAAGACGTCTGTAGCTCTATATGCACCTAATTTCTTTGTTTTTTTTGTTTACCTTTAACGCATTCAACACAAGCGTCAAAGTTTGTGAAGTCAATGGAATCCAAGATCTCATGTGATACAAGTCGTTCAACTCTATTTTTAGAGATGTGACCTAGACGCCTGTGCCATAATGCTCCTGAGTTAGTATTGTCAATTTTATGCTTAGTACCATGTGATTCCGTATTTAAGGATTCACTATAGGAAACAACAGTGTCAACCATATATAAATTATCATGAACCAAAAGTGAACCAGTTCCAACAACATTTGAATTAAAAGACAGATTGAACATATTGTTTCCAAATGAACATAAATAACCCAATTTGTTTAAATAAGAAACTGAAACCAAATTTCTTCTAAATGACGGTACAACGAAAGTGTCTTTCAAATCCAAATAAATACCAGTGCATAATAATAATCTAAAACGCCCTATAGCTTCCACTTCCACCGATTTTCCATCTTCAACATATTACCATCTTTCAGAATCAATTGGCTTCTGGTAGCTTAGGCAACCCTTTCTTTGCACGCCAAGCATGATATTTGGTACATTTCTTCTTTGCATGTCCAAGATTATTACAAAAGAAACAAATATCACCCTGATTTTGTTTCTTTTGTGTTGGACCCTTAGAAGCTTCATTCTTGGGATCCTCAATTCTCTTTCTTCTTCCCTTATTTTTAGAAGTACTTACAACATGAGCACTTTCTATCCTTTCTTGCTTCAACCTCTCCTCTTCTTGCACAAAGTATGAGATGAGCTCATTTAGAAACCATTTCTCCTTTTGACAGTTATAAGATATCTTAAACTGACCAAACTGTGAAGGAAGAGAAATTAATACTAAATGTATGAGCAAGTCTTTCGACAAGTCAAGCTTTAGTGCCTTAAGTTTTGAAGCAATATTGGACATTCCCATAATGTATTCTCTCACATTTCCTTTGCCTTGATACTTCATGGAAATCAAGCTCTGAAAAAGAGCACTTGTTTCTACCTTATCGCTTTTTGCAAAGCGCTTTTCAATTTCAGCAAGGAAATCTTTAGCACTTGTTATTTCTTCAAAAATAGCACCCCTAAAGACCTCAAGAATGCCTCCCTTAATGATCATAAGACTCCTGCTATTTGAGCGATCCCACTTCTCATAATATTTCCTCTCTTCAGAGGTACTAGAGTCTGTAAGAGAAGTGGGTTGCTCAATCCTTAATGCAAGGTCAAGATCCATGCAACCAAGAATAATTTTCATGTTCTCTCCAGTCCTTAAAATTTGTTCCATTAAGAACCGAAATTGAATTCAGATTAGCAGATATTGAAGCAATAACAGCTCAAAGGAGAATAAAACAAATAATTTCAAATATATGCTCACAAAATAATAATATAAAAAAATCATCAATATATTCAAATAATGGCATAACTCATCTCAAGATACCTAGTGCATCATCAATATCAAGTCTTTGGACAGTAATATTAATTGCTAGTGGTACACTTGTTGTAATGATCAAACATTGATAATAAAACATGTCAAGCAATAAACCTCTCTTTGGATTGATTTATCATTCACAAGAAAAACTTCATAATTATCACATGGTTACCATCACAGGTGTGTATGCAATCCGACCAAGAATTGACCTACCTTTAGGTTGATTAATACTCGCATGGATAAATATACACACAAATATTTAATATTTCTTATGAACAATCTACACAAGAGAGATCACTTTGGTGATATATTGATTTAATTAAATCACTTTAAATGCTGGATTTTGTATTAAAATATACAAATAATAACCAAAATTTGAATATTGATATTCCATATCCAAAAATAAATAAATAAATAATTTTTGTATGACATCATATATATAGCATGATAACTTGATAGCATATAGCAAATTAAATTAATTCAAGTAGAAATTGAATTGAAAATATGATTTGAAACAAGCATTGGAAATCAAATTGCAATATGCATTGAAAATCAAATTGCAATTTGCAATCTGAAGATAAAAAAAAAAACAGCGCACGAATAGCTATGATTAAAAAAAACTAGCCATGGGAAACGTGCAATCATTTGGTTGTAATATGCATTACATTATGCACATACTGCATTCCAATTTTAAACATTCGCGGTTTTCAATTGTTATGCGAAAACAAAAATGCATCATATATATATAATAATAATAATAAAATGCATAACTTTTAATTGAAACCCGAAAAAAAATCCCAATTTTAAACCCTAATTACAAAATTTCTTAAATCATACAAAAATCAAATATGGGTGGCTTCGATACCAATTGATAGGATTTTTATAATAATCAATAATTGTGCCTAATCACATACTTCTATCCATATAGAATCAAAATTACAGCACAATCAAAATTAATTCTTATGAACCCATACCTCAATTCATGATGAATATAAAATGGAAGTGTACCTGGATTTGCCATTGGAAATAATGAAGGTGATGAGAATAACCATGGGTACGTGATCTTCCAAATGTAGAGCACCTTAGATTTTCTCTAGGGTTTCTCTTCTGATTGGGATGAAGAGAAAGGAATAGGAATTGTACATTCTATCTTGTACTCTACAAAATGGGGACCATAATCATTTGGTTTAATAGGCATTTTGGTTCCAATATTTTGTGAGAATTTGCAATGTTTGCCCATATTTAATTTTTTTCTCAATTGAGTCCCAAATTTTATTAAAATCTTCAATATGATCCCTTCTGCGCCTTTCTGTTAAATTAATGTTAACGATGTTAACTATATGAGACGTAACACATTCAAATTAACTCGTGGCACGTGAATAATGACAAAAGGGTACGAATATAAACATGAATATGATTACTACAATCTGTGGATTTTTTTACAAAAAGGATCACATTGACAGATTTAATAAAATTTGGGACTCAATTGAGAAAAAAAATTAAAATTTGGGACTCAATTAAGAAAAAAAATAAAATTTGGGACTTCCATTGAGAAAAAATATAAACATGGGAAAACATTGCAAATTCTCATAAAATATTGGAACCAAAATGTCTATTAAACCTAATCATTTTATAACTTTTAAAGTTTAATATTTTCAATTTGGCCCCTCATCAAATTAAAAATATTACTCATGGTATCTACACAATTAGCCTTTCATGACATATATGCCCTTAGTTGTAATTTTAAATTAATTAGACCAGTTAAATATTTTGGCTAATAAAATAATGACTTTAACACATTTAATTATGTAATATATATTTATATGACCCAAAAATTCCTAACATCAAATTATGTTTACATATTAAGATTACTTATACACAAGTAGTTATAATTGTATTTGTGCATACAAACATAAATATTAGAAAATCATATGAAACTATCATATTGTACCCCACCAAAACTCTCAACAACTTGCCTTATACATTTACATGAAAAGTAAAATAGAACTTAGTCTTAAACTCCTTCTTTTAGAATTCTGCAACTATTTTCACATCTTGATTACATTCCAGCTATAAAAGGATGTATTCTCTTTTAATCCAGTAGTTCCTAGCTAAGGTTTTAGTAGTGATAATGTGGATCCAACTATCAATCCCATTTCAAGCTCAAGGGAGGTGGATTGTATTAATGGACTACATGTTTGATAAGATATATTATATTCTATTTGTATGATTTTTATAAGCCTTGTTACAAAAGTATTTTGCAAATGAGTTTTGATTCTATAGCGAAGGATGTGGTTAACAATTCAAATAGTTTATAGGAACTAACTTCTTTCAAGAATTACTCTTTGAATGAATACGAAAAATCATTTAATAAGGTAATTGAAAAAAAAAATATTTAGGTTCTCAAACACAGGACAGAAAAAAGTGTGATTCATCCATCCAGATCACAAGTACATATAAATTAACAACTTTTTAAAAATATAGTTAAAAGTTATTATAAAAAAAGGTATTTATTTTCTTATTTTGAAAATGGAAAGTTGTGCATAATGAAGAACGCAACCAATGATACTTTGTGTTTCCATTTTCAAAGTATTCTTTCAGACTATAAAATTATTTTTTTTCTATATGATCATTTGTATTCTATAAATGGTTGTACTTTTTTAGGTTAACTAAATTTTCAAATGCATCAAATGATTCTAAACCACAAATGGTGGAGTTGAGCACTTGATTGTACTTTTATTTATTTTAGTGTGTATCAATTTCAACTCTTGAATTTCATTATCAATTTCAATGTATGTATCAATTTAGAACTCAAATTAGTACGCATTTTCTTTTTAAATTGTTACAATACTTTATACTTGATTTACTATTACTTTCTTGGTTGATTATGTGAGTGTTGACATCAAATTATGTTTACATATTAAGATTACATATACACAAGTAGTTATATTGTATTTGGTGCATAAAAACTTAAATATCAAGAAATCATTTGAACTATCATATTATACTCACAAAAAACTTTCAAGAACATGCCTTAGACCCCTATCTATAGAGTTTTGCAACTAATATCACATCTTGATCACATTCCAACTATTAAAGTGTCTATTTTTCCTTCAATGTAGTAGCTCCTAACCAATATTTTAAAATCAGTCTTTTGTTTTCTTTCTGTTTATCCTGTGTAAATAATTTTAGTAGTGGCAATATCAATCCCATATCAAGCTCAAGGGAGGTGAGTTGTATTAATGGACTATAGCTTTTATATGATATATTATATTTTATTTTTGTTCTATTTATGCATGTTCCAAGAATGTCAAACTCTTTGTGTACGTCTCTATGTTTTTCATTTAGTTGGATTTTGTAATATACAAATGCTTTCCAATTGTTAGTGTAACATGATTATAATGTACAAGTTATGTTGACATATCAAGATTTGCTTGAATTGAAGTACATTTTCTTATCTTCTCAAAGGTCTAAGATAGAATGTACTTTGTTTGGAAAGTTTGTGATGGACTAAACACTTCCCTCTCAGCTGGAGATGTGCAAAATGTTATTGTTGTGATACAATTAGCTTCGCTATAGTCAAAATTTTTAAAGATAAATGTAAGGCATTCAAATAAGTTCAATGTTTTTCTACAACATTAAGAAGGACATGCTAATTAAAAGTTAGGTATATTGATTGAAGTACTATTATATTAATAAAATTAAATATTTCTTTCTGTTAACATCCAAAGTTGTGTTAACTACACTAAAATAATCTTTTGCAGATGTCACTAAAATATTTCATGACTTTATGTTTCTGTTTTAGTGTGTTAGTGTTATGTGCTTTGTGATTTGTAAAGACAAATATTTATCATGACATCTATTAACATATTATTGATTCTAACATGTACACTATTTTAATATTTACAATTATTTATTACTTATGTGTTATATTTTACTACAAAGTTGCTCACTTGTTGGGTTATTGAATAAGTGTTGAGACAAGTTTGATGTTCTAACACTTGATGTAACTGGCTACATCAGATGTGATCTTTTTATTTCAATGTATGTATCAATTTCATCACTTAAATTTTATTACAAATTTCAATGTATGTATCAATTTAGAACTCAAATTAGTACATAATATATCTTTAGATTATTATACTACTATATACTTTATTTGCTTTTACATTAATGTTGATATCTTAGTTGATTATGAGTGTTAATATCAAATTATGTTTACATATTAAGATTAGTTATATTATATTTATGGATATTTATGTATACAAATATAAATATTAGAAAATCATATGAAATCATATTGTTTGCCTTATACATTTACATGGAAAGTAAAATTATTACTCACCCTTAAACTTCCCTTTAGAGGGTTCGACTAGCTATAAAAGTGTGTATTTTCCTACAATGCAGTAGTTTCTAGACAATCTCTATGACATCTTCTTTACGTTATTTTAAAATCACTCTTCTATACTTTTTTTTTTGTTTCTCATGTGTCAATAAATTTAGTACTCACAATGTGGATTCAACTATTAATCCCAATCCAAGCTCAAGGAAGGTGGATTGTATTAATGAGATAAAGTTTTATATGATATATTATATTATATTTTCATTTCTTCATTTTATAATATTTATATGTCGTAAATATTTATGTATATTTCTATGTTCATGATTTACTTTTGGATTTTGTAATATATACAAGGATGATGCATGAAATTCTTAGGCTAACATTTTATAGTTTAAAAAATATGTTTACATATTAAGATTTATTGAAGTACTTTTTTTACCTTCTCATAGGTTTAAAATCGGATGTACTTTGTTTGGAGAGTTTGTTGATGAGTTAAACACTTTTAGCTGGAGATGTGCAAATGTCATTGTTGTGATCCAAGTCGCTAAAATCAAAACTTTTAAAGATAAATATGAGTCCCTCAAATAAGTTTAATGTTTTTCTTGTTGTAGAATATTGTTCTTCGTGCTTATCCTATGTATGAATTAGATGAGAAAACTTCTCTCTTCAAGTTTGTGCATATCATTTAAGGCCAAGTAGATTTCCACTGATGAGATTGTTATTCAAAAATTCAAAAATGAAAATAAAAATATGATTGTAAAGGTATTTTGGATCATACTACTCAATACATAATAATGAGATTTATTTGAAAATGTTTTCTTTTCTCAAAATGTACATGCAAGTTTTGTAGAACAAATATTTATTTTCTTATTCTTATTCTTATATGTTAGTAGTTAGAAGATATTGGGACAAAAAAATATAAAATGTGAGCAAGATCAACCTTCCAGCCAGTCAAATAATGTAGGAAATATAATTTCAGTCAAAAGGACTTCAAGGTGAGAAGAACACAACAGAACTTCCTCAGAAAAAATACAAAGATTAAAAAAGGACGAGTTCTTCAAGTGACAACATCCATTTTGTAATAATGAGAAAATTGTGCTTACAAGTGTATAGACCAATTTTTGTGCATGTTTGTATATGATTGAAAAATTTAAAATTATTAAATAACCATCTTATACCCTAACATGTGCTTAAAGAAAAAAGGTGAATTGATCCATACAATATTTACTATCACATTTTATTAGGATAAAAGGTGTCTTGTTTACAAAATTGTAAATACTACTACTTACACTACACTTAATTATATTTATACGAAATTAAATTTATATAATAATTTATAAAAATAATCTTGTGCTTTGCATGGGTAAAAAATACTAGTTTGTTATAACAAAATTGTGTTTGACCTTATACCATCAATATATTGTATTGCAAAAATATTTAAAAATTTCAAATACATAATGCAACCACCCCTTATGTGTTCTACTTGTTTTCACAAGGAGCTTTTAGAACTTGTTGGTTGGATTTCTTCCAACAAGTGAATATCGCTCAAGCATTCAGTTGTAACACTCAAGTGACTAATGCTTAAGTGACAAAGTGGTTGTTGCAGCAAGGATAGACTTGGGAGGGTGTTCTCTTAGGTTGTATTTCACTCAAGCGACATATGTGTTACTCAAGCAAAATGGATGTTGTCTTATGTATTGATGAGGTTTCTTAAGTAAGAAGAGCTCACTCAAGTGATACAGTGGTATCAAAATGACGACGACCCCAAAACCGCTCCGGTGCCAAAATTTGAGTCACAACACACAAGCCAGCATGTCTCGTGGTGCACCACAAAAGGACCCACTGAGTCAACTCCACGAACATGCCTTGGTTTTGTCCCAAGACCATCCCCCATGGCTTAGGGGAGCCATTTGGAGTTGATTGCCATCAATGTTTCAAAAAACAGCTCCGGTGCCAAAATTTGAGTCACGACACACAAGCCGACATGTGCCGTGGTGCACCACAAATTGACCCACCTAGTCAACTCCACCAACATGCCTTGGTTGTGCCCCCAAAACCTTCCCCCATGCCTTAGGGCAGCTATTTGGATTTGATTGCCATTGATGTTTCCCAAAACCGCTCCGGTGCCAAAATTTGAGTCACGACACACAAGTCGGCATGCGCCGTGGTGCACCACAAAATGGCCCACCGAGTCAACTCCACCAACATGTCTTGGTTATGCCCCAAAACCATCCCCAATGGCTTAGGGGAGCCATTTGGAGTTGATTGCCATCAATGTTTCCCAAAACCGCTCCAGTGCCGAAATTGAGTCCCTGCACTCAAGTCGACATGTGTCGTGGTGCACCACAAAATGACTCACCGAGTCAACTACACCAACATGCCTTGGTTTTGCCCAACAAACCTTCGCCCAGGCCTTAGGGGAGCCACTTGGAGTTGATTGCCATCAATGTTTCAAAAATAGCTTCGATGCCATAATTTGAGTCGTGACACACAAGCCGATATGTGTCGTGGTGCACCACAAAATGACCCACTGAGTCAACTCTACCAACATGCCTTGGTTTTGCCCCAAAACCTTCCCTCATGCCTTAGGGGAGCCATTTGGATTTGATTGCCATGAATGTTTCCCAAAACCGCTCCAGTGCCAAAATTTGAGTCAAGGCACACAAGTCCGCATGTGCCGTGGTTCACCACAAAATGACCCACCGAGTCAACTCAACCAACATGCCTTGGTTTCACCCCCAAAACCTTCCCCTATGCCTTAGGGGAGCCATTTGGAGTTGATTGCCATCAATGTTTCCCAAAACCGCTCCGGTGCCAAAATTTGAGTCACGACACACAAGCCGGATTGTCCTGTGGTGCACCACAAAATGACCCACTGAGTCAACTCCACAAACATGCCTTGGTTTTGCCCCAAAACCATCCCCCATGGCTTAGGGGAGCCATTTCGATTTGATTGCCATCAATTTTTCCCAAAACCGCTTCGGTGCCAAAATTGAGTCACTGCACTAAAGTCGGCTTGTGTCATGGTGCGCCACAAAATGACCCACCGAGCCAACTCCGCCAACATGCCTTCGTTTTGCCCAAAAACCTTCGCCCAGGCCTTAGGGGAACCATTTGGAGTTGATTGTCATCAATGTTTCAAAAAATAGCTCCGATGCCAAAATTTGAGTCACGGCACACAAGCTGGCATGTGTCGTGGTGCACCACAAAATAACCCACCAAGTAAACTCCACCAACATGCCTTGGTTTCGCCCCAAAACCTTCCCCCCATGCGTTAGGGGAGCTATTTGGAGTTGATTGCCATCAATGTTTCCCAAAACCGCTTCGGTGCCAAAATTTTAGTCATGCCACACAAGCCAGCATGTGCCGTGATGAACCACAAAATGACCCACCGAGTCAACTCCACCAACATGCCTTGGTTTTGCTCCAAAACCTTCCCCTTCATTATAATCAATCGAATCTAAAATTCATTCAAGGAGATCATGTAAAATATCATTATAATCAATCGAATCTAAAATTTATTCAAGATATTTTTTTAATATCTCTTTCAATAGTTATTTTATCTTTGTTCATGTTAAAGTCAACTACTAAAAGACTTCTTAATATCTTGTTGTTTACATGCACATATATGCACAAATGCCCTAAATTTGCCAATTCTTCTGCTATAACATATCTAATTGCCAGCATAAAAAAAATTGAGCTACCAATAACAGAGAAATTGATATTAAAATAAATGCAATTTCATTTTTAACTATGTGACATATGTCTAATTAATAAAAATGGTTGGTTCGGTTGCTTGTAAGAAACAATGTGTTACTTATATGAAATGCAGTGCTGAAATTTTGGTATATTTTACTGTTGATATGGTGATTGTTAATTAATAGAAATGCAATGATTTGTACTTGCAACAACATTGTCTTCTCTAGATTTTGCTGACTGTGCTTGTGTAAAAATGTGAGAAGTTTATTTATATTTGTAGGAAAAAATTAATGAATTGTTATTGGAAAATCCAGAAACTTCATAAGATATTTCTCCAAATGACCCAATTGGTGTGATCTTTGATAAAGAGAACCTAGGTCAGGTTACAGGATTATAATTGGGAGTTTGTCCAACACTTGCTTTTAACAACTCGAACACAAGATTTAGTGGTGTCAACTTAGGTTCATCAAGTGCAAGTAGTGCACAAAAAATGGAATAAAAAGTTATGAAGATGGAAAATGAACTTGCAACTATGAAGGGAGAAATGCATACACGTCTTACTTTCATTACATATGGGAGAAACATTCCAGAATATTTAGTTGCAATTCTTGCTGCATTAGTTAACACTTTTATTGATCAAGTATAAATAAATCATACAAAAAATAACGACTTAAATAATTTTGCAAATGTATTAAAATTAATTATATAATTTTATTTTATTTCAGGCATCATATGCAAGTGGGGCTCGATCACCTAACATACAAAAAAGTAATGGGAATGGGACAATAATAGGATTTTTTTACTATTAAATTTATTTTGTTATGTTGTGCCTTTTGATTTTCTAATAATAATTAAATATGTATGACTTCCTTAAGGACTTTGATCAATTTATATTAATTACATTGTTCTTTATACTTTTATAAAGTATCTTTATATTTATATTAATTTGTTATATTTATTTTTGTAAAATAATAAAATTACAATATCCCTTCCAGTTGTAAATATTTAAATAAAAATTTTAAATATCACCAATAGATTGAATATTAAGATGAAATAAAAATAAAACCTGTAATATAAAAAAATATATTATAAATGTTATTGCATTTCAAATTGTCACAAATTTCTATATAGGTTGATGCCAATTGTGATAGTTCTAACCGTCATAGTTTACATCATGAATGATCCTTCCACAGTGACAATTATGACATTTTCGAATTGCCACTTTTTACGTAATGACATTGTCATTTAATAAACTGTAATAAGTGACAGGTGTAGCAGCGATTCAACTTAAACTGTCATTTATTACCTTGTGTGGCAAGATTTATGATGGTAAAGGCACCCGCCACACATGTATTTTGTAGTGTAAGTTTAATATAAATATTATAATCATTACTTGTCATCCCTAGTTGTTGGACAAAGTATTTGTTAATCTAAAGGATAAGTGTTTTGATGATGATGACTCTGGAAGAAGAAGATGGACCTTAATACTTGAAATCTTGAAGTCTTGTGGAAGCTTTAATTTTGAGTTTTATGAATATGTTTGCTTTGTAATAGTTTGGAATCAAGTTAAAGATCCTATCATGCACACCACTCTCTCTTAAACATTGAAAAAGAGTATTATTTTTGTAAAAAGCACTTAACATCATAATAATCGATTCTCACTTACAAGAAACGATTATCAAAGCTTTGAAATATTTGGTAGAAAACTTTCTCTCTCGAAGAATTGATTATCATAAGTATAATAATTGATTATCTGGTATGATAATCAATTATGACGCGTTAAATTCCAGAGTTCTGTTTTCTCTCTGGAATAATCAATTATCCTAATAAATGATTGATTAAATTCTAGAGGTATGTTAATATTCTTCCTATTATCTTAATCTTTCCACTGTAGTGTAAGTTATAATTTTTAACTTAAGATAGTTAGTAGCTATCACTCTCTTTTAAGGTGATAAAATCACTGGACATAGGATCTGCTTTGATTAGAACCAACATAAATATTTGTGTTCTCTTCTATCTATCCTTAGTCTCTTTATATTCATCTTACTTTCTTCTTATTTTGTTTCATACTATGATTTTAAGCAAGCAAAACTTAAATTTATATTGAGGATTTTATTAAACTTAATTTTAATCAAATTGAAATCGAAAAATGTTTAACTTTTATTAAGAAACCAATTCACCCCCCTTCTTGGTTTGTTTTACCTCCACTGTTATTCTAACAGTTGGCATCAAAGTTAGTTCTTTGATTGTTATTTCAAAAATAGATGAGTAATGGCAGGTCAAATCCAAACTTTTGTTGAAGGTGCTTCTATTAACAGACCTTCACTCTTTGCTGGAGAAAGTTATTCATTTTGGAAAGTCAGAATGAAAATCTTTTTGGAGTTTGTTGATCATGGAGTATAAGATGTTGTTACAAATGGTCCTTTTGTTCCTATGAATAGTTAAGAACCAATAGAGTTTTCAACCTGGACCGTAGATAGACGTGCTCAGTATGACAATAGAGCACGAAACATAATTTCCCCTTCACTAACTCTTGGTGAGTTTTATAGGATCTTTGTATGAAAGACTGCAAAAGACATGTGACGTGTGCTGGCTGTCACACATGAAGGAACAGACGATGTCAAAAGGTCCAGGAAGAACACTCTCATCCAACAATATGAGATGTTTAGAATGCAGCAAGGAGAAACTATTTATGATGTTCAAAAATACTTTACTCATATCATATATCATCTAGTCTGGCCTAGTAAGACTTTTGATACTGACGAGTTAATATAAAAATTTTAAAATCTTTGAACAACATGTGGCAACCTAAAGTCACTGCAACCATGGAATTGAAAAACCTTTTATTTTAAGAAGTTCTTCTGTTTGACCTGTTTTCACACCTTCTATTTTTTTATTTTTTTATTCTTTTGGAAGTCATGCTTTGATAGCAAGACTTCAGTTTTTTTCTTAATTTATATTGAAATTATTTCAGGACACAAGATTTTCATATTTTCTTTAGTAAAAATAATGTTATTAAGTGTAGTTTTTCCCGTTTCTTAAAGGTTGTTAAATATTTATGTTTTGCATTTTTGTCTTGTGCTTGATGTAGTCTCAATTAACATATAAATTAAATGTGATTATGTGTGGCAATTTATCTAATGAGAATTGGAGTGATAACAAAATTTAGGACATTTCTTCCTCACCAAAAAATTGTTATAGCTTTATTTTTTTATAGACTGTTATAATTATATTTAAATTAGCTTTTTAAACTACTAAAAGACACGAGATTAATATAAGTTTTATATAAAAAATTATAATCCTTATTTGTTATCCCTAGTTGTTGGACAATGTATTACTTGCATGAAATGCAGTGCTTTTCTTCCAAACAAGAAGTTCTTCTTTCATACTACACCAAAATTTTGTCTTTTCTTCCCTTTCTTTCATATCCATCAGTTTGGTATTTATCTTCTTTTTGTTCAAACCTTTATTCAACCTCAGATTGTGCTTTCTTCCATTTTTATCTACTATGCCTTCATCTTCTTTGCCCTTCCATGGATGAGAAAGGAGGATCCAATGCCAGAACTTACTATTATTTCATTCTCAGAATTCTTAGGGATGTCTCCTTCTTTGATATTTGCACTGTCTACCACAAGCTTGTAATGGTAAAAATGTTGCCTTTGGATCTAAGGCCAAACTTTTTCAGTTTTCTTGCAACTTTTTTTTTAGTGGGTTTTGGTTGCAGTGAGTTGGATCTGGGATGTTTAATGACCTGGATCTAGTAAGTGTTGTTTTGGTGAGGATAATGAGTGGCTTTGGATTATAAAGAAAAAAAAAACTGGACAGCATCGAGCCTCACGAAGATAAAAAAGTCTTATATTTTACGTCAAACCATACCAGGTCCGACATACGTCAGATGATATCTCAAACATTATGTCTCAAAAATTTTTGATGTTGAGATTCTATCACACCTAAAAAAGTCTTTTTTATACCAATAATATTAATTACCTTCACAAAATCAATTTATACTAATAAATTTGTATTTTACTTAAATATTATAATTTTCATTATATATTTTTTGTTAATAATATGCTAGAATCATAATATATATTCTATAAATGATATGCAAATTTTATTTTACAAATTAATATTTTAATATTAAATTACATACAAATTTACTTACTAACTATCAACCAAGTTTTACCTTAATCAATAGGATGGTGTACAAATAAATTAAAAAAAAAGCTACACTTTATTATTGTACTAAAGTTCAAACTTATATTTATATAATAATTTTTTTCAATATTCTCTTTTTAGGATATTTTTTGTATATTTTTCTAACTTATACTAATTACCCTTAATACTTATTTTCGTTATTATTCATGTTGTTGTTACTTTTTTTCCTAAAACAATGTAAAAAAGTCCTTAAAATATTTAAAGCTAAATAAAGAAAGAACTAACTACGCACAAACTATCACGGATGGTTTTGGTAATCATGAAATACAGGATTTTAGTTTCATTACAATAAGGAAGTTTAACATTTATTATTTTATATACTAGTTGTATAATTGATATAGATGTCTCTAATATAAAAAATTAAGACCTTTTGAAATGTTTATTAATAAATGTAGAAAGAGAACACACTATTGTTTACAGATCAATATGTTCTTTTAAAAGTAATTAGAACCTTTCTTACATGTTTTAAAAATGATATTGTTTTTTTATTCTTGTTTATTCTTCATAAATGAGTGTTTGAAGTTACATGATTTGAAGGATACTTTTGAACATCTTCTCTTGATCTTCTTATTACTTCTTTAACTTGTAAGCTTTTGAGACTTCATGATAAAAGTTTTTTCCAATAACATTTTCTCAATTTTCATTCTTCTTGACTTGAAAGGTACATATTTCATGTCATGAGGACAAACTTCTATGAATCATAAAGAATATGATCAGCTATAGAAGACATACTCATATAATAGTTCTTATTACCTTTATAGTATAGTCTAATACTTAATTTTCATCTTTTCTTGTAATGTTCATCTCCTTCTTTGTGGAGGTTGTATGTATGATTGGGTCTACTATTGCCTTATATTTATATCATGACTATATCTTGAAACAAAAAAACTTATTCTTAGTTATAATTATGGACAACTTTGAGGATTTTATATAAGTTTATTGTATATTAAATAAATATTAGAGATGTCAAAATTATCTTATTTATTATCCTCAAAATTTAAATATCATATAAAAAAATCTTAAAATATTCTTCTTTATCTTATTTAAAACTTTGAAACACTTTATTAAAATTATATAAAAGTATGAGTCATAATATTAAAAAAATATCAAACATTTTTATCATAACTTAAAAACAAAAACATATGTGAAAAAATCATTTCAATGGTATTGAAATTCTTAAAAAAAATAAAGCACTCTACTATTACAGGATCGGGATATGTATAATGATATCTTTATTTCCATTAATTAATTATAGAAGTAACTGTGGTTCAAAGTACTTATATATTTATTATTATATAATACTTTATATCAAAATACTTATATATTTTGAATTTTTGAAAAGCATGTTTATATAAAACTTTTATTTAGAATTTTTATGCATTATTACAAAAATTACCTATTACATCGTTGAATTTACGTTATAAGATCTATTCAATCTTCTCAACGTTACTAAAAATACAGTGATGTTTCTGTAAATAATGTGAAACTTCTTTACGTCAAAATTGTTGTTGTTGGATTAGAGTTTCACATAAGTCGGGATGGTTAATGCTCCAACATAAAATTCGAGTTTTACCTATGACTCGACACTCCGAGGTAAAGCTTTCCATAACTTGTTAGTGCAACTCTATATTTCTTCCAAACAAGAAGTTCTTCTTTCATACTACACAAAATTTTTGTCTTTTCTTCCCTTTCTTTCATATCCATCACTTTGGTATTTATCTTCTTTTTGTTCAAACCTTTATTCAACCTCAGATTGTGCTTTCTTCCATTTCTATTTACTAGGCCTTCATCTTCTTTGCCCTTCCATGGATGGGAAAGGAGGATCCAATGCCAGAACTTACTATTATTTCATTCTCAAAATTCTTAGGGATGTCTCCTTCTTTGATATTTGCACTGTCTACCACAAGCTTGTTATGGTAAAAATGTTCCCTTTGGATCTGAGGCCAAACTTTTTCAGTTTTCTTGCAACTTTTGTTTTGGTGGGTTTTATTTAGATTCAGAGATATATCAAGAAGGGGGGGATGAATTGATATAGGATTTTCTTTGAAAACTGTTGAGTATCAAATTTTTATGTTGCTGTCAAGAACAGATTAGTGTACTAATTTCAGAAAATAGTCGATTAGTTCTATCAGAAACTTATTAAAGAAGATTAAAGAAGAGAAATAATGCACAAGAATTTATACTGGTTCACTCTCCTTGTTCTTTTCGTACTTTGAATCTCCCATGAGACTTGTATTTATAGAGAAAGAGATAAGCTTCAATCAGGCTTTTCTGTTTCAGTCATACTAGAAAACCTGGAACAAAATAGTTAGCTAAACAACGAAATAGTTAGCTGATTTCATTAAAAACACATTCCTGACATATTTACTGTATTAATGAAAATAACTGACTAATATATCAGAACTAGCTAACTATTTAAAGATTAATGAAAATAGCAGACTAATATATCAGAATTAGCTAACTAATAACACATAATCTAACAACTATTCAAAACTGTATAAACACCAATTAATCACCAATGTTCCAGCAACATCATCATATCAAATTCATCAACAAACTTCCCCTATTTGATGATGGCAACCTGCAAAACCTGTTGAAATCAAAGAGAATAGATGGAAGATTATTTCCCCCTTTGACATTAGCAAATAGGTGCAGATTAAGCAGTTTATATAGGCAATATTTTAATAATGCAGAAATATAAGTGCAGATTATGTTACAGACCCATAAATTGTTTAGGAAACAACAACATAAAAATGAAAATATGAAAGGCATTTAAACAACAGATATTAAACTTCATCTTCATCTTCATCATCATCATCCTCATCATCTTCATCATCATCATCATCATCAGCATCCTCATCCATGGCAGCAGCAGTTCCAGAGGTTCCTTCAAAGCTTTCAACAGAAACTTAAATCTCAACAAGTTGTTGCTGTATGAGTTCATTATCATAATCAATGTTTGTGAACCTTGCAACCATGGTTTCATGAGTGTTTCGCTGCATAGAACCAAGAACATTAAGATGTGTAATAAGCATTCTTTCAAATTCAGATAAAGGGATCCTTGGTATGCAGGAGGAGCTATATATGGAACCATCTGATATGCAGAGTAGTCTTGAGGATTCCTTGAAGAGTTATCAACATGAATTGATGATCTAGGTGCAGAGGAAGATGAGCCAGCTTCAAAAACCCATTCATCATCAATCTTTGTCTGCCCCATTTTCCTAACGTAATAGTTGTCAAAGATATGCTTATGATTGATAATCCTGGTTGTATCTCCTTTAGTGGAAATATTAAAATGGTTCAGAACTTTGGAAATGAAGATTGCATAGGGAAGCTTGTGATCATTAAGTCACTTTGCCTTGAACATATGCCCTTTGATGACATAGATCCAGTTGACTATTATATTGTTCTTCATGCAATGTATCAAAGCTAGATCCTCTTCCATCAGTTGTGCATGATTGCTCCCCCTGGGTATGAGCTGCCAAGCTATTATGAAGGCAAGAAGTCTTTCATCACGTTTGATCTTCCCAACTTGGTATTTCTGCACAGCTTCTTCAGCATTTCTCATGCAGGACTTGAATGCAGATTCTTTGTTGAACTCAGGCACAGAAGAAGTGTCCCCTTTGCTCTTCAAGCCAGCCAGTCTTCTCCATAAGGAGTTGTCAATCCTTATCTCTTTTCCTTTGACTTTGGAAACCAGCATGTTGTTTTCTGCTTTTAGGTTAGCATAGAAAATCTTAATCAAATCACTATAGAAATTACCTTCCATCACAACAAAGTGCCTCAAGCCTTGAGTTTGAAGAGCATTTATTATTCAGCCAAGTGAACTTGAGAATCTTGGGTATCAACACCAACTTTCTTTGCATTTTCAATTCCAGTGATTCAACAGTTTCAGCTTCTTCTTCATGTTTAGACACAGTTTTGTCTTCTGATTGATTTTCATTATCATGCACAGGAGAAGGAATCCTTACACGAACTTTGATCCTCTTAGAAGGTTGTCCCATAACTGGGTTTGCAGGTGCAGCAGCAGATGCAGGATTTCTGATGGATTATGCAGGAGAAGCAGAGGTTGATCCTGTGTTGCGAGTTTGAGTTTTGCCAACTGGAGACTTAGAAGTTTGGGTTTGCATTCTGGTTCTAGATGATCTTCTTAGTCTCTGAACAACATTTACTAAGGGTGCGTCTGAATCATCATCACTCTCAATCAAGAAGTAGTCATTAGAAGACATTGTTGTGAAGAATTGCAATGAAAGTATGATGCACAGAAATTGTATGTATAATGCAGATGAACCAGTTTAATAGAGAAGGATTGAGTAGCTTGGTCAAAAGCATAATAACTGTGAGAATATTTTGAACAAATATGCACTCAATCACAGATGCTAATAGTCAGAAAATGCAGAAGGAATATATTGAGAAATGGAAGTTCAGTTTTGGAAAACCAATAAAGCATTCTCACATGTATCTATAAGTGTCTCAGCTTTGAAAAATAGTGGACCCAAGTACGATTGATATTAGACATATTTGGTTTAATTGGAATTGAAATAATTAAACTAGTTTGGTTGAATAACCAATTGAATTCAGTTGCAGTAAATGAAATCAATCAACTAGTCAAAGAAATTAATAGACTAAACTGATAGCAATTATAACAGTGAGTTCATTAAATGAAATATGTCAGTTATTTCAAAGAAATTAACAAACTATATTATGCAGCAGTATAACATTTGGTCAGTTAAATGAAATAAGTCAACTATTTCAAAAGAATTAACAAACTATATTCTGCAGCAGTATAATATTTTTGTCAGTTAAATGAAATAAGTCAACTATTTCAAAAGAATTAACAAACTATATTATGCAGTGGTAGAACATTTGTTCATGATTTCGGATTTGATGATGTTTAAAAGTCTTTGATGATGTTTTAAGAATGTTGCTGGGTCTTTGATTAATGGTTCTTGATTCTACAACTTAGTGGAGATGTTAGATTATCTTTATATAGTTAACTAATTGAAATA
Organism: Lablab purpureus; assembly: GCA_030347555.1. Lineage (NCBI taxonomy): Eukaryota > Viridiplantae > Streptophyta > Magnoliopsida > Fabales > Fabaceae > Lablab > Lablab purpureus. The sequence continues at coordinate 25,535,606 of CM059256.1, read as the reverse complement.
TAATAATCTGTTATTTTTATTAATCTTTAATTAGTCTGCTAATCTTGTTGCTTTAGTCGACTATTTCCATTAATGTACCAGGAATATGAGTTTAGTGAAAATAACTAACTGCTTTGCTGCTTCAGTCAACTATTTTGTTCCAGACCCCTTTTATGCAGAAAACGCAGAACGCGCCTTTAAAGCTTTCAAAAGAGCATGACCCAAAGCTCTTATCTTTGCCTATAAATACAACTCTCAAGGACAAATCTGAGTGCGAAAGAATTCAAGAGAATACACACAAGAGTTGCAAACATTCAAAGCAAAAGACATCTGCAGAATTCATTTACTGTTTTAGCTTTTCAAGAAGAATATTGTTTTCACTTTTCTTTGTATTCTTTAATCTCTGGGTAGAGATTTGTGAGAGGGTTTTAGAACCCTGTTATCTGTGATCGAGGTGATCACAGTGACTCAGTGGTTTAAGATCTGTTCTATACAGTTTAGAATAGGTTCTTTTAGTTTCTTGTAGTGTTCAAGAAAGATTTTTGTAAAGAATTCATTTCTGATAGTGATTTAGATCTGTTGGAGTAGCAGATCGCCAACTGGATATAGTTCTTGCATAAAGAACGAACCAGTATAATCCTTTGTGTATTCTTCTTATCCTTCCTCATCTGTTATATTCTGCATTAAGAACTAACCTACCATTTTTCATTAATCAGTCGACTATTTCTCAGTATAGTGCATTAGTAAAATTTCTGATACGAAAAAGTTTTCAATAAATCTTTATATCAATTCAACCCTCCCCCTTCTTGATGTACTTCCACATCTAACAATTGGTATCAAGAGCATGTAATTGAAAGGTACTCAAGAAAGATCCAACATGAGTGACAAACTGCCCTTTGCTGAAGGAGCATCAACCAACAGACCTCCACTCTTTGTAGGAGCGAATTACCCCTTCTGGAAAGCCAGAATGAAGATATTTTTCGAGTCTGTTGATAGAGGCGTCTGGGATGCAGTGATTAATGGTCCTTTCATTCCAACAGTGAAGGCTGAAGATGGACAACTGATTGAAAAGCCATGGGAACAGTGGACTGATGCAGAAAATAAAAAGGCTCAGTTTGACAGTAAGGCCAAAAACATTTTAACATCTGCTCTTAATCTTGATGAGTTTTTCAGGGTCTCTCAATGCACAACAACAAAAGAAATGTGGAATATTCTACAAGTTACTCATGAAGGTACAACAGAGGTAAAGAGAGCAAGAAAGCACACCCTTATCCAAGAGTATGAAATGTTTCGGATGCAACCTGGAGAGAGCATCCAAGACGTGCAGAAGCGCTTGATCAGAGATCCAACCAGCAAGAGTTGGAGGTCTCCTTTCTTGATGTTGAGAAGTCATTGGCTCCTTGCCTCTTCTCCTAGATGGCATCTTCCTTCTTCTTTGATCAGCCATTGTGATAATATAAAAGACAAGAGAAAGTGCACAACAAAATAATATAGTAACAGAGAAAGCACAGAGAATTAATTTGCACAAGAACAGAAAGATATTAGCAGAAAACAACAAGAGTGAGAGAGAGTGAGTGAGGCACTTTGATTCTCAAACCAGCTATTTATAGGAAGGAAAACTTGTCATAAAACGTTGATTTAATGAAAATATATCCGTTAGAATCGAAAATAGCCGTTGGAATAAAACAAAACTCGTGAAATCAAGACCAACGTTCGAAAATCAGAGTTGCAGAAAAACACAGAACGGTGCATTTAATGGATTATGTTCTTCATTTAATCGATTATTTGCCTTCAAAATTTTCTAGAAAACGAAAACCCAGAAATTTAATCGATTATGTGCATTCCTTAATCGATTAAATTGCTCCCCAGCGATTTAATCGATTATGTCATAAACTTAATCGATTATGTTATAAAACATTTTCACAAACAGCGCGTTTAATCGATTAACACTCGAAACCTATTTGATTAAATACGTAAATTTTCGTAAAACGCTGAATTAACATCAAAATCAACAACAACACTTACCTGGAACCTTTCTAAGCTCATAAAATCTTACTCGGGATAAGAGTTTGGTAAATATGCCAACTTGTTGATGTTTTTGCCTCCTTTCATAAACTTGATCACTTGTTGTTTCAACACGGAAGAGACTTTTTGAACTTTGGAACCAGCCTACAATACAAACAAGAAAAATTATGGTCCCCTAAAAATACTTTTTAGAGTCCTCAAGGGTTAGAAACAATTTGTCCTTTGGGAACCCATTTGTATTTCCCATTAGGAACGCTAAAACGTTTAATATTGCATCTATTAACAGAATGACCTTTATGCATACAATAAAAACATGTAGGAACATTTGTTCTTCTTGGAATATATGCATTTTTATAAAACTTCTTTTTAGAATCATTTTGTTTACCAAACGAATTAGGGATTTCGAAAATCTTGCTTGAATTTGATGATTCTCCTTTTACAAAAACTGTTTTTGTAGGTTTATTATATCTGAAATCGAAGCCAAGTCCTGCCTTTTCATATAAACCTTTTTGCACTTTCAAAACATTATTGAAATTTTTATTACCCGTTGTAATATTTGAAAGAGATGTTTCAAGATAAGAAACTTTATTTGCAAGATCATTACAGTTTTCGCAAACAGGAATTTTTGTTTTGCATTTACAAGGAATTTTCACTTTTTCCAAATCCTCTTTTAAAACCTTTTTCTCTTCTTCTAAATCAATAACTTTCTTTTCAAGAACCTTATAATCATTTTTTCAATTTACTGTGAACCGATGAAAGCTTTTCAGATTTTTTACAAAGACTAAGAAATTCTTCAAGCAATTCATCATAATCATTAGGGAGATCAGAATCACTTACCTCGCTGCACGTGGATTCCACATCATCATCTGCCATGAGACAAATGTTTGCTTCCTCTTCTGATTCACTTGAACCTTTAGAAGAACTCACTTGATTGTCGTCCCAAGCGATATATGCTTTCTTCTTCTTTTTGAAGAACTTCTTGTTTTTCTTTTCCCTTTCTTCAGGTTTCTTGGAATTTGGGCAATCTGCTCTCGTGTGCCCCTTTTTGCCACAACCATAACATTTATAATTATCGTTAGAATTTGAATTTTCAAATTTCTTACCTTTCTTATGGTTGCCTTTCTTTTTGATGAACTTTTTGTATTTCTTTACAAATTCCTTAAGATCATCGTCTTCTGAATCATCAGTATCACTACTCTCCTCTTTGTCTAATTCCGCTTTAAGAGCAACACCTTTTCTTTTGACGTCTTCTTCTTCTCCTTTGAAACGTCCAAGCTCCATTTCATGTTCTCTAAGCTTCCCGAAGAGAGTTTTCATATTCATGTTTGAAAGGTTCTTTGATTCCGTGATGGCCGTCACTTTAGGTTGCCAAGTCCTGTCCAAAGATTTCAAAATTTTCACATTTAACTCTTCAGTATCAAATTTCTTACCTAACGCCTTGAGGTGATTTACAATGTGAGTAAATCTCTTTTGGACGTCATATATGGTTTCCCCTTTGCTCATCCGGAACATCTCGTACTCCTGAATCAAGGTATTTTTCCTTGATCTTTTCACGTCTTCTGTTCCTTCATGTGTGACTTCTAAAGTGTCCCACATCTCCTTTGCTGTAGTGCAATCCAACAACCTGTAGAACTCAACAATGGTTAGAGCAGATGCTATCATGTTACACGCCCTTATGTCGCATTGATTTTGGTTGTATTCATCTATGCTCCAATTTGCTCTCTTTTTGGGTACCTGCGCTTCTTCAACAACAACCATAGGAATAAATGGACCATTTACAATTGCATCCCAAACGCCTTGATCATTAGACCATAGAAAAATTTCCATCCTCTTTTTCCAAAAAGGATAGTTTTCACCTGTAAACAGTGGTGGTCTATGAATAGATGAACCTTCAGCAAAAGTTTGATTTTTGTCTGCCATAAGGATCTTGTTTTTGAATAACTTTCAAAAAACCAGCTCTGAGGCCAATTGTTAAATAAAGACGGTAGTGTAAAAACCAAGAGGGGGGGTGAATTGGATTTTTAATAAACTTTTCTTTTTTAAAAAACTTTTCAGATTTTGAAATACTTTCAAAAACTCGGATGTGGATTTTTCTTATCCTTTGATTAAAGCGAATTGAATTAGCAATTGTTATAATGATCCACAATTAAAAGATATAGAGAAAGAGAAAGAACACAGAGATTTATACTGGTTCGGATTAAGCCAATCCTACGTCTAGTTCCCAACCACCACAAATGCGTGATGATTAACCCCACTATCTTTAAATGAAATTACAAACACCAATTCATGCAATAACAAATAAAGATAAAGAAACACCTCCTTAGACACACTAAGGATGAAACACCTCCCCAGACACACTAAGGATGAAACCCACCTCTCTTGACACACAAGAGATGAAACACCTCCCTTAGAACCAATCCAAGGGATGAATTTTCCCATTTAAAGAAAATAGTAAAAGAATACACCTGATACGTTGATAAGGGTTCATTTTAATATTTAGCACATAAGGTGTTTGATGGAATGTCAATTAGGAGGAAAGCCTCAAGGAAGATTCCCACTGGACACGAAGATAATCCCGGAGGTTATCTAAGTGTGAAGGTTCACTTCACAAGGAGCTCAAGAGGAGAAGGGAATAACAAAACATAAAATCCAGCCAACACAAATTAAGACAAGGCTTGAATCATAAAGACATAAGAGTAAATGACATGAAAGTAAAGTGCTGGAAATTAAAGAGCATGAAAGTAAAGAACATGAAACAATAATGGAGGAAGAGATTGAGAGAAGGGGAGGGGAATGGAGTGCTACACGCCACTTGGGGGATGGTCCAACCCAAGATGAGTGGTGTTAGCCGCCACTTGAGCCAAGGCTCAAGATAAGACTCCAAGAGGGGGAAGAACACCCAAGAACACAACACAAGCTCTAGGCTATGCAAGAATGCTCTCTATTTCATTAATGTTCAACCCTTTTACAAGAATGAGAGGCCTCCTTATATAGAGTTAGGGTGAGGACTTAGAGGGAATTACATTGGAAAAGATTCCTAAGCATATTCCACTCTTGGTGGCCAAGACTCACACATTCTAGAAGGTAGGGCACAAAAACGGGTTGCCAATGATTGGGATGATGAGAGGACGTTTTCCAAGGGTTCTAGAAGGTCAAGATTGACTTCTTCACCCCCCCTTGGATGTCCCAAACTTGGGCCTCAAGCCCAAGTGCTCCTTTGCTCCAAACAAGGCTTTACTTGTAGAAAAAGTGGTGTCAAAAGCAATCCTGCAAAACCCAAAAAAAACATGAGTTTAGAAAATATTTAACAACTAATAGAAATGCTAAAAAGGCTAAATAAAAGGGGAGAGGAGGAAGTGTCCCTTCTCATCATGCTTCTAGTAATCCTCCTTGGACACTCCTCTTCTTTATTTGTGATCAGGGGCTCATCATCCTCCCCTTCTTGGAGAGAATTCGACCACGAATTTGCAAAACCTGCATCAAAAGGAGTAAGATCACCAACATTAAAAGTGCTACTAACATTATAATCTGAAGGTAAATCTAACTCATATGCATTATCATTGATCTTGCGCACAACTTGGAAAGGTCCATCACCTCTAGGGTTAAGTTTGGACTTCCTTTGATTAGGGAACCTTTCCTTCCTCAAGTGAAGCCATACCCAATCCCCTGGTTGGAAGATGACTTCCTTCCTTCCCTTGTTGGCACTTTGTTGGTATTGACCAACCTTCCTCTCTATCCTAGCCTTGACTTGAGAATGCAAGTCTTGGATCATTTTTGACCTTTCCAACCCATCTTGGCTAGTCCAAGCCTCATGAGTTGGGAGAGGGAGGAGGTCAAGAGGAGTTAAGGGGTTGAACCCATAAACAACCTCAAAAGGAGAGTGAGAAATGGTGGAGTGAACCACCCTATTGTATGCAAACTCTACATGAGGAAGAAGATCTTCCCACTCCCTAGGGTTCTTGGAGATCATGCATCTCAAGAGTTGAGACAAAGTTCTATTGACCACCTCAGTTTGACCATCAGTTTGGGGGTGGCAAGTGGTAGAAAAGAGGAGTTTAGTGCCAATTTTCCCCATAAGGTCCTCCAAAAGTGGCTTAAGAACTTTGTATCTCTATCAGATACAATGGTCCTAGGCAACCCATGCAGCCTAACAACTTCCTTAAAGAAGAGATTTGCAACTAAGCATGCATCATCATCTTTGTGGCATGGAATAAAATGAGCCATTTTTGAAAAACGGTCCACTACCACAAAGATAGAATCCTTTCCCTTCTTTGTCCTTGGAAGCCCAAGCACAAAATCCATGGATATGTCTATCCAAGGCAAAGTAGGGATAGGCAAAGGGTATAGAGTCCATAGGGTTGGGCTCTAGACTTGGCCTTCTTGCATGTGATGCAATTCTCACAATGTTTCTCTACATGCTTTCTCATGTGTGGCCAAAAGAAATGTTCATTCAAAATGTCTAGAGTCTCAGAAGCCCCAAAATGTCCCATTAAACCTCCCTCATGAGACTCTTTCACTAGTGATGCTCTTAAGGACCCTTGGGTATGCAAAGCCTTCTACCCTTGAAAAGATAATCTTGGTGTAGGTAGAAGTCTTTGTAACCCCTTTGGAGCATTCATTGTAGATTATAGAGAAGTCATCATCATGAGGATACAATTCCTTAATGTGATCAAAACTAAGAAATTTAGTTTCAAGAAGAGTGAGCAAAGTGTGGCGCCTAGATAAGGCATCCGCCACTATGTTACTCTTCCCTTGCTTATGTTTGATCACATAAGGGAATTGTTCTATGAATTCTACCCACCTAGCATGTCTCTTGCTAAGCTTGCTTTGGCCTTTCAAAAATTTAAGGGACTCATGATCACTATGGATCACAAATTCCTTTGGAAGAAGATAATGTTGCCAAGTTTGCAAAGCTCTCACAAGGGCATACAACTCCTTGTCATAGGTGGAGTAGTTGAGATGACTACCCTTAAGCTTCTCACTAAAGTAGGCTATGGGGTGGCCTTCTGGAAGTAAGACAGCCCCAACACCTACATTAGAGGCATCACACTCAACCTCAAATGACTTGGTGAAGTTGGGTAGTGCTAAAAGTGGTGCATTGATAAACTTTTCTTTCAAACTAGCAAAGGCCTTTGCTTGATCAATGCCCCATTTGAAGCCCACATCCTTCTTCACTATTTCACTTAAGGGGGCAGCTATGGTGCTAAAGTCTTTTACAAACCTCCTATAGAAACTAGCCAACCCATGAAAACTCCTCACCTCACTCAAACTCCTAGGAGTTGGCCAATCCCTAATAGCTGCCACTTTTTCTTCATCTACTTGAACTCCATTGGAGCTCACCACAAACCCTAGGAAGATTACATGATCCATGCCAAAAATGCACTTCTCTCTATTAGCATACAAAGTCTCCTTCCTAAGGGTCTCAAGCACCCTTCTCACATGATGCATGTGCTCTTCTATAGACAAACTATATATTAAAATATCATCAAAATAAACCACAACAAACTTGCCTATAAAGGGCCTAAGCACATGATGCATTAGCCGCATGAAGGTACTTGGTGCATTAGTTAGCCCAAAGGGCATGACCAACCACTCATATAATCCAAGCTTTGTCTTGAAGGCAGTTTTCCATTCATCTCCTTCTTTGATTCTTATTTGATTATAACCACTCTTCAAGTCAATCTTAGAAAATATGGTGGCACCATGTAGCTCATCTAGCAAGTCATCAAGTCTTGGGATAGGGTGCCTATACTTGATGGTTATGTTGTTTATAGCCCTACAATCTATGCACATGCGCCAACTCCCATCCTTTTGGGGACAAGAATCACCGGCATAGCACATGGACTCATGCTATTTTGCACCCACCCTTTATCCATTAATTCCTCTACTTGCTTTTGAATCTCCTTAGATTCCTCAGGGTTAGTTCTATAGGCTGGCCTATTAGGCAAGGATGACCCCGGAATGAAATCAATTTGGTGTTCAATTCCTCTTAGAGGTGGTAACCCCTTAGGAGGCTCTTGAAAAACATCTTTGAAGTCATCCAAGACTAATTCCAATCTCCTAGAACAACTTGAGGGTTCATAAAAAGATGGAGATGACCCTAAGGTAGGGTAAGCTACATACATGGGTTTATTGGCAAGCATTACCTTCTTAACTCCCTTGTGGGAGATCATGATGCCCTTTTCCTTGGCCTCCTTGCTTGCTTTTTCTTTTTCCTTCTTTTCTTCTTTTCTCTTTTTTTTCATTTTCTTTTGGTCCTCACTAACTTCTTGAGGGGAGGGGTGCTAATGTGATCTTCTTACCATGGAAGCTAAAAGAAATTTTGTTGGTAAGGCCATCATGGAAGGTTTGTTTATCAAATTGCCATGGCCTACCCAAAAGAATGTGGGTTGCTTCCATAGGTACAACATCACAAAGTACCTCATCCTCATAAGTCCCTATTGAGAAGTTAATAAGGACTTGTTTATTTACCTCAATCTCACCATCCTCACTAAGCCATGAGAGCTTGTAGGGCTTGGCATGAGGAATGGTAGGTAAACTAAGTTTGTCTACCACCCTTGTGCTAGCCACATTGACACAACTTCCTCCATCAATGATGAGTGAGCAAAGGTTGTTGTTAATGAGGCACCTGGTGTGGAAAATATTTTCTCTTTGGGAGCTATCAAGTTCCTTTTGAACTTGTCCCAACATGCGCCTCACTATCAACAAATCTCCCTCACAAGGCTTAACCTCTTCATCACTAGAGGAAGAATGGAAGGAGTTCTCTCTTGAAGGGGAAGGGGGAGAGGAATGTTCACTCTCAACCTCACCATTTTCCCTCAAGGTCATGGTTCTTTTAGTGGGGCAATTTGAAGCAATGTGCCCATACCGTAAGCATTTAAAACATTTGATTGAACTTGACCTTTGGGAATTGGAGGGGTTGGGAGTGCCCCTAGCCGGATGGCTCCTAGAAGTGGAGTCTTGGTGAGACTTGGAAGGCTTACTATCATGCTTTTCTTTGTTCCTATCCTTCCAAGAAGAGCTATAATAGTCATTGTTTGAGTGACCCCTCCTTGCACTATCTTTTCTTTTGAGTTGAGATTCAATTTTTAGTGCAAGGTGTAAAACATTTTCAATGGAGGAGTACTCATACAATTCTACTAAGTCTTGGATGTCTCTCCTCAAGCCACTAACAAACCTAGCTACCTTGGCCTCATTAGTTTCATCATGCAAACCAGCCTTAAGCAATAAAGACTCCAACAATTTAAAGTAATCATCCACACATAAATTTCCTTGTTGAAGCCGTTGGAGCTTCAAAAGGAGCTCCCTCCTATAGAAGGAAGGAACAAATCTAGCGCGCATCAAATGTTTAATGTCCATCCAAGAGGCCGCGGGTGGCCCTTGGTAATTATCCATACAAACTTTATGCCACCATGTCATGGCATAACCCTCAAATTCTACCACTATTACATCAACTTGTTCTTGTCCCTCAAGAGGGTTCACATTCATTAATTGCTCTACTTTTGCTTCCCACTCCAAGTAGACATCCGGATTGTTGTCTCCATAGAATTTGGGAATTTTGATGTTGTGGTTGGGCTTCCTTTGAGGGGTGTTGCGCCTAGCCCTCCTTCTTCCATAGTAGCCCCAATCTTCTTCTTCCTCTCCATTGTAGGTGGGGAATGAGCCCGCCTTCTCTCCCTTTCGGCTTTCTCTTGCTCAAGTCTTTCAATGGTCTCTCTCAAGTGTCTTTCACTTTCTTTTCTTGAGATTTCCATCTCCCTTAGCAACTCCATGAGAGGCAATTCATTTTGGGACTTGAGTTGGGCCTCCAAGGTGATGCTCTTCTCTTTGGCTCCCTCGGGTGAGATAGGAGAAGATGTGGAAGACATGATTCCTACAAACAAAAATAAAATAACCAAAAACAACTAGACAAAGGCCAAAAAAAAAGATTTAATGGTTAGAAAGGAAACAAAAAAAAAAATATAACTCTCAAAGTGTTTGGCTAACTTCCCAAAGATTGATGGTATGTTTCACTCAACTCTCTTGTGTATCAAGAGTGTTCCAACCCTTAATGGTGAAATTTTAATCTTGAGTGGACTCAAATGAAGGATGTTCAGCCACCACACTCAAGAAACAAGAAAGAAAACTTCAAAGACAAAACTTATAGAATTTCCTAAAGATAAAGCAAGAAAAGTTCAAAACAAGAAAGAGGCACACTAAGGAAAATACAATCAACTTAACAAGAGATTATAAAAGAGAAAAGCTTGAAAGAAAACTGAATGGAAACATTTAGAACATGCAGAAAATTTTTCCAGCAAACCACACATAACAAGAAGATTAGGATCCTACGAATGATGGTACTAATTTGTCATACTCATCCTTAAGCATACAACCATGTAGTTAAATTCTAGAATCATGCACTTGGTCACTTTTTTCTTGCAATTTTTTCTTTTCAAAACAGCATATATAGCTCATGACCTTGGTAATTTTTTTAGCTCTTCTCAATGTTCTTTAATTGATTCTAGACTTAACATACACACTTGCAATGGTTGTAGATGATTATGAAGCACTTAGTTCCTATGTTTAGGTTCAACCAATCAATTCAAGTTACATGCAATTTTAGCTAAACATTTTATCAAACATGTTCAATTATTGGAAACAAGGATAAGAAAACTCAAAGGGGAAAATTATATGACATGTGACTCAAGCAAAGGGAAAGCAACACAAAAAGACTCTAAACTTGACTCAAGCATATGATCAAACATGTAGCTTTCATGCAAAAACTAGTCCAAACTTGAGTTCTATGACTAGTATTCATGCACACACTCAACATACTTCATGTTGGATCATTTTGGCATGAAAATTAAGCATGTAAAACAAAAAAACAGCAAGCCACAATTCCAGAATTAGGTGCAGATTTTTTTGACGAAAATTAGTTATGGAACCAGTTTTGGATAGATTTTGTCATGGATTCACAATTTGCACAAGCTACCAATAATATATGGATGAAACAAGAAGACAAACACCTTATAAGCATGAAAATTAAACCAAAGCTCTGATTACCAAATGATAAGGGTTCATTTTAATATTTAGCACATAAGGTGTTTGATGGAATGTCAATTAGGAGGAAAGCCTCAAGGAAGATTCCCACTGGACACGAAGATAATCCCGGAGGTTATCTAAGTGTGAAGGTTCACTTCACAAGGAGCTCAAGAGGAGAAGGGAATAACAAAACATAAAATCCAGCCAACACAAATTAAGACAAGGCTTGAATCATAAAGACATAAGAGTAAATGACATGAAAGTAAAGTGCTGGAAATTAAAGAGCATGAAAGTAAAGAACATGAAACAATAATGGAGGAAGAGATTGAGAGAAGGGGAGGGGAATGGAGTGCTACACGCCACTTGGGGGATGGTCCAACCCAAGATGAGTGGTGTTAGCCGCCACTTGAGCCAAGGCTCAAGATAAGACTCCAAGAGGGGAAGAACACCCAAGAACACAACACAAGCTCTAGGCTATGCAAGAATGCTCTCTATTTCATTAATGTTCAACCCTTTTACAAGAATGAGAGGCCTCCTTATATAGAGTTGGGGTGGGGACTTAGAGGGAATTACATTGGAAAAGATTCCTAAGCATATTCCACTCTTGGTGGCCAAGACTCACACATTCTAGAAGGTAGGGCACAAAAAACGGGTTGCCAATGATTGGGATGATGAGAGGACGTTTTCCAAGGGTTCTAGAAGGTCAAGATTGACTTCTTCACCCCCCCTTGGATGTCCCAAACTTGGGCCTCAAGCCCAAGTGCTCCTTTGCTCCAAACAAGGCTCTACTTGTAGAAAAAGGGGTGTCAAAAGCAATCCTGCAAAACCCAAAAAAAACATGAGTTTAGAAAATATTTAAGAACTAATAGAAATGCTAAAATGGCTAAATAAAAGGGGAGAGGAGGAAGTGTCCCTTCTCATCATGCTTTTAGTAATCCTCCTTGGACACTCCTCTTCTTTATTTGTGATCAGGGGCTCATCATACGTGCTGGATAGAAAGCTTAAGCACAAAGATCACCACTTCCAAAGACTTGATCAAACTGAAGAGAGCAGGAAAGCAGTTTGGAAAAAGCTAAGGCGCAGAAACACTTTGAATATTTCGTGTTTAATCAGATGTGTTTAACCTAAGACATTCTCTTTCATTTTGTAATTCAAAAATGCTCCAAAGTTTCCATTCTTAGGTTGATTTAGAATTGATTTCGCAAAAACGACTCATTTAATCGATTATATTAAAAGCTTAATCGATTATATCATGTTTAAAAACTGGAAAACAAATTCGTCTGATATAATCGATTAGATTAAGGCCATAATCGATTATATTAACCCAGAAATCAATATAATCGATTATCAAAAACACTTAATCGATTATTTAGTTCGTTAAACATTTTTAATTCAAATTTTAAGTTAAATAATCGATTATCTACGTATGGTAATCGATTAAAAGTGTAGAAAAACGTTTTTGCGAGAAAACACCTTGCTCTCTTGTTTGGGAAGGTCTTGAATGGGATTTATGACTTACTCTTTTTATCCAACACCCAAAACAGAACCTTCTACCTTTGATCCTTCAGCTCTTGAGAAAATCTTCATCAATCTTCTCTCTTGAAAGCTTTGAATGCTCTTTATGCCTTTCCTTTTCTACCAAGCATCCTTCCTTTGTGAGATGGCACAAGTCTTTAATGTTGATTAAAACTTTCTAAAACTTCATCATCAAAACTTTAGGTCTTCATAAAAACTCTGGTCTTGAAATATGCCAACAATTCAAACCATATCAGTAAATGTCCAATTCGTACATTAGGTGCACTGTCATTCAAAGCATGAACAATTTTGGATGCATGTGAGGTTACTTTATTGGGTTTGCAAAACTGAGTTTCCACTTCTCAACATATTCTCTCTGCATTCTCTGATACTAAGCATCTGTGATTGAGTAAAGATCTGTTCAAAATATTCGCTCATCAATATTCGTTTCACCATGCATACCAATCTCTATATAGTTCTAATCTTCCTGCATATCAAATACCACAACTGTGCATCTCTATTGCTGCATTTTCGCATACTGCTGCACCTTCTCAGTTTCTCAGATAAAAATGTCTACAAATGAATATTTCCTAGTAGAGAGTGATGACTCTGATGCACCAATTGCTACTGCATTTCAAAGACTAAGAAGGTCATCACGAAATCGTGTACCCACATAGGCTGCTCCTCAACCAGCTAGAACTAACAAAAATAGAGGTTCCACATTTGGATCTCGAGCCCAACCAATCCAAGTTCCAGAATTAGCTGCTGGACCTTCTAATCCAACAGAAAGGAGGTTTCCAAAAAGGTACAAGGTACGTGTGAGGCTTCCTCAACCAGTGCCTCCTGCAGAAAATGATTCCGATGAGGAGACTGAGTCAGAACCTGAAGAACAAAATGAAATTATTGAAGCTGTGGAGTTAAAGATGCAGAGGAAGCTGATCCTCACTCCAAAGATATTGAAGTTCAACTGGCTCAATAATGAGAACCTGATTTTCGTGAAAAACACTCTACAAGCACAGGGACTGCGTCAGTTTGTTGAACTGGAAGGTAACTTCTATATTGATCTGATTAAGTTGTTTTATGCTAATCTTAAGGCAGAAAACAATGTACTGGTATCTCAAGTGAGAGGAAGAGAAATCAGAGTAGACAACTCTTTGTGGAAAAGGATTGTTGGACTGAAGTATGAAGGAGTGAAAATTAGTAAAGGAAATACAGGGGCTATACCAGACTTCAACAAAGATGCTGTTTATAAGTCCTGCATGTGCAATGTTGATGAAGCTGTTATTCTCAAGTACAATGTTGGCAGGATGAAGCGTGATGAAAGGTTGTTGGCATTTATTCTAGCTTGGCAGCTCATTCCCAGGGGGAGCAACCATGCTCAACTGATGGAGGAGGACTTAGCCTTGATCTATTGCATGAAAAACAATATCAAGGTTAAATGGATATATGTAATCAAAGGTCATATGTTCAAAGCTAAGCGACTAAATGATCATAAGCTTCGTTATGCCATCCTTATTTCCAAGTTTCTGGACCACTTCAACTTCCCCACAAAAGGAGAAACCACACGTATTGTCAATCACAAGCACCTGTTTGACAATTATTATCTCAGAAAGATGGGACTGTCCAAGATCAATGATGACTGGACCTTTGAAGCTGGATCCTCTTCTTCTGGACCAAGAACAACCATTAATGATGGCACCTCATCTAGGAACCAACAAGATTACTCAGCTTATCAAATGGTTCCTTATTCTGCACCTCCAGCATATCAAGGAGTACCTATGTCTGAATTTGAACGTATGATAATATCTAGACTTAATGTGCTTACCTCCATGCAGCGCAACACACATGAGACAATGGTGGCCAGGTTTACTAACATAGACTATGAGATAGAGCTTATCCAACAACAACTTGTTGAACTTCAAGTTACAATGGAAAGCTATGATGGTTCCAATACACAAAAATCTGCTGCAATGGAAGTGGATGATGCTGATGATGATGGTGATGACGATGAGGAAGATGAGGATAAAGATGATGATGCATGATTCTTAATATTTATGATCTTTTAATGTTTTCGATTTTATATTTCTGCAATTTGAACAATTGGGTCTGTAATATTTCCACACACTTATTTTCTGCTTATATTTGCATTTTAAACCTGCTAATCATTGCTCTATACTGTTTATATCTGCTATTTGATAATGTCAAAGGGGGAGATAATCTTCCATCTCTTCTCTTTGTGTTTCTACAGATTTTGCAGGTGGACATCATCAAATAGGGGGAGTTTGTTGATGATTTCGGATTTGATGATGTTTAAAAGTCTTTGATGATGTTTTAAGAATGTTGATGGGTCTTTGATTAATGGTTCTTGATTCTACAGCTTAGTGGAGATGTTAGATTATCTTTATATAGTTAACTAATTGAAATATAATAATCTGTTATTTTTATTAATCTTCAATTAGTCTGCTAATCCTGTTGCTTTAGTCGACTATTTCCATTAATGTATTAGGAATATGAGTTTAATGAAAATAGCTAACTGCTTTGCTGCTTCAGTCGACTATTTTGTTCCAGACCCCTTTTATGCAGAAAACGCAGAACGCGCCTTTGAAGCTTTTAACAGAGCATGACCCAAAGCTCTTATCTTTGCCTATAAATACAACTCTCAAGGACAAATCTGAGTGCGAAAGAATTCAAGAGAATACACACAAGAGTTGCAAACGTTCAGAGCAAAAGACATCTGCATAATTCATTTACTGTTTTAGCTTTTCAAGAAGAATATTGTTTTCACTTTTCTTTGTATTCTTTAATCTCTGGGTAGAGATTTGTGAGAGGGTTTTAGAACCCTGTTATCTGTGATCGGGGTGATCACAGTGACTCAGTGTGAGTCAGTTGTTTAAGATCTGTTTTATAGAGTTTAGAATAGGTTCTTTTAGTTTCTTGTAGTGTTCAAGAAATATTTTTGTAAAGAATTCATTTCTGATAGTGATTTAGATCTGTTGAAAAGCTATTCTTCTTATCCTTCATCATCTGTTATATTCTGCATTAAGAACTAACCTACTATTTTTCATTAATCAGTCGACTATTTCTCAGTATACTGCATCAGTAAAATTTCTGATACGAAAAAGTTTTCAATAAATCTTTATATCAATTCAAGCCCCCCTTCTTGATATACTTCCACATCTAACAAAATTTAAGATAGATTCTTAATGTTTAAGATTCCTAATTTATTTCTTAATTTGAAAAAACTGTCACGACCTAATGGCTTAGTGAAAATATCAGCTAATTGGTCATTTGTTGAAATGAAATCAATCCTACAATCTTTCTTTTCAATATGATCTCTTACGAAATGATGCCTAATTTCAATATTTTTTGTTCTAGATGCTGAATGGGATTTTTTGTTAGATTTATTGCACTAGTATTATCACAAAGAATAGGAATATCAGATAAATGCAAATGAAAATCAATAGTTGTTGTTTTAACCAGAGTATTTGTGCAGTGCAACTTCTAGCAGCAATGTATTCAGCTTCTGTTATTGATAATGCAACACAAGCTTGTTTCTTGCTGGTCCATGATATCAAGCAATTCCCAAATTGATGGCATGTTCCACTTGCACTCTTTCTATCCAATTTGCAACCTGCTAAATCAGAATCAGTATATCCAACTAGATTCAGTTCATTACCAGTGGAATACCATAGCCCAACATTCATTGTTCCTTTGAGGTATTTGAGAATTCGTTTTGCAGCAATGAAATGTGATTTCTTTGGATTGGCTTGAAAACTTGCACATAAGCACACGACAAACATGATATCTGGTCTGCTAGCTGTTATATAAAGCAATGAACCAATTAATCATCTGTACATGGTTGCATCAACTGATTTTCCTTTTTCATCCATGTCAAGATAGCAATTTGAAGACATAGGAGTAAAGGCTTCTTTGCAGCTTTCCATACTAAACTTCTTCAACAGCTCATTACAGTATTTTGTTTGGTTGATGAATGTACCATTTGGCAATTGTTTAACCTGCAGTCCTAAGAAGAAATTTAACTCTCCCATCATGGACATCTCAAATTCACCTTTCATAGTATCTGCAAATTCTTGGCATAGAGATTGATTAGATGAACCAAAGATTATATCATCAACATAAATCTACACTAATATGAGTTCATTATCAACTTTCTTAGTAAAAAGAGTTTTGTCAATAACTCCTCTTTTAAAGCCTTGTGATATGAGGAAAGTTGTAAGTCTTTCATACTTGTCTAGGTGCTTGTTTGAGACCATACAAAGCCTTTTTCAGTTTGTATACATGATTAGGAAATTTAAAATCAACAAATCCACGTGGCTGTTCAACATATACATCTTCATTAATGAATCCATTTAAGAAAGCACTCTTGACATCCATTTGAAAAAGTTTGAAACCTTTAAGACAAGCAAAAACAAGTAACAGTCTAATAGCTTCTAATCTAGCTACAAGAATTGATTCTTCAACAGTCAAATTATTTTTGTTGAATACACGATAGGCTTTACTATGCATAGAATATCCTAAGAATATACCATCATCAACTTTTTCATCAAACTTACCTAAAGATGCTTTTCCATTGTTTAATATGAAACACCTGCAACCAAAAAATTTAAAGTATGCAATGCTAGGAGTTCTACCATTCAATAGTTCATAAGGAGTCTTATTGAGAATTGGTCTTATCAATATCCTATTAAGCACATAGCAAGCTGTGGAAACTGCATCTACCCAAAAATACTTAGGAAGCTTAGATTCACTTAACATGGTTCTAGCAAATTCTTGAAGTGTTCTATTCTTTCTTTCAACAACTCCATTTTGTTGTGGAGTTCTAGGAGCAGAAAAATTGTGAGATATGCCATGTTTTGAGCAAAACTTTTCAAATTGAATGTTCTGAAATTCTGTTCCATGATCACTTCTCAAAGAAACAATGTTAAGATCTTTTTCATTTGAAATAATTTTGGAAAATTTCTTAAATGCATAGAAAGTTTCATCTTTAGAAGATAGAAATAATGTCCAAGTGAATCTTGAAAAATCATCAACAATGACAAGAACATAGGAATTGTTACCAAGACTTACAGTTCTTGATGGGCCAAAGAGATCAAGATGTAATAGCTCAAGTGGTCTTCTTGTTGAGATGATGTTCTTTGACTCAAAGGAGTTCCTTGATTGCTTTCCCTTTTGGCAATATGCATAAACTTTGTCTTTCTCGAATTTGACCTTTGAAAGGCCTCTAACAAGGTTTTTGCAGCAGATTTTGTTTAATAACTGCATGTTAATGTGTCCACATCTTCTATGCCAAAGCCAACCTTCATTTTCTTTGGTCAACAAGCATATATTCTTGATATTTGAGGATTCAATGTCCAACATATATACATTGTTTGATCTTCTTCCAATGTGGACAATATCTGCAGATTTACAATTATATATAACACAAAATTCTGCATCAAAAGTGACCTTCATACCTTTGTCACATAGTTGACTAATACTCAGCAGATTGTGTTTCAATCCTTCAACAAATAGAACATCTTTTATCTGTGAAGAAGAGCAGCTTCCAATATCTCCAGAACCTTTTATTTTACCCTTGTTATCATCTCCAAATGTAACAGAACCAACTTCATATTCCTTGAAATTGATTAGCTTTGATTTGTCACCTGTCATATGTTTAGAGCATCCACTATCTAAATACCATAAAGCTCTTTTTGCTCTTTGACAGATCTGCAAAACAAATTTAGTTTAGATATATAGGTCCCCAAAACAAGTTGGGTCCTTCAGAGTTAGGAATTGCAAATGATTTTGGTTTCTAATAATATTCTCCTCTTGAAATGCCAAAAATTTTTATATAGCAGTATTTAGATGTATGCCCAGTTTTTAGACAATAAAAACATTTTCTGAATCTGTTATTTGTGAAAGATTTATATTTAGCAGCTGGAAAATGTTTAACAGATTTATCATACCCAAGACCAGTTCTGTTTGAATAACCTATTTGAGAGTTTAATAGTTGATTAGCCCTTTTAGTCTGTTAATATGATGATCCTGTTTTCTGGCTTCATCATGCAGTTCTTTAAATACATCTAATAAAGTGTCATAATTTTCATTAAGATTAGTGTCACAGTTACTCACCTGACTTGAGGTTTCTGCATTTGCAACAAGGCATAGATTTGCTTGATTTTCAAATTCAAAATCTGATGTAGATGACCTACAGGATTCACTTTCATCCCATGCCATGTAGGCTTTCTTTCCTTTCTTGAAGTGAGGATTTCATTTCTCAAAGAATTTGTCTTTTCTTTCTTTTCTTTCTGGACTTCTTTCTTTTCTTTGATTAATGAGAGGACAATCCATCTTTACATGTCCTAGCTGCCCACAGTTGAAACAAGAGAATTTAGAAGAATTGAAATCAGATTTTCTTGTATACCTTTTCTATTGATCTTGAACTCTGTCTCTTGAGTTGTTTCTTTTCTTCAGAAACTTTCCAAACTTCTTTACAAGCATGGCAAATTTTGTACTGTCATTTTCATTTTCCTCTCCATCACTGTTTAAACATTCTCTGGCTTTTAAGGAAAGGCTCTTGTTCTTCTTGTCAGAACTTTCCAGCTGATCAAGTCTATTCAATTCCAGTTCATGCTCTCTCAATTTGCCAAACAATGTAGCTGCGTTCATAACAGATAAATCCTTTGTTTCAATAATGGCAGTGACCTTTGGTTGCCAACTTCTGTTTAGGCACTTTAGAATCTTGATATTTAGTTCCTCATCATCAAACTTTTTGCCTAGACCCAATAAGTGATTTACAATGTGAGTGAAATGTTTCTGAACATCTTGGATGCTTTCTCCAGGCTGCATCCTGAATAATTCGTATTCTTGAATGAGAGTGTGTTTTCTTGCTCTGTTTACTTCAGATGTGCCTTCATGGGTGACTTGTAAGATGTCCCACATCTCCTTTGCAGTTGCACATTGAGATATCCTGAAAAATTCATCAAGATTTAAAGCAGAAGTTAGGATATTTTTGGCCTTACAATCGAATTGTGCTTTCTTGTTTTCTGCATCAGTCCATGTCTCCCAAGGTTTTCAGTTATTGTTCCATCTTCAACTTTCAATTTTTGGAATGTATGGACCATTGATTACAGCATTCCAAATGCCTCTGTCTACAGATTCAAAGAAAATCTTCATCCTTGCTTTCCAGAAGGAATAGTTTGCTCCAACCAAAAGTGGTGGTCTGTTGGTGGAGGCTCCTTCAGCAAAGGGAAGCTTGTCAGCCATCTTGGATCACTCTTGAATATCTTTCAAGTACCTGCTCTTGATACCAATTGTTAGATTCAGAGATATATCAAGAAGGGGGATGAATTGATATAGGATTTTCTTCGAAAACTGTTGAGTATCAGATTTTTCTGTTGCTGTCAAGAACAAATTAGTTTACTAATTCAAGAAAATAGTAGATTAGTTCTATCAGAAACTTATTAAAGAAGATTAAAGAAGAGAAAGAATGCACATGAATTTATACTGGTTCACTCTTTTTTAAGAGCTACATCCAGTTTCGATCTGTAACACTAATAGATCACAATACACTAAATGATCAAGTCTTTACAAGAAACCCTCTTCTAAAGACTAACAAAACCAAAAAGATGAAATTCTAAACCTTATAGAATTAAATCTAACCCAGACTCACACCAAGTCTACAGTGATCACCCCAACCACCAAAATACAGGTTTTGTAACTTCACAAAACGATCTCAAACCAGAGAACAATAAAATTCAGACTACACTAATGAAGACCCTTTTCTTGGTTCTTTCTAAAGCTGAATTCTTCAAAAGATTTGTGAGAAAGCTTTTCGTGATTCACTCTTCTCTGTTCTCTCTCTTTTCTTTTCGTACTTTGAATCTCCCATGAGACTTGTATTTATAGAGAAAGAAATAAGCTTCAATCAGGCGTTATTTTGTTTCAGTCATACTGGAAAACCTGGAACAAAATAGTTAGCTAAATAGCGAAATAGTTAGCTGATTTCATTAAAAACACATTCCTGACATATTTCCTGTATTAATGAAAATAGACGACTAATATATCAGAATTAGCTAACTATTTAAATATTAATGAAAATAGCAGACTACTATATCAGAATTAGCTAACTAATAACAGATAATCTAATAGCTATTTAAAACTGCATAAACACCAATTAATCACCAATGTTCCAGCAACATCATCAAATCAAATTCATCAACAGTTTTGGTTGCAGTGAGTTGGATCTGGGATGTGTAATGACCTGGATCTAGTAAGTGTTGTTTGGTGAGTGGCTTTGGATCATAAAGAAAAAAAACTGGACACTACCGAGCCTCGCAAAGATAAAAGGGTCTTAAATTTTAGGTCAAAACAAACCAAGTCCGACATACGTCAGACGATATCTCAAACATTATGTCTACAAAAAATTTTGACGTTGAGATTCTATCACACCTAAAAAAGTCTTTTTTATACCAGTAATATTAATTAACTTCACAAAATCAATTTATACTAATAAATTTGTAATTTACTTAAATATTATAATTTTCATTATATATTTTTTGTTAATAATATGTTAGAATCGTAATATATATTCTATAAATGATATGAAAAATTTATTTTACAAATTAATATTTGAATATTAAATTAGATACAAATTTACTTACTAACTATCAACCAAGTTTTACCTTAATCAATTGGATGGTGTACAAATAAATTAAAAAAAAAGCTACACTTTATTATTGTACTAAAGTTCAAACTTATATTTATATAATAATTTTTTTCAATATTCTCTTCTTAGGATATTTTTTTGTATATTTTTCTAACTTATACTAATTACCCTTAATATTTATTTTCGTGTTATTATTCATGTTGTTGTTACTCTTTTCCTAAAACAATGTAAAAAAAGTCCTTAAAATATTTAAAGCTAAATAAAGAAATAGCTAACTATGCACAAACTACCATGGATGGTTTTGACAATCATGAAATACAGGATTTTAGATTCATTACAATACGAAAGTTTAACATTTATTATTTTATATACTAGTTGTATAATTGATATACATGTCTCTCATATAAAAAGTTAAGACCTTTTGAAATGGTTATTAATATATGTAGAAAGAGAACACACTATTGCTTACCAATCAATATGTTCTTTTAAAAATAATTAGAACCTTTCTTACATGTTTTAAAAATGATATTGCTTTTTCGCTCTTGTTTTTTGTTCATAAATTAGTGTTTGAAGTTACATGATTTGAAGGATACTTTTGAGTATCTTCTCTTGATCTTCTAATTACTTCTTTAACTCTTATAAGCTTTTGAAACTTCTTGATGAATGTTTTTTCTAATAAAGTTTTCACAACTTTCATTCTTCTTGACTTGAAGGGCACATATTTCATGTCATCAGAACAAACTCCTATTAATCATAAAATATGATCATTTATAGAAGACATACTATATAATAGTTCTTATTACCTTTGTAGTATAGTCTAATACTTAAGTTTCATATTTTCTTGTAATGTTCATCTTCTTCTTTGTGGAGGTTGTATGTATGATTGTATCTACTATTGTGTTATATTTATATCATGACTATATCTTGAAACAAAAAAACTTATTCTTAGTTATAATTATGGATAACTTTGAGGATTTTATATAAGTTTATTGTATATTAAATAAATATTAGATATGTCAAAATTATCTTATTTATTATCATCAAAATTTAAATATTATATAAAAAAATCTTATAATATTCTTCTTAATCTTATTTAAAACTTTGAAACACTTTATTAAAATTATATAAAAGTATGAGTCATGATATTCAAAAAATATCAAACATTTTTATCATAACTTAAAAACAAAACATATGAGAAAAAATCATTTCAATGGTGCTGAAATTCTTAAAAAAAATAAAGCACTCTACTATTATAGGATCGGGATATGTATAATGATATCTTTATTTCTATTAATTAATTATAGAAGTAATCGTGGTTCAAAGTACTTATATATTTATTATTATAAAATACTTTATATCAAAATACTTATATATTTTGAATTTTTGAAAAGCATGTTTATATAAAACTTTTATTTAAAATTTTTATGCATTATTACAAAAATAACCTATTACACCGTTGTTGAATTTACTTTATAAGATCTATTCAATCTTCTCAACGTTACTAAAAATACAGTGATATTTCTGTAAATAATGTGAACTTCTTTAAATCAAAATTGTTGTTGTTGGATTAGAATTTCACATCAGTCGGGATGGTTAATGCTCCATGTTGGAAATCCCACATCAACTAGAGATAAAGTCAATCTAGTCTATATAAGTGGGTGCAAACCTCACCTTACAAGCCGGTTTTGTGGGGTTGAGTTAGGCTTAAAGTCCACTTCTTAATATGGTATCAGAGCCAGGTTAAGTCCATCCTAAGGTGTTGGGCCCCCCGCTATCGGGCCGTTATTGGACCACCCATAAATCTATAGTCTCACGCTCGAGATGTCCAGTCCTCGGCGTCAGGGGGTGTGTTGGAAATCCCACATCGACTAGAGATAGAGTCAATATAGTCTATATAAGTGGGTGCAAACCTCACCTTACAAGCCGGTTTTGTGGGGTTGAGTTAGGCTTAAAGTCCACTTCTTAATACTCCAAAATGAAACTCGAGTTTTACCTATGACTCAACACTCCGAGGTAAAGTTTTCCATAACTTGTTAGTGCGACTCTATATTTCTTCCAAACAAGAAGTTCTTCTTTCATACTACACCAAAATTTTGTCTTTTCTTCCCTTTCTTTCATATCCATCACTTTGGTATTTATCTTCTTTTTGTTCAAACCTTTATTCAACTTTAGATTGTGCTTTCTTCCATTGTTATCTACTATGCCTTCATCTTCTTTGCCCTTCCATGGATGGGAAAGAAGGATCCAATGCCAGAACTTACTATTATTTCATTCTCAGAATTCTTAGGGGTGTCTCCTTCTTTTGTTTTGGTGGGTTTTGGTTGCAGTGAGTGGGATCTGGGATGTGTAATGACCTGGATCTAGTAAGTGTTGTTTTAGTGAGGATAACGAGTGGCTTTGGATCATAAAGAAAAAAAATTGGACACTATCGAGCCTCGCGAAGATAAAATAGTCTTAAATTTTACTTCAAACCATACTAGGTCCGACATACGTCAGATGATATCTCAAACATTATGTCTCCAAAAAATTTTGACATTGAGATTCTATCACAAATAAAAAAGTCTTTTTTATACCAGTAATATTAATTAACTTCACAAAATCAATTTGTACTAATAAATTTGTAATTTACTTAAATATTATAATTTTCATTATATATTTTTTGTCAATAATATGTTAGAATCATAATATATATTCTATAAATGATATGCAAATTTTATTTTACAAATTAATGTTTTAACATTAAATTAGATACAAATTTACATACTAACTATCAACCAAGTTTTACCTTAATCAATTGGATGGTGTACAAATGAATTAAAAAAAAACTACACTTTATTATTGTACTAAAGTTCAAACTTATATTTATATAATAATTTTTTTCTATATTCTCTTTTTAGAATATTTTTTTGTATATTTTTCTAACTTATACTAATTACCCTTAATATTTATTTTCATGTTATTATTCATGTTGTTCTTACTCTTTTCCTAAAACAATGTAAAAAAAGTCCTTAAAATATTTAAAGCTAAATAAAGAAATAGCTGACTAGGCACAAATTATCATGGATGGTTTTGGTAATCATGAAATACAGGATTTAAGTGTCATTACAATAAGGAAGTTTAACATTTGTTATTTTATATACTACTTTACATTGGTTGTATAATTGATATAGATGTCTCTAATATAAAAAGTTAAGACCTCTTGAAATGGTTATTAATAAATATAGAAATAGAACACACTATTGGTTACCTATTAATATGTTCTTTTAAAAATAATTAGAACCTTTCTTACATGTTTTAAAAATGATATTGCTATTTTATTTTTGTTTTTTCTTCATAAATTAGTGTTTGAAGTTACATGATTTGAAGGATACTTCTGAGCATCTTCTCTTGATCTTCTTATTACTTCTTTAACTTGTAAGCTTTTGAGACTTCATGATAAAAGTTTTTTCCAATAAAGTTTTCTCAACTTTCATTCTTCTTGACTTGAAGGGCACATATTTCATGTCATGAGGACAAACTTCTATGAATCATAAAGAATATGATCATCTATAGAAGACATACTCATAATAGTTCTTATTACCTTTGTAGTATAGTTTAATACTTAAGTTTCATCTTTTCTTGTAATGTTCATCTTCTTCTTTGTGGAGGTTGTATGTATGATTGGTCTACTATTGCCTTGTATTTATATCATAATTATATCTTGAAAGAAAAGACTTATTCTTGGTTATAATTATGTATAACTTTGAGAATTTTATATAAGTTTATTCTATAATAAATAAATATTAAATATGTCAAAATTATCTTTTTTATTATCATCAAAGTTTAAATATCAAATAAATATTTTTTATAATATTTAAGACTTTCATCACATATTATGTTAACTCTTCTTTTTCTTATTTAAAACTTTGAAACACTTTATTAAAATTATGTAAAAGTATGAGTCATAATATTAAAAAAATATCAAACATTTTTGTCATAACTTAGAAACAAAACATATGTGAAAAAATAATTTCAAAATAGATAAAAATTTAAAAAATTTAAAAAATTAAAAAATAATTTATTTTTTTAAAAGAGTTAAATTTAGTGAATTTAAAAATGTTTTAGACAACTAGTAGAGAACTAATTTGTAAAAAAGATAGAAATGATAGAAATAGAATAATATTTTTTATAATTAATAAAAATATCAACATTATGAACATAAAACATAATTTTAATATGTAGAAATAAAACATAATTTTAATAATAGTTAATAAATATTATGAACATAATATTTACATTCTATTTAAAATTAAGTTTTTTATATACCCTTTCTTTCTTTGATTTTGAATTAATAAAAAGATATATAATGTTCAAATAAATGGTTGTTACATTTACAATAAATTGAATAAAAAAACATGCAAAAACAGTTTTCTGTTTTTCCTTACCATGTTATTATTCCTACTAACAAATTTGTGTAAGAATAATTTTCTATTTCCTCATTGTGTTCTTTGAATTAATTTGATCCTTATCTTAAACTATTGTTGATACTAAAGTTTAGATAAATTCAATTTTGAAAATGACCTTAATTGCATCTTAAACCCTGTAGAAGACAAAATTGTGCCAAAAAATTGGATGATTAGAGTTTGAAGTTCAAATTTTAAATTGAAACGAGTATGAAATTAGAGATTTTTGAACAATTTGGTGCAGTGGTTTAGACATCTAAAATTGAGTTATAGAATAACCCTAATGTTGATGATTTGGGATTTAATGATGTTTAAGGATGTTACTGGAAAATTGATGATTGTTTGATGGTTATACAGCTTAGAAAAGATGTTTGATTATCTGTTGATAGTTAGCTAATTGTGATAGAATTGCTGTTTTCATTAATCGTCAATTAGTCTACTAATTCTGTTATGTTAGTCGACTATTTTCATTAATGTATCAGGAATTTGGTTTTAATGAAAATAGCTAACTGGTTTGCTGTTTAGTCAACTACTTCGTGCCAGACTTCATTTCATGCAGATAACTGAATAGCGCGACTTGAGCTCCTCTTTTTGGTCTATAAATACAAGTCTCAAGCAAGAATCAACACACGAGAGAATACCAAAAAGAAAAGCCAAAGATCAGAGTAGAAAGGATAACAAAAAGTCTGCAGAGAATTCTTTTAAAGTTTCAGTTTTTCAAGAGAGTCTTACTTTCGCATTTTACAGTATTCTTTTGATCTCTGTGTTGAGATTTTTCAGTGGGGTTGCAAACCCTGTGTCTGTGATTGGAGTGATCACATAGATTCGGTGTGAATCTTGGGTTAAAGATCAATTTCTATAGGGTTTAGAATTGGATCTTTTTTATTCTTGCAGTCTTTAGAAAAGGTTGATTTTTGTAAAGACTTGATATATTTTAGTGTGATTAGAGATCTGTTAGTGTTACAGATCAGTAACTGGATGTAGCTCTTGTTCAAGAGTGAACCAGTATAATTCCCGGTGTTTTCTTTCTCATCCTTCATCATCTAAAATATCTGTCTGTTGAACTAATCGGCTAATTCACTGTAATTAGTTAACTATTTTGCTCTGCACTGCATCAGTAAATTTCTGAAACTTAATAATTTTGAAATAAATTCATATATCAATTCAACCCCCCCTTCTTGATATATTTCTGCGCCTAACACCTAACAAAAATTTGCCAATACTATATAATGGACTACCTCTTTACCTTAATAAGGAGATCATGTGAGATATCATTATAATCAATCGAATCTAAAATTCATTCAAGATATTTTTTTAATATCTCTTTCAATAGTTATTTAATCTTTGTTCATGTTAAAGTCAACTTCTAAAAGACTTCTTAATATGTTGTTTACATGCACATATATGCACAAATGCCCTAAATTTGCCAATTCTTCTGTTATAACGTAACTAATTGCCAGCATAAAAAAAATTGAGCTACCAATAATAGAGAAATTGATATTAAAATAAATAGAATTTCATTTTTAACTATGTGATATGTGTCTAATTAATAAAAATGGTTGATCCGGTTGCTTGTAAGAAACAATGTGTTACTTGTATGAAATGCAGTGCTGAAATTTTGGTATATTTTACTGTTGAAATATGGTGATTGTTAATTAATAGAAATGCAATTATTTGTACTTGCAACAACATTGTCTTCTCTAGAATCTGCTGATTGTGCTTGTGTAAAAATGTGAGAAGTTTATTTATATTTGTGGGACAAAATTGATGAATTGTTATTGGAAAATCCAGAAACTTCATAAGATATTTCTCCAAATGACCCAATTGGTGTGATCTTTGGTAAAGAGAACCTAGGTCGGGTTACAGGATTATAATTGGGAGCTTGTCCAACACTTTCTTTTAACAACTTGAGCACAAGATTTAGTGATGTCAACTTAGGTTCATCAAGTGCAAGTAGTGCACAAAAAATGGAATGAAAAGTTATGAAGATGGAAAATGAACTCGCAACTATGAAGGGAGAAATGCAGAAAGATCTTGCTTTCATTGCATATGGGCGAAACATTCCGGAATATTTAGTTGCAATTCTTGCTGCATTAGTTAACACTTCTATTGATCAAGTATAAATAAATCATACAAAAAATAACGAGTTAAATAATTTTGCAAATTATATAATTATATAAATAAATCATACAAAAAATAATGGTGCTTCTATTAACAGACCTCCACTCTTTGTTGGAGAAAGTTATGCATTTTGCAAAGTCATAATGCAAATCTTTTTGGAGTTTGTTGATCATGGAGTATAAGATGTTGTTGCAAATGATCCTTTTGTTCCTATGAATGGTCAAGAACCAAAAGAGTTTTAAACCTATGAAAATAGACATGCTCAGTATGACATAAGAGCACGAAACGTAATTTCTCCTTCACTAACTCTTGGTGAGTTTTACAGGATCTTTGCATGGAAGACTACAAAAGACATGTGATGTGTGCTGACTGTCACACATGAAGGAACAAATGATGTCAAAAGGTCCAGAAAGAACACTCTCATCCAACAATATGAGATCTTTAGAATGCGGCAAGGAAAAACTATTTATGATGTTCAAAAACACTTTACACATATCATATATCATCTAGTCTGGCCTAGTAAGACTTGATACTGACGAGAGTTAATATAAAAATTTTAAAATCTTTGAACAAGATGTGGCAACCTAAAGTCAATGCAACCATGGAATCGAAAAACCTTTTATTTTAAAAAGTTATTCTATTTGACCTGTTTTCACACCTTCTATTTTTTTTTTTATTCTTTTGGAAGTCGTGCTTTGAAAGCAAGACTTCAGTTTTTTTCTTAATTTATATTGAAATTATTTTAGGAGACAAGATTTCCATATTTTCTTTAGTAAAAGTAATGTTATTAAGTGTAATTTTTCGCGTTTCTTAAAGGTTGTTAAATATTTACTTTTTGAATTTTTTTCTTGTGCTTGATGTAGTCTCAATTAACCTATAAATTAAATGTGATTATGTGTGGCAATTTATCTAATGCGAATTGGAGTGATAATAAAATTTAGGACATTTCTTCCTCACCAAAAAATTGTTATAGCTTTATTTTTTTATTGACTATTATAATTATATTTAAATTAGCTTTTTAAACTACTAAAAAACATGAGATTAATATAAGTTTTATATAAAATATTATAATCCTTATTTGTTATCCCTAGTTGTTGGACAATGTATTACTTGTACGAAGTGCAGTGCTTTTCTTCCAAACAAGAAGTTCTTCTTTCAAATTACACCAAAATTTTGTCTTTTCTTCCCTTTCTTTCATATGCATCACTTTGGTATTTATCTTCTTTTTGTTCAAACCTTTATTCAACCTCAGATTGTGCTTTCTTCCATTTTTATCTACTATGCCTCCATCTTCTTTGCCCTTCCATGGATGAGAAAGGAAGATCCAATGCCAAAACTTATTATTATTTCATTCTCAGAATTCTTAGGGATGTCTCCTTCTTTGATATTTGCACTGTCTACCACAAGCTTGTAATGGTAAAAATGTTGCCTTTGGATCTGAGGCCAAACTTTTTCAGTTTTCTTGCAACTTTTGTTTCAGTGGGTTTTGGTTGCAGTGAGTTGGATCTGGGATGTGTAATGACCTGGATCTAGTAAGTGTTGTTTTGGTGAGGATAACGAGTAGCTTTGGATCATAAACAAAAAAAACAAGACAGCACCAAGCGTCACGAAGATAAAAAAATCTTAAATTTAACGTCAAACCATACCAGGTCCGACATACGTCAGATGATATCTCAAACATTATGTCTCCAAAAATTTTTGACTTTGAGATTCTATCACACCTAAAAAAGTCTTTTTTATACCAGTAATATTAATTAACTTCACAAAATCAATTTATACTAATAAATTTATAATTTACTTAAATATTATAATTTTCATTATATATTTTTGTTAATAATATGTTAGAATCATAATATATATTCTATAAATGATATGTAAATTTTATTTTATAAATTAATATTTTAATATTAAATTAGATACAAATTTACTTACTAACTATCAACCAAGTTTTACCTTAATCAATTGGATGGTGGGTGTACAAATAAATTAAAAAAAAAACTACGCTTTATTGTTGTACTAAAGTTCAAACTTATATTTATATAATAATGTTTTTCAATATTCTCTTTTTAGGATATTTTTTTGTATATTTTTCTAAGTTATACTAATTACCCTTAATTCTTATTTTCGTTATTATTCATGTTGTTGTTACTTTTTTTCCTAAAACAATGTAAAAAAAGTCCTTAAAATATTTAAAGCTAAATAAAGAAATAGCTAACTACGCACAAACTATCATGGATGGTTTTAGTAATCATGAAATATAGGATTTTAGTTTCATTACAATAAGGAAGTTTAACATTTATTATTTTATATACTAGTTGTATAATTGATATAGATGTCTCTAATATAAAAAATTAAGACCTTTTGAAATGTTTATTAATAAATGTAGAAAGAGAACACACTATTGGTTACCAATCAATGTCTTCTTTTAAAAGTAATTAGAACTTCTTACATGTTTTAAAAATGATATTGTTTTTTTATTCTTGTTTTTTCTTCATAAATTAGTGTTTGAAGTTACATGATTTGAAGGATAGTTTAGAGCATCTTCTATTGATCTTCTTATTACTTCTTTAACCTTTAAGCTTTTGAGACTTCACGATGAAAGTTTTTTCTAATAAAATTTTCTCAACTTTCATTCTTCTTCACTTGAAGGGTACATATTTCATGTCATGAGGACAAACTTCTATTAATCATAAAGAATATGATCATCTATAGAAGACATACTCATATAATAGTTCTTATTACCTTTATAGTATAGTCTAATACTTAATTTTCATCTTTTTTTGTAATGTTCATCTCCTTCTTTGTGGAGGTTGTATGTATGATTGGGTCTACTATTGCCTTATATTTATATCTTGACTATATCTTGAAACAAAAAAACTTATTCTTAGTTATAATTATGGACAACTTTGAGGATTTTATATAAGTTTATTGTATGTTAAATAAATATTAGATATGTCAAAATTATCACTACAAAAAATAGTATCTATAGCTACAGACACTTTTACTTACATACAATAATAGAGTGTAGGTAAAATCAAAAATTTTCTTTACCCACATAAATTTAGTGTAACTAAAATCCAAAAATCCAGTGGATAAACCCCCACCGAAGGGAAGGATGAGTGCGGCTTTTCAGTGTTTATCGTGTGCTGGGACTGAACCTTTCCTCACACCAGCACAATCCATTACTCTTTCTTTCTGTTGATGATTTCAGATTTGATGATGTTTAAAAAGCTTTGATGATGTTTTGAGAATATGCTGGGTTTGTGATTAATGGTTCTTGATTGATTTAGCACTTCTGGAGATGTTAGATTATCTGTATATAGTTAGCTAATTGAAATATAATAATCTGTTGTTTTTATTATTCATCAATTAGTCTGCTAATCCTGTTGCTTTAGTCGACTATTTTCATTAATGTACCAGGAATACAAGTTTAATGAAAATAGCTAACTGGTTTGCTGCTTCAGTCGACTATTTTGTTCCAGACCTCTCTATGCAGAAAAGTGCAGAACGCGCCTTTAAAGCTTTCAAAAGAGCATGACCCAAAGCTTCTCTTCAGGTCTATAAATACAACTCTAAAGGACGTTTGTGAGTGCGAAAGAATTCAAGAGAATACACTCAAGAGTTGCAAACATTCAGAGCAAAGGAATCTGCAGAATTTCATTTACTGTATTTGCTTTTCAAGAAGAATATTTCTTTCACCTTTCTTTGTATTCTTTAATCTCAGGGTAGAGATTTGTAGGAGGGTTTTAGAACCCTGTTAACTGAGATTGGGGTGATCATAGTGACTCAGTGTGAGTCAGTGGTTTAGAACTGTTCTATAGTGTTTAGAATAGGTTCTTTGAATTTCTTGTAGTGTTCAAGAAAGATTTGTTGTAAAGAATACATTTTTGATAGTGATTAGGATCTGTGGAGTTGCAGATCATCAACTGGATGTAGTTCTTGCACAAAGAACGAACCAGTATAATCCTTGGTGTTATCTTTTCTCTTCCTTCATCATCTATTAAATTCTGCATTAAGAACTAACCTACTATTTTGCAATAATCAGCCGGCTATTTCTCAGTAATATGCACCAGTAAAATTTCTGATACGAAAATTTTTTCAATAAACCTTTATATCAATTCAACCCCCCCCTTCTTGATATACTTTCGCTTCTAACAATTGGTATCCAGAGCAGGTTCTTGTAAGGTACTCAAGAAAGATTCAAGATGGGTGACAAGCTACCCTTTGCTGAAGGGGCATCTACCAACAGACCTCCACTCTTTGTAGGAGCGAATTATCCCTTCTGGAAAGCCAAAATGAAGATCGTCTTCGAGTCTGTTGATAGAGGTGTTTGGGATGCAGTGATTAATGGTCCTTTCATTCCAACTGTGAAGACTGAAAGTGGAGAATTGATTGAAAAACCATGGGAACAGTGGACTGATGCTGAGAACAAAAAAGCCCAGTTTGATAGTAAGGCAAAAAATATTTTAACATCTGCTCTTAATCTTGATGAATTTTTCAGGGTTTCTCAATGCACAACATCTAAAGAAATGTGGGATATTCTACAAGTTACCCATGAAGGTACAACAGAGGTGAAAAGAGCAAGAAAGCACACCCTCATACAAGAGTATGAGATGTTTAGGATGCAACCAGGAGAGAGCATCCAAGACGTGCAGAAGCGCTTTGCACACATAGTGAATCATCTGCTGGGTTTAGGTAAGAAGTTTGATGATGAAGAGCTCAACATAAAGGTTCTCAAATGCCTAAGTAGAAGTTGGCAGCCGAAAGTCACAGCAATCCTTGAAACAAAGGATTTGACTGTCATGAACACTGCAACTCTGTTTGGAAAACTGAGGGAACACGAGCTGGAGTTAAGCAGGCTTGATCAACTTGAAACTTCTGATAAACAGAACAAGAGTCTTGCACTAAAAGCCAAGGAATGCTTAAAGAGTGATGAAGAGAAAGAAGATGAAAATACAGAATTTGCTATGCTGGTTAAGAGGTCTGGAAAATTCCTAAAGAGGAAGAATAACTCAAAAGACAGATTCCAAGAAAATCAGAAGAGGTACACCAGAAAATCAGATTTTAATTCCTCTAATTTCTCTTGCTTTAGTTGTGGGCAGCTAGGACATGTCAAGATAGATTGTCCTCTTTTGAATCAAAGAAAAGAAAGAAGCCCAGAAAAGAATGAAAGAAGAGATAAAGACAAACGCAATCAACACTTCAAGAAAGGCAAGAAAGCATATATGGCCTGGGATGACAGTGATTCCAACAAATCATCAAATTCAGATTCTGAATCTGAAAACCATGCCAATTTGTGCCTTATAGCTAATGAAGAGACATCTAGCCAAGTGAGTTCTTGTGATTCTGATATGAGTGAGAATTATGACACCTTGTTTGATGCATTCAGAGAATTACATGATGAAGCAAAAAAACTGGATTATCAGAATAATCGACTAAAAGGTCTAAATAACTGGCTAGAAAATAAGTTACTGGAACTGGAAAACTAGAATAGCGGATCGAAAGATGAAAACAGATCAACTAAAAGACAATGTCCTGCAATCGAAAAACCGGATAGAATCTGATAAATCTGAGAATGATAAACACATGACAAGTGATAAATCAAAGTTGATAAACTTCAAAGCATGTGAAGCTGGTTCTGTTACTTTTGGAGACAATAGCAAGGGCAAAATCAAAGGATCTGGAGATATGGGAAACTATTCTTCTTCAAAAATAAAGGATGTACTCTTTGTTGAAGGATTGAAACACAATCTGCTAAGCATAAGTCAGCTTTGTGACAAAGGTATGAAAGTGACTTTTGATGTAGAATTTTGTGTCATATACAATTGTAAAACTGCAGATATTGTGCAAATTGGAAGAAGAACAAACAATGTATATATGTTGGACATTGAGCCCTCAAATCTCGAGAACATCTGCTTGTTGACAAAGAAGATGAAGGCTGGCTTTGGCATAGAAGATGTGGACACATCAACATGCAATTATTAAACAAGATCAGCTGCAAAAGTCTTGTAAGAGGACTTCCAAATGTGAAATTTGTGAAGGACAAAGTATGTGCAGTCTGCCAAAAAGGAAAGCAGTCCAGAAACTCATTTGAGTCAAAGAATATCATCTCAACAAGGAGACCACTTGAGCTATTGCACCTAGATTTGTTTGGTCCATCAAGAACTGTAAGTATTGGAAACAACTCATATGTTCTTGTAATTGTTGATGATTTCTCAAGGTATACTTGGACACTTTTTCTTTCCTCAAAAGATGAGACTTTCCATGCATTCAAAAAATTTGCTAAGATCATTTCAAACGAAAAAGATCTTAACACTGTTTCATTAAGAAGTGATCATGGAACTGAGTTTCAAAACATGCATTTTGAAAAATTTTGTTCTAAACATGGCATATCTCACAACTTTTCTGCACCTAGAACTCGGCAACAAAATGGAGTTGTTGAAAGAAAGAATAGGACTCTTCAAGAATGTGCAAGGACAATGTTGAGTGAATCCAAGCTTCCAAAATACTTTTGGGCAGATGCAGTCTCTACAGCTTGCTATGTACTTAATAGAGTATTGCTTAGACCAATTCTTGATAAAACTCCATATGAACTTTAGAATGATAAAACTCCTAGTATTGCATATTTCAAAGTCTTTGGTTGCAGGTGCTTCATACTAAACAATGGAAAAGCATCATTAGGCAAATTTGATGAAAAAGCTGATGATGGTATTTTCTTAGGTTATTCCATGAATAGCAAAGCCTATCGTGTTTTCAACAAAAAGAACTTAACTGTGGAAGAATCTATTCATGTTGTATTTGATGAATACTTATGCCAAAAAGAGAGAAAAGGTAATTCCCTTGCAGGTTCTGATGATGAAAAATCTGAGAAGTCAGAAAAGAATGAAGGTTATGCAGAAAAATCTGCTGAAGCTGACAGACAGGATGAACCAGTCGACTATAATTCTGGATCAGTCGACTACTCTGCAGCAGACAATGCCTTATCTAAATCCTGGAGGACTCAAAAAGGATTGTCTCTGGATAACATCATTGGGAATGTTGAAAAGGGAGTAACAACTCGAAACTCTCTACATGATTTCTGTAATCACATGGCATTTGTTTCACAAGTAGAACCTAGAAATATAAATGATGCATTACTTGATCATAATTGGATTACTGCTATGAATGAAGAGTTAAATCAGTTTGTTAGGAATAATGTTTGGCATCTAGTACCTAGAAACAATGAAATGAATGTTATAGGATCAAAGTGGGTTTTCAAAAATAAACTTGATGAAAATGGTGTAATAACCAGAAACAAAGCTAGACTTGTAGCCAAAGGATATAATCAGGAAGAAGGCATTGATTATGATGAGACTTATGCACCAGTTGCTAGGTTAGAAGCCATTAGGTTGTTGCTTGCATTTGCATGTCTTAAAAGCTTCAAACTCTATCAAATGGATGTTAAAAGTGCTTTTCTAAATGGTTTTATAAATGAGGATGTGTATGTTGAACAACCACCTGGCTTTATTGATTCTAAGTTTCCTAACCATGTTTACAAACTCAAAAAGGCATTGTATGGTCTTAAACAGGCACCTAGGCAGTGGTATGAAAGACTTTCAACTTTCCTAATATCACAAGGTTTTAAAAGAGGAATTGTTGATAAAACTCTTTTCACCAAGAAATTTGTTAATGATCTCATACTTGTGCAAATTTATGTTGATGACATCATTTTTGGATCATCTAATCCGTCTCTTTGTCAAGAGTTTTCTGAATCAATGCAGGGTGAATTTGAGATGTCAATGATGGGAGAATTAAATTTCTTCCTAGGTTTGCAAGTCAAACAAATGCAAAATGGAACTTTCATAAATCAATCTAAGTACTGCAATGAACTGCTGAAGAAGTTCAACATGGAAAGCTGCAAAGATGCATGTACTCCAATGTCCTCAAATTGTCATCTTAACTTAGATGAATCAGGAAAATCAGTTGGTGCAACTATGTATAGAGGTTTGATTGGTTCTTTGTTGTACATCACTGCTAGCAGACCTGACGTTATGTTTGCTGTATGTCTATGTGCAAGATTTCAAGATAATCCAAAGGAATCACATCTCACAGCTGCAAAACGAATTTTGAAGTATCTCAAAGGAACTGTGAATGTTGGGCTGTGGTATTCCACTGGTAATGAGTTAAATTTGGTTGGCTATACTGATTTTGATTTTGCAGGTTGCAAATTAGACAGGAAAAGCACTAGTGGAACATGCCACTTGTTTGGAAACTGTTTGATTTCTTGGACCAGTAAGAAACAAGCATGTGTTGCACTTTCCACAGCAGAAGCTGAATACATAGCTGTTGGTAGCTGCACTGCACATATTTTATGGTTAAAACAACAACTAAGTGATTTCAATTTGCATCTTTCTGATATTCCAATCTTATGTGATAACACCAGTGCTATCAATTTAACTAAGAACCCTATTCAGCACTCTAGAACTAAGCATATTGAAATTAGGCACCATTTTATAAGAGATCATATAGAAAAAAAGGATTGTAGGATTGAATTCATCTCTACTAATGATCAATTAGCTGATATTTTCACTAAACCTCTTGGTCGTGATAGGTTTTTCAAACTTAGAAATGAATTGGGTATCCTAAACATTAATCATCTTTATTAAATTTTCTTCTGCAGAGTTAAACAGTTTGTTAATTCTATGAAATAGTTGGCTTATTTCATTTAACTGGCAAAAATATTATACTGCTGCTGATTTTAGTGTGTTAATTTCTTGTAACAGTCAACTTATTTCACTTAGCTAACAATATTGCTTTACTGTTGCAGAAAATAGTTTGCTTATTTTCATGAAATAACAGACGTATTTCATTAAATGTGCCTACTGGTTTTTGTTTCTATCAGAACAGCCTATTAATTGCTTTGACTAGCTGACTAATTTCTTTAATTGCAATTAAATTCAAATGCATTTTCAAGAAATCAGCTTTAATCAAATCAATTTAAACCATATCTGACCAATACGTCTATTGGGTGCACTGTCATTCAAAGGATGAACAATTTTGGGTCCATGTGAGGTTA
This sequence comes from Lablab purpureus, assembly GCA_030347555.1. Lineage (NCBI taxonomy): Eukaryota > Viridiplantae > Streptophyta > Magnoliopsida > Fabales > Fabaceae > Lablab > Lablab purpureus. The sequence continues at coordinate 25,498,780 of CM059256.1, read as the reverse complement.
CTTTACTGGGTTTGCTGAACTGTGTTTCCACTTCTCAACATATTCTCTGCATTTTCTGATAACTGAGCATCTGTGGTTGAGTAAAGATCTGTTCAAAATATTTACTAATCAATATTCGGCTGACCATGCATACCTATCTCTCTATATAGTCTTAAACTCTCTGCATATCACACACTGCAACTGTGCATCTCTCTTGCTACAATTTTCGCATTTTAGAACTGCTGCATTCACTCTTCTTTGAACAGCCAAAATGTCAACAAATGAATATTTCTTAGTTGAGAGTGATGATTCTGATGCACCAATTGCAAATGCATTTCAAAGACTGAGGAGATCATCATGAGTTCGTTCATCCACACAAACTGCTGCACCACAACCAGCCAGATCAAGCAGAAATAGAGGCTCAACTTCTGGGTCACCGGCACAACCAATTCAAATCCTTGAGTCAACTGCTGAACCTTCAGAAAGGAGGTTTCCTAAGAGATATAAGGTTCGAGTCAAGCTCCCTCAACCAGTGGCCCCTGCAGTAGATGAGTCTAATGAGGAAACTGAGTCAGAAAATGAAGAACACAATGAGATGGTTGAAGCAGTAGAACTTAAGATGCAGAGGAAACAAATTCTTACCCCAAAAATTCTGAAATTCAGTTGGCTGAATAATGAGAATCTGACTTTTGTGAGAAATTCCCTTCAAGCACAGGGACTACAATAGTTTGTAGAATTAGAAGGTAACTTCTATATAGACCTTGTTAAATTGTTTTATGCTAACTTGAAGGTTGAGAACAATGTGCTAGTTTCTCAAGTAAGAGGCAGAGAAGTCAGGATTGATAACACATTATGGAGAAGAGTTGCTGGTCTGAAAAATGAAGGTATCAAAATCGGTAAGGGAAACACTGGAGCTGTACCAGATTTTAACAAAGAGGCCGTATACAAGGCTTGCCTGCGCAACTGTGATGAAGCTGTCATCCTCAAATACAATGTTGGGAGGATGAAACGTGATGAAAGGCTTTTGGCATTCTTTCTTGCTTGGCAGCTCATCCCCAGGGGGAGCAATCATGCACAACTGATGGAGGAAGACCTTACCCTGATCCACTGCTTGAAACATTGTATCAAGGTCAACTGGATATATGTGATCAAAGGTCACATGTTCAAGGCTAAGAGACTCAGTGATCACAAGCTTCCATATGCAATTCTGATTTCCAAATTCCTGGATCATTTCAATTTCCCCACTGAAGGAGAGACCACCCGCATTGTCAACCATAAGCATTTGTTTGACAACTATTATCTCCGTAAGATGGGCTTGACTAAGATAAATGATGACTGGACTTATGAAGCTGGATCATCCTCATCTACACCAGGAGCAACCTTCAATGCTGGCACTTCATCTGGAACTCAACAAGATTACTCAGCCTATCAAATGATTCCCTACTCAGCACCTCCAACATACCAGGGAGTACCCATGTATGAATTTGAGCGTATGCTTATATCTAGACTTAATGTGCTTTCCTCCATGCAGCGTAATACACATGAAACAGTGGTGGCCAGATTCACTAACATAGATTATGAGATCGAGCTGATCCAACGCCAACTTGCTGAACTGCAAGTTACTGTGGAAAGCTATGATGTCTCCAATACTCACAACTCTGCTGCCATGGAAGAAGATGAGGTTGATGATGATGATGAAGATGACGAAGATGATGACTGAGCCTTTATATCTCTGATTCCTTTTAATATTTTCAGTAATATAGTTCTGCAGTTAAAACAATTTGGGGTCTGTAATATTTTCACACACTAATTTTTGCTTCAATCTGCACTTTAGAACATTCTAATATCTCTGCTATATCTGCTATTTGCTAATGTCAAAGGGGGAGATAATCTACCATCTTTTCTCTTTGTGTTTTTACAGCTTTTTGCAGGTTGACATCATCAAATAGGGGGAGTTTGTTGATGATTTCAGATTTGATGATGTTTAAAAAGCTTTTATGATGTTTTGAGAATATGCTAGGTTTGTGATTAATGGTTCTTGATTGATTTAGCACTTCTGGAGATGTTAGATTATCTGTATATAGTTAGCTAATTGAAATATAATAATCTGTTGTTTTTATTATTCATCAATTAGTCTGCTAATCCTGTTGCTTTAGTCGACTATTTTCATTAATGTACCAGGAATACAAGTTTAATGAAAATAGCTAACTGGTTTGCTGCTTCAGTCGACTATTTTGTTCCAGACCTCTCTATGCATAAAAGTGCAGAACGCGCCTTTAAAGCTTTCAAAAGAGCATGACCCAAAGCTTCTCTTCTGGTCTATAAATACAACTCTAAAGGACGTTTGTGAGTGCGAAAGAATTCAAGAGAATACACTCAAGAGTTGCAAACATTCAGAGCAAAGGAATCTGCAGAATTTCGTTTACTGTATTTGCTTTTCAAGAAGAATATTTCTTTCACCTTTCTTTGTATTCTTTAATCTCAGGGTAGAGATTTGTAGGAGGGTTTTAGAACCCTGTTAACTATGATTGGGGTGATCATAGTGACTCAGTGTGAGTCAGTGGTTTAGAACTGTTCTATAATGTCTAGAATAGGTTCTTTGAATTTCTTGTAGTGTTCAAGAAATATTTGTTGTAAAGAATACATTTCTGATAGTGATTAGGATCTGTGGAGTTGCAGATCATCAACTGGATGTAGTTCTTGCACAAAGAACGAACCAGTATAATCCTTGGTGTTATCTTTTCTCTTCCTTCATCATCTGTTAAATTCTGCATTAAGAACTAACCTACTATTTTGCAATAATCAGTCGACTATTTCTCAGTAATCTGCACCAGTAAAATTTCTGATACGAAAAAGTTTTCAATAAACCTTTATATCAATTCAACCCCCCCTTCTTGATATACTTCCGCTTCTAACACTTTCCAACCCAAACCATTTTTCTACTCTCTTCCTCTTTCCTCTCGCACTCGTAACCTCTCTTCTTCAATCGTCGCCACTTCTTCCAAGAAGAAAAAGAACAAGGTCATTATTATATCACGATATCTTTTCTGCCAAATTAATAGTTTTTCTTCCTGTCTTTCTAGCTTTTAGATTTCCCCACTGCTTAGATTCATTGTCACTTAATTTGATTGTTTTATCTTTTGCAGAAAAAACTGTCTCGTCAACATGTTACTGAAGGCGGCGAGGAGGATTTCGACGTGTTTGAGCTTCTCTTCAAGCAACTCGAAGAAGATCTCAAACACGGCGATTTTTCAGGTGATGACGGTGAAGACGGGATAACCGAGGAAGAGATGACATTGCTTGAACGTGAGTTGGAAAATGCCTTGGGGGACTTTGACGATGAATTGTTGAACTCAGATGTAATCGACATAGAAATTGGTGGTGATTCAGACAATGATGATGAGGATGACGATGAGGATGATGGTGATGAAGATGAAGATGATGATAGTGAGGGTGAGGATGAGGATGAAGATGAAAAGCCACTGAACCTTAAGAATTGGCAGATGAAGAAATTGGCCAGAGCTTTAAAAGCCGGTCGCCGCAAAATGAGTGTAAGTGTTTTGCTCACTATTTTATGAAATTACCTTGTTCCAATTTCATTTATGTGCTTAACTAGCTGACTATCTGAATGGATAACTGATAACAGAGGTTTGTGAGCTTTGATTTTGGTTTTTCCTTTTTGGTGACAGTGTTCTTGTGATTCAGTTTTGATTTGAATGAGGGATTGTGGAAATATCAGGTAGTCCTCGAGTAGAGGGGGTGACAAAGCCTGTGTCGTGCAAACTTTTCAAAGAATTTTGAACTGATTAACCATTACTAGTGTAGTATAGGAATCAACTCGAGTCAATCCAAGGAGTGTTACACCAATATCGACCTTAAACTAAACATCGGGGAATAGAGGTAATCAATGAACAAATGGAGACTATGAATATCGAACATCACTATCAGTAATCGTGAAATGCAGAGTGTAGAACAGTGAATGTGTAATTTCCAGTAAACAGTGAAAATCGAAATGCTATAGAACAGTGAAAATCAAAATGCGATGAAGCAATGAAAATCGAAAGGCAATGAAACGCATTGAAAATTGGAATGTTGTTGAAGTAGTGAATATCGAAATACAATAGAAAAGCGAAAATCAAAATGCTATGAAATGCAGTAAAAATCGAACTACAATAGTAAAAGTGAAAATCGAAATGCTATGAAATGCAGTGAAAATCGAAATGTTGTAAAAATAGTGAATATCGAACTGCAATAGAATAACGTAATGTAAAGGAACATCTAAATGCAATGGAATATCAAAATGTAATGAAACAGTAAATATCAAAAAGCAATAGAACAGTAAAAATCGAATTGCTGTTAAAACTTGCACACAATTAAAAAGGAAATTTAAGTAGTTCATTCACCATTCTTAAAACAATAAACGCTAATCACACACTTCCTTAGTCTCATCAACTGATATATTCTCAACAAATCCTACATTCGTGAAAATATAGTCACTCCTGCACTGTTCTAATGAAAATTGAAAAGAAAATAGAAGAAATGCAGCAGCCCCTTCCTGTCACGGCATCTCCTGGGCTGCTGTTATGGAATTCTGTGCACCCGTAAAATTCTGTTTTTGCTGTAATGGAATTCTGTGCGCCCCTGTAAAATTCTCTTACGTAGCTTTTTATGTCTGCAAAGGCTGCCCTAGTGCCTTGATTGGGCCCCGCATCATCACCCAATGGCCAATGTTGTACGAAGCTGTCTTAGGTGAATTACCGTGCTGTTGCATTTTTTTCTTCTCTTTTTACTGTTCACCACTGCTGTATGAGGCTAGCAATTGGGCTGCTTTGGTAATTCCTCTTTCTTGCTTCAAATGGGCTGAATTCAACGCAATTCACAACTTGTGCATCTCTCCATCCCATTCCAGGATCAATCCTACCATAAAAGGGGGTCAGCTCAATGTAAACATTTAAGAAAATTAGAATTGGAAAAACAAGTTAAAGCTAAATCATTTAAATTTTATTTTTTTCAGCTATAAAATGAAAATATAACACCCTATTTTACTTATTTACCTTCATTCATGAAAACTGTAAAATTCAGCTTAAAGTTCCAAGGAAGTGAAATTAAAAACTTCATGGAGGTGCAATAAACCACAAGGTATGAGTATAGAAATCAAGTTATCACATACTAATCAAATAAATATGATAAAAATACTATAAATATACAATAATTTATAAATATATAGAGAGAGAGACATACAAACACATATATAAGAATTGAGAATCTTAACATCAGAACAAAAATTCTAACAAAATAAATTTATCTAGTTATTTGAAAGTTAGTCCACTTGTATTATTATCTGGAACAAAATATGCTCTCGTATTGAATATGATTATAATATTAACATAGAACAATATGTAAGAATATGATAACAAATTTAAAATATCTCATCATATATACCGACGTCATCATCATGCACATATTGAGATCATGCATATGAATACCAATAAGGATCATGCACATATTTAGCTACACATCTTGATATGACTAAATATAAGATATCTTCATAAAAACTTCTAAAACCCATAGAAAACAAGTTTCACTAGAGGTTGACAACTGACATATTTAGATTCACCAAACCTTAATTGGACTATATCCTTGATGTCAGGGTCACATAAAACATTACTACTAAGTCAGATGTACACTTGCCACCAAGTCAGATGTAAGTCTCAGCTTTTCACTGTCTGAAATCACGTCTATATGACTAGACAACAATGAAGTCAGGATACCTTTAAACAAGAGTTATATGTTTCTCATGGTCACCTACGGTCTGACACCACCTCGGGTATCCCTACATCACCCATCAAGGCCATTAAACCACTCAATCAAGATCACTTATCCTGGGTTGTCGTACATTATATACATATATACTTAATCCATATACATGTACACAAGTGATCAATCCATCACCCATTAAGGGCCACCAGAAAATGGCATATAGCATGCATTTCAACATCAATTATATATGTATGTAGAGCATATACAATCAAGGTCATATTTTATACATCATAAACATGTATACAAACATATATCACAACATTTATAAACAACATCAGACATTGAATAATATCATCGTTGTCGTCATTATCTTGCCACTGTATCACTTGAGTGAGCTCTTCTTGCTTAAGCAACCTCATCAATACATAAGACAACATCCATTTTGCTTGAGCAACACATATGTCGCTTGAGTGAAATACAACCTAAGAGAACACCCTCCCAAGTCTCTCCTTGCTGTAACGACCACTTTGTCACTTAAGCATTAGTCACTTGAGTGTTACAAGCGAATGCTTGAGCGATATTCACTTGTTGGAAGAAATCCAACCAACAAGTTCTAAAAGCTCCTTGTGAAAACAAGTAGAACACATAAGGGGTGGTTGCATTATGTATTTGAAATTTTTAAATATTTTTGCAATACAAGATTTTGATGGTATAAGGTCAAACACAATTTTGTTATAACAAACTAGTATTTTTTACCCATGCAAAGCACAACATTATTTTTATAAATTATTATATAAATTTAATTTTATATAAATATAATTAAGTGTAGTGTAAGTAGTAGTATTTACAATTTTGTAAACAAAACACCTTTTATCCTAATAAAATGTGATAGTAAATATTGTATGGATCAATTCACCCTTTTTCTTTAAGCACATGTTAGGGTATAAGATGGTTATTTAATAATTTTAAAATTTTCAATCATATACAAACATGCCCAAAAATTGGTCTATACACTTGTAAGCACAATTTTCTCATTATTACAAAATGGATGTTGTCACTTGAAGAACTCATCCTTTTTTAATCTTTGTATTTTTCTGAGGAAGTTCTGTTGTGTTCTTCTCACTTTAAGTCCTTTTGACTGAAATGGAAGCCATGTGTTTCATGATGGATCCTGTTCTTGGAAAGAAGACATGCTATGTACAATTTCCTCAGAGGTTTGATGGCATTGACTTGCACGATCGATATGCCAATCGCAATATTGTGTTCTTTGATGTAGGTCTCTCTTTAATTTGTGTCATTTTATTAGGTTTTGACAAGGAAAGTATTTCCTGTTTGCATTGCTATCTAATACCTTGGCTAAATTTCATCTCTTTTTGGTACCTTTCATATCAACATGAAAGGTCAGGATGGTATTCAGGGTCCAGTCTATGTGGGAACTGGTTGTTGTTTCAACAGGCAGGCTTTGTATGGTTATGATCCCGTTTCGACTGAGGAAGATTTGGAACCTAACATTATTGTAAAGAGTTGTTGGGGTTCCGAGAAAGAAGGGAAGGGTGGGAATAAGAAGTACATTGACAAGAAGAGGGCGATGAATAGAACTGAATCTACAGTTCCCATATTTAATATGGAAGACATAGAGGAGGGTGTTGAAGGTATGCTACTATGGAAAAACTCTCTTATTTATGCATGTGGATTTCTGTATGTTGATTTCATATATTTTTATTGTCTTGTCACCTGTATCCTATGGATAACTTTTATTGGTAATTTTCTCTAATTTGCTGTAGTTTGCCAATATATATGTTGAATTATCTGAAATCAAGATGACAAATATCGTATCCTTGGTGGTATATAATGTTTTTCAGGTTATGACGATGAAAGATCACTGCTTATGTCTCAAAAGAGCTTGGAGAAGCGTTTTGGTCGATCACCGCTTTTATTGTCGCCACTTTCATGGAGCAGGGTGGCATTCCACCTTCAACAAATCCTGCAACTCTTCTTAAGGAAGCAATCCACGTTATCACCTGTGGTTATGAAGACAAGACTGAATGGGGCAAAGAGGTGAGCATGTCAATTTAGCATTGTGGTCTTAACTGTCCTCTGGTATAAAGAAATATGAGATGAAACATTAATGAGAGTAGCTTGTTTAGATATTAATTAAACATTTTCTGGCTTCTCCAGATTGGATGGATCTATGGTTCGATGATAGAAGATATCTTAACTGGGTTTAAGATGCATGCTCGTGGTTGGATTTCGATCTATTACATGCCACCTCGCCCAACATTTAAGGGTTCTGCTCCCATCAATCTTTCAGATCGTCTGAATCAGGTGCTTCGGTGGGCATTGGGTTCAATTGAGATTTTTCTAAGCAGGCATTGTCCCTTGTGGTATGGCTACAATGGAAGGTTGAAGCCTCTGATGAGACTTGCTTATATTAACACCATTGTCTACCCCTTTACCTCAATCCCATTGATTTTATATTTTACTGGGATTCTTATATTGTATTCAGTACACAGGAATGGTGATTCCATTCCATGTAATGAGGGATTCCCATTTTTCTATGCTGAAAAAAATAACCATGGAAGGTTAATTCAATTCTAGGTCTCATTATATATAACCATGAATGAAGCATAAAATATCATTACCTCATTGAGAGATAGGATTGAGATTCATTACTCTATGAACTGAGAAAAATCATTCTATTTTAAAAAATTGCTCTTATGAACTGAGAATTATTTAGTACAACGGAGTTATAAACTCACATCCTCATAAATAATAATATTGCTCTTCTTTTCTGCAAAATAGTTTGCTTGTAAATAAATACTAAATAAATAAATCTGAATGTTCCTGGTTTTTGTTTTTGCTTGCATGTAGCAAACTGTACTGGAAAATGGAAATGGTCACGTAATTCCATTTTCATCATATGGAATCACCATTCTGTATATTAAGCATGCAATAAGTCCCTTGCGAATGGGTGTAGGGGAATTCGAATCATCATGTAGGTAGGAGGGATTCGAATGTTGTTAATGGTGATTTTCTACAACAATAATTTGTTTTGAAAATGGGTACCTAATGAGTTATATCTAGAGGACTTTATGATGTTCGTGTATATTTTCCTACTAATGTTTGTCCTTGTGTCATTTTGCTCTGAATGGAAGTATGGTGATATACTGCCAGGCTAACACAGTCAATGAATTTAGATGAAGAACATTGATACTGCAAATTGCTATCTACTTTGCATCATATGTCCTTATTGAGAAAAGTGTAGGTATATGTTAAGAAATTTATTCCTACAATTGAAAAAAGTGTAGGTATAAACTATAGTGACACACCACATAAAAGTGCAGGTATATGTTAAGAAATTTATTCCTACAATTGAAAAAAGTGTAGGTATAAACTATAGTGACACACCCCATATGTTGTTAAATCTCATTCAAAATTTACATTAATATTGTGTGTGGGTATATGTATAAAAATCATATACCCACATATATTATATCTATGGTGACATTTTTTTATGTCACCAAATGTTATATTTGTTGTAGTGTATCTTATTTATTATCATCAAAATTTAAATATCATATAAAAAAATCTTATAATATTCTTCTTTATCTTATTTAAAACTTTGAAACACTTTATTAAAGTTATATAAAAGTATGAGTCATAATATTCAAAAAATATCAAACATTTTTATCATAACTTAAAAACAAAAACATATGTGAAAAAATCATTTCAGTGGTGTTGAAATTCTTAAAAAAAATAAAGCACACTATTACATGATCGGGATATGTATAATGATATCTTTATTTACATTAATTAATTGTAGAAGTAACTGTGGTTCAAAGTACTTATATATTTATTATTATAAAATACTTTATATCAAAATACTTATATATTTTGAATTTTTGAAAAGCATGTTTATATAAAACTTTTATTTAGAATTTTTATGCATTATTACAAAAATTACCTATTACATCAGTGAATTTACGTTATAAGATCTATTCAATCTTCTCAACGTTACTAAAAATACCGTGATGTTTCTGTAAATAATGTGAAACTTCTTTACATCAAAATTGTTGTTGTTGGATTAGAGTTTCACATCAGTCGGGATGGTTAATGCTCCAACATAAAACTCGAGTTTTACCTATGACTCGACACTCCGAGGTAAAGCTTTCCATAACTTGTTAGTGCAATACTATATTTCTTCCAAACAAGAAGTTCTTCTTTCATACTACACCAAAATTTTGTCTTTTCTTCCCTTTCTATCATATCCATCACTTTGGTATTTATCTTCTTTTTGTTCAAACCTTTATTCAACTTCAGATTGTGCTTTCTTCCATTGTTATCTACTATGCCTTCATCTTCTTTGCCCTTCCATGGATGGGAAAGGAGGATCCAATGGAAGAAATTACTATTATTTCATTCTCAGAATTCTTAGGGATGTCTCCTTCTTTGATATTTGCACTGTCTACCACAAGCTTGTTATGGTAAAAATGTTGCCTTTGGATCTGAGGCCAAACTTTTTCAGTTTTCTTGCAACTTTTGTTTTGGTGGGTTTTGGTTGCAGTGAGTTGGATCTGGGATGTGTAATTGTTAAATGCAGAGATATATCAAGAAGGGGGGATGAATTGATATTTGAATTTCTTTCAAAACTGTTAAGTTTCAGATTTTTCTGATGCAGTTCAGAACAAATTGGTTGACTATTTTCTGAAAAATAGTCAATTAGTTCTATCCGACAGATATTAAAGATGATAAAAGATGAGAAAGAATGCACAAGAATTTATACTGGTTCACTCTTTTTCAAGAGCTACATCCAGTTTCGATCTATAACACTAACAGATCTCAAATCACTAAAATTATCAAGTCTTTACAAGAACCCCTCTTCTAAAGACTACCAAAACCAAAAAAGATTAAATTCTAAACCCTATAGAATTCGATCTAATCCCAGACTCACACCAAGTCTGCAGTGATCACCCCAATCACCAAGTAACAGGTTTCATAACCCCACAAAGTAATCTCAACACAGAGAACAAAAATAATACAGAAAAGTGTGAATCAAGACACTTTTCTTGATTCTTTCTACAACTGAAACTTTCAAAGATTTGTGTGCAAGCTTTTCTTGATCTCTCTTCTCTCTTCTCTCTCTGTTCTTTTTTCTATTCTTTCAGTAGTTTGAATCTCCCACGAGACTTCAATTTATAGAGAAAGAGATGAGCTTCAACAGGTGTTGTTCTGTTTTCTGCATACTGGGAGGCCTGGAACGAAACAGTCGACTAAACAGCAAAATAGTTAGCTAATTTCATTAAAGGCACATTCCTGACATATTAATGAAAATAGTCGACTAATATATCAGAATTAGTTGACTAATTGAAGATTAATGAAAACAGCAGACTAATATATCAGAATTAGCTAACTAATAACAGATAATCTAACAGCTATTCAAAACTGCATAATCATCAATTAATCACCAATGTTCCAGCAACATCATCAAATCAAAATCATCAACAAACTCCCCCTATTTGATGATGGCAACCTGCAAAACCTGTTGAAATCAAGGAGAATAGATGGAAGATTATCTCCCCCTTTGACATTAGCAAATAGGTGCAGATATAAGCAGATTATATAATGCAGAAATATATGAGTGCAAATTATATTACAGACCCAACAATTGTTTAGAAATCAACACCATAAATGCAAAAATATTAAAGGCAGAAACAGCAAAGGTTAAGCTTCATTATCATCTTCATCATCATCATCCTCATCATCATCTTCATCAGCAGCAACCTCATCCATGGCAGCAATATTTGTTGAGGTTCCTTCAAAGCTCTCAACTGAAACTTGAATTTCAGCAAGTTGTTGCTGTATGAGCTCAATCTCATAATCAATATTGGTGAACCTAGCAACCATGGTTTCATGTGTATTTCTCTGCATAGAAGCAAGAAAATTTAGTCGTGAAATTAGCATTCTTTCAAATTCAGATAATGGAATGCCTTGGTATGCAGGAGGTGCTGTATAGGGAACCATCTGATATGCAGAAAAGTCTTGTGGATTCCCTGATGAAGTATCAGCATGGATAAATGATCTCGGTGCAGAGGAGGAGGATCCAGCTTCAAAAATCCACTCATCATTAACCTTTGACAGACCCATTTTCCTAAGATAGTAGTTGTCAAAGAGATGCTTATGATTGATAATTCTGGTAGTTTCTCCTTCAGTGGGAATGTTGAAATGGTCCTGAATTTTTGAGATGAAGATAGCATAGGGGAGCTTGTGATCATTAAGACGTTTGGCTTTGAACATGTTTCCTTTGATAACATATACCCAATTCACTTTGATGTTATTCTTCATGAAGTGAATCAAGGCCAAGTCTTCTTCCATAAGCTGAGCATGATTGCTCCCCCTGGGTGTGAGCTGCCAAGAAATAATGAAAGCAAGTAGTCTCTCATCACGTTTTATCTTACCAACATTGAATTTCTGAACAGCTTCATCTGCATTTCGCATACAGGACTTAAATGCAGATTCCTTGTTGAATTCAGGCACAGATGAAGTATTTCCTTTACTTATCTTGACACCTTCATTTTTCAGACCAGCTAGCCTTCTCCATAAGGAATTATCAACTCTTATTTCTCTTCCCTTGACTTGAGAAACCATCATATTGTTCTCTGCTTTCAAGTTAGCATAGAAAAGCTTAATTAAATCACTGTAAAAGTTACCTTCCATTTCCACAAACTACCTCAGCCCTTGAGTTTGAAGGGCATTCTTAACAAAAATCAGATTTTCGTTATTCAACCAGTTGAACTTGAGAATTTTTGGTATGAGCACCAGCTTTCTCTGCATTTTTATCTCCAATGACTCAATAATTTCAGCACCTTCTTCATGTTCAGATTCAGTTTCTTCTTCTGAATCATTCTCTTCAGCACGCACAGGAGAAGGGATCCTCACACGAACCTTATATCTCTTAGGAAATTTTCCCACAGCTGGGTTGGAAGATCCAGCAACAGATTCAGGATTCCTTGTGGGTTGTGCAGGAGAACCAGAGGTTGATCCTCTGTTTCTATTTTGAGTTGTTCTAACTGGAGTCTGTGAAGTATGTGTTGGCATACGAATTCTGGATGACCTTCTCAGCCTCTGAACTGCATTTGCTAATGGTGCATCTGAATCATCATCACTTTCAACTAAGAAGTAGTCATTAGAAGACATTTTGATGAGAAATTATAGTGATTGTGTAATGCACAGAAATGGTATGTAATATGCAGATGAATCAGATTAATATAGAAGGATTGAGGAGCTTGGTCAAACGAATATTAACTGTGTGAATATTTTGAATAGATATGCACTCAATCACAGATGCTCATGGTCAGAAAATGCAGAAGGAATATGTTGAGAAATGGAAGTTCAGTTTTGTAGAACCAATACAGTATTCTCACATGCATCTATTACTGTTTCAGCTTTGAATATCAGTGGACCCATGTACGAATTTATCTTTGACAGATTAGGTTTACTTGGAATTGAAAGAATTAAACTAGCTTGCTTGAATGCCCAATTGAATTCAGTTGCAGTAAATGAAATTAGTCAACTAGTCAAAGAAATTAACAAACTAATATCTGTAGCAGTGTAAAATTTTTGTCAGTTAATTGAAATAAGTCAACTATTTCAAAGAATTAACAAACTAAAATCTGCAGCAGTATAAAATTTTTGTCAGTTAAATGAAATAAGTCAACTATTTGAAAGAATTAACAAACTAAAATCTGCAGCAGTATAAAATTTTTGTCAGTTAAATGAAATAAGTCAACTATTTCAAAGAATTAACCAACTATCTAATGCAGCAGCAAATTATTTAAGAAAGATTATTGATGTTTAGGATACCTAATTCATTCCTTAGTTTGAAAAACCTGTCACGACCTAAAGGCTTAGTGAAAATATCAACTAATTGGTCATCAGTTGAAATGAAATCAATCCTACAATCTTTCTTTTCAATGTGATCTCTTATGAAATGGTGTCTAATTTCAATGTGTTTTGTTCTAGAATGTTGAATGGGATTTTTTGTTAGATTAATTGCACTGGTATTATCACAATGTGGAATATCAGATAGGTGTAAATCAAAATCACATAGCTGCTGTTTTAACCAGAGAATTTGTGCAGTGCAACTTCCAGCAGCAATGTATTCAGCTTCTACTGTTGATAATGCTACACAAGCTTGTTTCTTGCTGGTCCATGATATCAAGCAATTCCCAAAGAGATGGCATGTTCCACTTATACTCTTTCTATCCAATTTGCAACCTGCAAAATCAGAATCAGTATATCCAACTAAATTCAGTTCATTACCAGTGGAATACCATAGCCCAACATTCACTGTTCCTTTGAGGTATTTGAGAATTCGTTTTGCAGCAGTGAAATGTGATTCCTTTGGATTGGCTTGAAATCTTGTACATAAGCACACAACAAACATTATATCAGGTCTGTTGGTTGTTATATACAGCAAGGAACCAATCAATCCTCTGTACATAGTTGCATCAACTGATTTTCCTTCTTCATCCATGTCAAGATAGCAATTTCAAGACATAGGAGTAGAGACTTCTTTGCAATTTTCCATACTAAACTTATTTAACAGCTCATTGTAGTATTTTGTTTGATTGATGAATGTACCATTATGCAGCTGTTTAACCTGGAGTCCTAAGAAGAAATTTAACTCTCTCATCATGGACATCTCAAATTCACCTTTCATAGTATCTACAAATTCTTGGCATAAAGATTGATTAGATGAACCAAAATTGATATCATCAACATAAATTTGCACTAATATGAGCTCATTATCAACTTTCTTAGTAAAAAGAGTTTTGTCAATAACTCCTCTTTTAAAGCCTTTTGATATGAGAAAAGTTGTAAGTCTTTCATACCATTGTCTAGGTGCTTGTTTGAGACCATACAAAGCCTTTTTCAGTTTGTATACATGATTAGGAAGTTTAAAATCAACAAAACCAGGTGGTTGTTCAACATATACATCTTCATTTATGAAGCCATTTAAAAAAGCACTCTTGACATCCATTTGAAAAAGTTTGAAACCTTTAAGACAAGCAAAAGCAAGTAACAGTCTAATAGCTTCTAATCTAGCTACAGGTGCATAGGTTTGATCAAAATCAATGCCTTCTTCTTGATTATAGCCTTTAGCAACTAATCTAGCTTTGTTCCTAGTGATTATTCCATTTTCATCAAGCTTGTTCCTAAACACCCATTTAGTTCCTATAACATTCATGTTGTTATTTCTAGGTACAAGAAACCAAACATCATTTCAGACAAACTGATTTAATTCATCATGCATAGCAGAAATCCAATTGTCATCAAGCAAAGCATCATTTATGTTCTTAGGTTCAATTTGAGACACAAAAGCCATATGATTGCAGAAATCATTTAAAGAATTTCGAGTTGTAACTCCCTTTTCAACGTTTCCTATGATGTTGTCCAGTGATAGTCCTTTTGAGTTCTCCAGGATTTAGACAAAACATTGTCCATTGCAGAATAGTCGATCTGTTCCAGAGTTATAGTCAATCTGTTTCAGTTTGTCTGTCGAGCATCAACAGCTTTTTCTGCATAATCTTCATTCTTTTCGATTTTTCGGACCTTTCATCATCCGAACCTGCAAGAGAATTACCTTTTCTCTCTTTTGACATAAGAACTCATCAAATACAACATGAATTGATTCTTCTACAGTCAAGTTCTTTTTGTTGAAAACACGATAGGCTTTACTATGCATAGAATAACCTAAGAATATACCATCATCGACTTTTTCATCAAACTTGCCTAAAGATGCTTTTCCATTGTTTAATATGAAACACCTGCAACCAAAAACTTTAAAGTATGCAATGCTAGGAGTTCTTCCATTCAAAAGTTCATAAGGAGTCTTATTGAGAATTGGTCTTATCGATACTCTATTAAGCACATAGCAAGTTGTGGAAACTGCATCCGCCCAAAAGTACTTAGGAAGCTTAGATTCACTTAACATGGTTCTAGCACATTCTTGAAGTGTTCTATTCTTTCTTTCAACAACTCCATTTTGTTGTGGAGTTCTAGGAGCAGAAAAATTGTGAGATATGTCATGTTTTGAGCAAAAGTTTTCAAAATGAATGTTTTGAAATTCTGTTCCATGATCACTTCTCAAAGAAACAATGTTAAGATCTTTTTAATTTTAAATAATCTTTGCAAATTTCTTAAATGCATAGAAGGTTTCATCTTTGGAGGATAGAAATAATGTCCAAGTGAATCTTGAAAATCATCAACAATGACAAGAACATATGAATTGTTACGAAGACTTACAGTTCTTGATGGACCAAAGAGATCAAGATGTAATAGCTCAAGTGGTCTTCTTGTTGAGATGATGTTTTTTGACTCAAAGGAGTTTCTGGATTGCTTTCCCTTTTGGAAATATGCACAAACTTTATCTTTCACGAATTTGACATTTGGAAGGCCTCTAACAAGACTTTTGCAGCAGATTTTGTTTAATAACTGCATGTTAATGTGTCCACATCTTCTATGCCAAATCCAACCTTCATCTTCTTTGGTCAACAAGCATATATTCTTGAGATTTGAGGATTCAATGTCCAACATATATACATTGTTTGTTCTTCTTCCAATGTGGACAATATCTGCAGATTTACAGTTGTATATAACACAAAATTCTGCATCAAAAGTGACTTTCATACCTTTGTCACATAGTTGACTGATACTCAGCAAATTGTGTTTCAATCCTTCAACAAATAGAACATCTTTTATTTGTGAAGAAGAGCAGCTTCCTATATCTCCAGAACCTTTAATTTTACCCTTGCTATCATCTCCAAATGTAACAGAACCAGCATCATATGCCTTGAAATTTATCAGCTTTGATTTGTCACCTGTCATATGTTTAGAGCAACCACTATCTAAATACCATAAAGCTCTCTTTGCTCTTTGACAGATCTGCAAAACAAATTTAGTTTAGATATATAGGTCCCCAAAACAGGTTGGGTCCTTTAGAGTTAGGAATAGCAGATGATTTGGGTTTCCAATAGTATTCTCCTCTTGAAATGCCAAAATTCTTGATATAGCAGTATTTAGATGTATGTCCAATTTTTAAGCAATAAAAACAATTTTTAAATCTGTTATTTGTGTAAGATTTGTATTTAGCAACTGGATAATGTTTCACAGACTTTCCATACCCAAGACCATTTCTGTTAGAGTAGCCAATTTGAGAGTTTAGTAGTTGATCAACAGTGTTTTGTCCCAATTGAAACTTTCCTAATGTTTTTATCAGATAAGCAACTTTATCTTGGAGATTTTCGCAGTTTTCACACTTAGCATAATTGATTTTATCACATTCAAACTTATCATACTCTATCTGGTTTTCCAGTTCCAGGACTCTGTTTTTTAGTCGACTGTTTTCATCTTTTAGTCTGCTAATCTGGTTTTCCAGTTCGAGTAATTTGTTTTCTAGCCAACTATTTGGTCCTTTTAGTCGATTAATCTGATGATCCTGCTTTCTTACTTCATCATGGAGTTCTTTGAATGCATCTAATAAAGTGTCATAATTCTCACTAAGATCAGTTTCACAATTACTCACTTGGCTTGATGTTTCAGCATTTGCAACAAGGCATAGACTTGCTTGATTTTCATATCAAAATCTGAAGTAGATGACCTGCTGGATTCACTTTCATCTCAAGCCATGTATGCTTTCTTTCCTTTCTTGAAGTTAGGAATTCGTTTCTCTTTGTCTTTTCTTTCTTTTCTTTTTGGGCTTCTTTATTTTCTTTGATTCATGAGAGAACAATCCATCTTGACATGTCCTGTTAAATAAAGACAGCAGTGTAAAAAACCAAGAGGGGGGGTGAATTGGATTTTTAATAAATTTTTCTCTTTTAAAAAACTTTTCAGATTTTGAAATTGTTTCAAAACTAGGATGTGGATTTTTCTTATCCTTTGATTAAGGTGAATTGAATTAGCAATTGTTATAATGATCCACAAATAAAAGATATAGAGAAAGAGAAAGAACACAGAGATTTATACTGGTTCGGATTAAGCCAATCCTACGTCCAGTTCCCAACCACCACAAATGCGTGATGATTTTCCCACTATCTTTAAATTGAAATTACAAACACCAATTCATGCAATAACAAAATAAAGATAAAGAAACACCTCCTCAGACACACTAAGGATGAAAACACCTCCCCAGACACACTGAGGATGAAACCCACCTCTCTTGACACACAAGAGATGAAACACCTCCCTTAGAACCAATCCAAGGGATGAATTTTCCCGTTTAAAGAAAACAGTAAAAGAATACACCTGATAAGTGCTGAATAGAAAGCTTAAGCACAATGATCACCACTTCCAAAGACTTGATCAAACTGAAGAGAGCAGGAAAGCGGTTTTGAAAAAGCTAAGGTGCAGAAACACTTTGAATATTTTGTGTGTTTTCAGATGTGTAGAACCTAAGACATTCTCTTTCATTTTATAATTCGAAAATGCTCCAAAGTTTCCATTCTTAGGTTGATTTAATATTAATTTCGCAAAAACGACTTAATTAATCGATTATATAAAAAGCTTAATCGATTATATCATGTTTAAAAACTGGAAAACTGAAATTGTCTGATATAATCGATTAGATTAAGGCCATAATCGATTATATTAATCCAGAATCAATATAATCGATTATCAAAGACACTTAATCGATTATTTTGCTCGTTAAACATTTCTAATTCAAATTTTAAGTTAAATAATCGATTATCTATGTATGGTAATCGATTAAAAGCGTAGAAAAACGTTTTTGCGAGAAAACACCTTGCTCTCTTGTTTGGGAAGGTCTTGAATGGGATTTATGACTTACTCTTTTTATCCAACACCCAAAACAGAACCTTCTACTCTAGCTCCTTCAGCTTTTGAGAAAAATCTTCATCAATCTTCTCTCTTGAAAGCTTTGAATGCTCTTTATGCCTTTCCTTTTCTATCAAGCAGCCTTCCTTTGTGAGATGGCACAAGTCTTTAATGTTGATTAAAACTTTCTAAAACTTCATCATCAAAACTTTAGGTCTTCATAAAACTCTGGTCTTGCAAAAAAAATGAAGAACAAGCTAATGAAAAGTAAACTTGTAGCCTATTCTGTTTCTTCACTATCTTCTTCATCTTCCTCATCATTGGCTGGTTGTTTGCCTCTTGAGGATGTAGTATTATCTTCTTCAGGAGATATTTCTTCAATTTCCATCTTCCTTTCAACTCTATACATTCTCCTATTGAGTCTTGAAAGTCTGTGACAAAGATCTTCATATTGAGAAGTGTGAAGATTCATCATTGTGTCCATTCTTGAAAGTATGTGATCCTCCATTGACCCTGGTTGAGGTTGAGGTTGAGGTTGAGGTGGTGGTTCTTCATCATCCTCCTCCATTGCAGCAGGTTCATCTTCTCTTTGTCTAAACCTGTTGCGTTGTTCTATGAGGCCCATATGCCTTAGAACATTTTTCCCAATTTTGCTATTGCTTAGCAAAATCTGCTTGTTCTCCCCTTCAAGATCTACACTCTTGTATTCTAAAATCTTTGAAATAAACACAGCATAGGATAATGCAAAAGAGGAAAGCCTAGTGGCTTTAAACATATTATCAAGAATAATTGAAGGCCAATCTATGCTAACATTATTAAGGAATCCATACATTAAGAGGATGTCTTCCTTAGTAAGTTGGGCATGATTAGTGCCTCTAGCAACTAAAACCCAAACAATAACATAATGCAACATATGCTCATTAAGTTTTACATTACCAACTTTGTACAAGTTCTCAACTTGTAAATTCGGATCCTTGCAGAATTTTCTGAATTCTACCAACTTGTTGAAGTCCTCAAAGCCATATGTGATGTTTATGCCTTGAGTTGAGAGACCAGCTACATTGTTCCACAAATCTTCATCAAAGTGGATCCTTACACCCTTCACTTTAGTGCTTGGACTAGCTGTCCTTGAGGTTAAGTTCATGTAAAACACTCTAACCAAGCCTGGATAGAATGCCCCTTCCATCTCCAAAAAATGTTGCAGCCCATTTGCTACTAAAAGTTCCTGAAATGAAAACCCGTGAGATCTGAAAAATTCACAAGATAGATATTTTGGGGTAATAATTTTCCTGTCCTTCCACTTGTTAACAAACCCAATTTGCATATCTTCATCAGAGATCCAACCAGCAAGAGTTGGAGGTCTCCTTTCTTGATGTTGAGAAGACATTGGCTCCTTGCCTCTTCTCCTTGATGGCATCTTCCTTCTTCTTTGATCAGCCATTGTGATGATATAAAAGACAAGAGAAATTGCACAACGAAATAATATAGTAATAGAGAAAGCACAGAGAATTAATTCGCACAAGAACAGAAGATATCAGCAGAAAACAGCAAGAGTGAGAGAGAGTGAGTGAGGCACTTTGAATTCTCAATCTAGCTATTTATAGGAAGGAAATCCGGTCATAAAACTTTGATTTAATGAAAATATATCCGTTGGGAACGAATATAGCCGTTGTAATAAAACAAAACTCGTGAAAACATGGCCAACGTTCGAAAATCAGAGTTGCAGAAAAACACAGAACGGTGCATTTAATCAATTATGTTCTTCATTTAATCGATTATTTGCCTTCGAAATTTTCCAGAAAACGAAAACCCAGAAATTTAATCGATTATGTGCATTCCTTTAATCGATTATGTCATGAACTTAATCGATTATGTTATAAAACATTTTCACAAATATCGCGTTTAATCGATTAACACCCGAAACCTAATCGATTAAATACGTAAATTTTCGTAAAACGCTGAATTAACATAAAAAACAACAACAAACATCAATCAATCAACAGATTTATCACACACAATTCCTAGATCTCTTCTAAGCTCATAAAATCTATCTCTAGGCAAAGGTTTGGTGAAGATATCAGCTAGTTCATGTTTGGTATCTATATATTCTATGATGCAATCACCTTTAGCTATATGATCTCTAATGAAATGATGTCTAATTTCTATATGCTTTGTCTTAGAATGCATGATAGGGTTCCTAGTCAGGTTAATGGCACTAGTGTTATCACACTTAAGAGGGATATGATCTAAAAAGATGTCAAAGTCTTCTAATTGCTGCTTCATCCACAGTATTTGAGCACAACAACTCCCTGCTGCTATATACTCATCCTCCGTGGTTGAAAGAGCAACACTAGCCTGTTTCTTAGAATGCCATGAAACTAAAGAACATCCTAAAAGACGACATGTACCACTAGTACTTTTCCTATCAATTCTACAGCCACCATAATCTGAGTCTGAAAAACCTATAATACTAGGTGAGGCTCCTGAGGGGTACCATAGACCAAAGGATTTTGTTCCTCTAAGGTACTTAAGGATTCTCTTAACGGCTTTTAGGTGTGACTCTCTAGGGTTGGATTGAAACCTAGCACAAACACACACACTTTGCATTATATCAGGTCTACTAGCAGTAAGATAAAGTAATGATCCGATCATACCTCGATACCGTGTTTGATCTACCGCCTTACCGTTTAAATCTTGGTCTAGATAGCAAGATGTGGCCATGGGAGTTGCGGCTTCCTTGGAACTTTCCATCTCAAATTTCTTCAAGAGTTCATTGCAATACTTTGTTTGACATATAAATATGCCTTTCTTCAATTGCTTGATTTGCAAACCAAGAAAGAAATTTAATTCTCCCATCATGGACATTTCAAACTCTCCCTGCATATTTCTAGCAAACTCTTGGCAAATATCATCATTAGTTGATCCAAAAATGATATCATCAACATAAACTTGAACAATAAGAATATGTTTCTTTGATTTCTTAATAAAAAGAGTAGAATCAACTTTACCTCTTCTAAAATTATTTTCAAGTAAGAAATTACTTAACCTTTCATACCATGATCTTGGGGCTTGTTTGAGTCCATATAAAGCTTTCTTCAATTTGTAGATATGATTAGGATTTTTGAAATCTTCAAAGCCTGGAGGTTGTTCTACATAGACTTCTTCCTTGATGTATCCATTTAGAAAAGCACTTTTTACATCCATTTGAAATAATTTGAATCCCATAATGGAGGCATATGCTAGCAACAAGTGGATAGCTTCAAGTCTTGCTACTGGAGCATAGGTTTCATCATAATCTATGCCTTCTTCTTGTCTATATCCTTTTGCAACCAGCCTTGCTTTGTTGTTGGTGATATTTCCATCTTCATCAAGCTTATTCCTAAAGACCCATCTTGTACCTATAACCTCGCATATTGTTAGTCCTAGGAATTAAATCCCATACCTGATTTCTTTCAAACTGATTTAGCTCTTCTTGCATTGCTATACACCAATGTTCATCCGTCAATGCTTCTTCTACATTCTTTGGTTCAACTTGTGAAACAAAAGCAACATTCATGCAGAAATTATTCATATTCCTCCTTGTTCTTACACCTGTTGAGATGTCTCCAATGACATTGTCCAAAGACACGTTTCTAGGTGGTCTCCATTCTTTTGGTAGACTTTCATCTTGAGGAGGATTCTCTTCCAAACTGATTTCTTCAACAGCTTCTTCTAGAGGAGTTTCTTCTTGATGTACTCCTTCATCATCTACAAAGAATCTTTTTGACTCAAGAGGGGTTTCCTCAAGGTCTAGATATTCATCAAAGACAACATGTATAGATTCTTCAACATTTAAAGTCCTTTTATTAAAAACTCTATATGCTTTACTATGCAAAGAATAACCTAAAAATGTAGCTTCATCTGATTTAGCATCAAATTTCCCAAGGCTATCTTTTTCCGTTATTCAAAACAAAACATTTGCATCCAAAAATTCTGAAATGAGAAATATTTGGTTTTCTTCCTTTGAAAAGCTCATAAGGAGTTAATTTCAAAATAGGTCTTATTAAAACTCTATTTAAAACATAACATGCAGTGCTTACGGCATCAGCCCAAAAATATTTAGGTAAACTATTTTCATTCAACATGGTTCTTGCAAGTTCTTCCAAAGATCTATTTTTCCTTTCAACCACACCATTTTGTTGAGGTGTTCTTGGTGCTGAAAAATTATGAGAAATTCCATTTTCTTCACAAAAATTTTCAAAAGAAACATTTTGAAATTCACCGCCATGATCACTTCGTAGAAACTTGATTTTCAAATCTTTTTCATTTTGAATAACCTTGGCAAATTTTCTAAATTCTTTGAAAGCATCACTTTTAGATGAAAGAAAGAGAGTCCAAGTAAATCTAGAGTAATCATCAACAATCACAAGAGCATAATAATTGCCACCAAAACGTTTTGTTCTAGAGGGTCCAAATAAATCCATGTGCAGTAATTCCAAAGGTTTTGAAGTGGAAACAACACTTTTAGATTTAAAAGAATTTTTCGTTTGCTTCCCTTTCTGACAAGCTGCACATAGTTTGTTCTTTTCAAAAACCAGTTTTGGCAATCCAATTACCAACTCTTTAGATATGAGTTTACTTAGATGAGGCATATGAATGTGAGCAGCTTTTCTATGCCATAACCATGGATCCTCTTCTTTCGCAACTAAACAAGACAAATTACTAGATGTAGATGCACAATCAATGTCAATCAAATAGATGTTATTGTGTCTCTTACCAATGAGGGCGATTTCATTTGAGTCCTTGTGATGAATTTTGCAAAGATCACTATCAAACGTTACCTTTAAGCCTTTATCACAGAGTTGACTAATGCTTAGCAAATTGTGCTTCAAACCATCAACAAGAAGAACATCATGAATCTTTAGGGATTCTCCAATCATTCCACTACCAATGATTTTTCCCTTGTTGTTGTCACCATAGGTTACAAAACCTTGTTCTTTCTTTTTGAAGCTTTTGAATTTGCTTTTATCACCCGTCATGTGTCTTGAACAACCACTATCAAGATACCATAGTGACTTTTTGGACTTGGGACCAACCTGCATCATAAACAAAATATTTAGGTCCCCTAAAGTCACTTATTAGGGTCCTCATGGGTTAGAAACAGATTTTCCTTTGGGAACCCATTTATATTTCCCATTAGGAACACTAAAACGTTTAATATTGCATCTATTAACAGAATGACCTTTATGCATACAATAAAAACATGTAGGAACATTTATTTTTCTTGGAATATATGCATTTTTATAAAACTTCTTTTAGGCTCATTTGTTTTATTTGTGAAATGAGGAACTTCGAAAATCTTTTTCGAATTTGATGATTCTCCTTGAACAAAAACAGTTTTGTTTGATTTATGATTATTTTTGAAATTGTAACCAAGTCCTGCTTTTTCGTATAAACCTTTGTTGTCTTTCAAAACATTATTTAAATTATTATTACCCATTGTAATGTTTGAAAGAGATGTTTCAAGATAAGAAACCTTGTTAGCAAGAACACTACAATTTTCGCAAATAGGAATTTTGGTTTTGCATTTGCAAGGAATTTTTGCTTTTTCCAAATCCTCTTTTAAAACGATTTTCTCTTTTCCAAATCAGAAATTTTCTTTTCAAGACTTTTGTAATCATTTTTTAATTTATTATGAAAGAAAGTTAGTTTTTTCAATTTTTCACATAAATCCAAAAACTCTTCAAGCAACTCATCATAATTATCAGGAAGGCCAGAATCACTTACCTTGCTGCATGTGGATTTGGCATCATCATCATCATCATCCGCCATAAGACAGATATTGGCTTCTTCTTCTGACTCACTTGCACTAGAAGAACTCACGTCATTATCTTCCCAAGCGATGTATGCCTTCTTTTTCTTCTTATCAAAAGGCTTCTTGTATTTCTTTGCCTTTTCCTCATCCTTCTTGATGTTGGGGCAATCTGACTTCAAGTGTCCCCTTTTTCCACAACCATAGCACTTAAAGTTATCAAGAGAATTTAGGTTTTCAGTTTTCTTACCTTTCTTGAAATTTCCTTTGTTCTTGTTCTTGATGAACTTTTTGTACTTTTTGACAAACAAGCTGATGTCGCTGCATTCAAGATCATCATCTGTGTCACTACTCTCATGTTTGTGGGATTCGGCTTTAAGAGCAACACCTTTTCTTTTGACGTCTTCTTCTTCTCCTTTGAAACGTCCAAGCTCCATTTCATGTTCTCTAAGCTTCCCGAAGAGAGTTGTCATGTTCATGTTTGCAAGGTTCTTTGATTCCGTGATGGCCGTCACTTTTGGTTGCCAAGTCCTGTCCAAAGATTTCAAAATTTTCACATTTAATTATTTTGTATCAAATTTCTTACCTAACGCCTTGAGGTGATTTACAATGTGAGTAAATCTCTTTTGGACGTCGTATATGGTTTCCCCTTTGCTCATCCGGAACATTTCGTACTCTTGAATCAAGGTATTTTTCCTTGATCGTTTCACGTCTTCCATTCCTTCATGTGTGACTTCTAAAGTGTCCCACATCTCTTTTGCTGTAGTGCAATCCAACAACCTGTAAAACTCATCAATGGTTAAAGCAGATGCTATCATGTTACACGCCCTTATATCGCATTGATTCTGGTTGTATTCATCTTTGCTCCAATTTGCTCTCTTTTTGGGTACCTGTGCTTCTTCAATAACAACCATAGGAATAAATGGACCATTTACAATTGCATCCCAAACGCCTTGATCATTAGACCTTAGAAAAATTTCCATCCTCTTTTTCCAAAAAGGATAGTTTTTACCTGTGAAAAGTGGTGGTCTATGAATAGATGCACCTTCAGCAAAAGTTTGATTTTTGTCTTCCATAAGGATCTTGTTTTTGGATAACTTTCAAAAAACCAGCTCTGAGGCCAATTGTTAAATAAAGACTAGCAGTGTAAAAACCAAGAGGGGGTGAATTGGATTTTTAATAAATTTTTCTCTTTTAAAAACTTTTCGATTTTGAAATTCTTTCAAAACTAGGATGTGGATTTTTCTTATCCTTTGATTAAGGTGAATTGAATTAGCAATTGTTATAATGATCCACAAATAAAAGATATAGAGAAAGAGAAAGAACACAGAGATTTATACTGGTTCGGATTAAGCCAATCCTACGTCCAGTTTCCCAACCACCACAAATGCGTGATGATTTTCCCACTATCTTTAAATTGAAATTACAAACACCAATTCATGCAATAACAAAATAAAGATAAAGAAACACCTCTTCAGACACACTAAGGATGAAAACACCTCCCCAGACACACTGAGGATGAAACCCACCTCTCTTGACACACAAGAGATGAAACACCTCCCTTAGAACCAATCCAAGGGATGAATTTTCCCGTTTAAAGAAAACAGTAAAAGAATACACCTGATAAGTGCTGAATAGAAAGCTTAAGCACAATGATCACCACTTCCAAAGACTTGATCAAACTGAAGAGAGCAGGAAAGCGGTTTTGAAAAAGCTAAGGCGCAGAAACACTTTGAATATTTTGTGTGTTTTCAGATGTGTAGAACCTAAGACATTCTCTTTCATTTTATAATTCGAAAATGCTCCAAAGTTTCCATTCTTAGGTTGATTTAATATTAATTTCGCAAAAACGACTTAATTAATCGATTATATAAAAAGCTTAATCGATTATATCATGTTTAAAAACTGGAAAACTGAAATCGTCTGATATAATCGATTAGATTAAGGCCATAATCGATTATATTAATCCAGAATCAATATAATCGATTATCAAAGACACTTAATCGATTTTTTTGCTCGTTAAACATTTTTAATTCAAATTTTAAGTTAAATAATCAATTATCTATGTATGGTAATCGATTAAAAGCGTAGAAAAACATTTTTGCGAGAAAACACCTTGCTCTCTTGTTTGGGAAGGTCTTGAATGGGATTTATGACTTACTCTTTTTATCCAACACCCAAAACAGAACCTTCTACTCTAGCTCCTTCAGCTCTTGAGAAAAATCTTCATCAATCTTCTCTCTTGAAAGCTTTGAATGCTCTTTATGCCTTTCCTTTTCTATCAAGCAGACTTCTTTTGTGAGATGGCACAAGTCTTTAATGTTGATTAAAACTTTCTAAAACTTCATCATCAAAACTTTAGGTCTTCATAAAACTCTGGTCCTGCAAAAAGCCAACGTGTCCTAGCTGCCCACAATTAAAACAAGAGAAATTAGAGGAATTGAAATCAGATTTTCTTGTGTACCTTTTCTGTTGTTCTTGAAATCTGTCTCTTGAGTTGTTCTTCCTCTTAAGAAACTTTCCAAACTTCTTTACAAGCATGGCAAATTCTGCACTATCATTTTTGTTTTCCTCTTCATCACTCTTCAAACATTCTTTGGCTTTCAATGCAAGACTCTTGTTCTTCTTGTCAGAAATTTCCAGCTGATCAAGTTTACTCAATTTCAGTTCCTGTTCCCTCAATTTCCCAAACAATGTAGTTGTATTCATAACAGATAAGTCCTTTGTTTCAATGATAGCAGTGACCTTTGGTTGCCAGCTTTTATTTAGGAACTTTAGAGCCTTAATGTTGAGTTCTTCATCATCAAATTTCTTTCCCAAACCCAGCAGATGGTTTACAATATGAGTAAAACGTTTCTGCACATCTTGGATGCTCTCTCCAGGCTGCATCCTAAACAATTCATATTCTTGAATGAGAGTGTGCTTTCTTGCTCTCTTAACTTCTGATGTACCTTCATGAGTGACTTGTAAGATATCCCACACTTCTTTTGCAGTTGTACATTGAGAAATCCTGAAAAACTCATCAAGATTTAAAGCAGAGGTTAGAATGTTTTTGGCCTTACTATCGAATTTTTCTTTCCTGTTTTCTGCATCAGTCCATGTCTCCCATAGTTTTTTAGTTATTGTTCCATCTTCAGCCTTCAATGTTGGAATGTATGGACCATTGATCACAGCATCCCAAATGCCTCTATCTACAGATTCAAAGAAAATCTTCATCCTTGCTTTCCAGAAGGGGTAGTTCGCTCCAACAAAGAGTGGTGGTCTGTTGGTAGATGCTCCTTCAGCAAACGGAAGCTTATCAGCCATCTTGGATCACTCTTGAATATCTTTCAAGTACCTGCTCTGATAACAATTGTTAAATGCAGAGATATATCAAGAAGGGGGGGGATGAATTGATATTTGAATTTCTTTCAAAACTGTTAAGTTTCATATTTGTTTGATGCAGTTCAGAACAAATTAGTTGACTGTTTTCTAAGAAATAGTCGATTAGTTCTATCAAACAGATATTAAAGATGATAAAAGATGAGAAAGAATGCACAAGTATTTATACTAGTTCACTCTTTTTCAAGAGCTACATCTAGTTTCGATCTGTAACACTAATAGATCTCAAATCACTAAAATTATCAAGTCTTTACAAGAACCCCTCTTCTAAAGACTACCAAAACCAAAAAAGATTAAATTCTAAACCCTATAGAATTTGATCTAATCCCAGACTCACACCAAGTCTGCAGTGATCACCCCAATCACCAAGAAACAGGTTTCGTAACCCCACAAAGTAATCTCAACACAGAGAACAAAAACAATACAGAAACTGAAACTTTCAAAGACTTGTGTGCAAGCTTTTCTTGATCTCTCTTCTCTGTTCTCTCTCTGTTCTTTTTGCTATTCTTTCAGTAGTTTAAATCTCCCACGAGACTTCAATTTATAGAGAAAGAGATGAGCTTCAACAGGTGTTGTTCTGTTTTCTGCATACTGGGAGGCCTGGAACGAAATAGTCGACATACGTCAGATGATATCTCAAACATTATGTCTCCAAAAAATTTTGACGTTGAGATTCTATCACACCCAAAAAAAGCCTTTTTTGTACCAGTAATATTAATTAACTTCACAAAATCAATTTATACTAATAAATTTCTAATTTACTTAAATATTATAATTTTCATTATATATATTTTGTTAATAATATGTTAGAATCGTAATATATATTCTATAAATGATATGAAAAATTTATTTTATAAATTAATATTTTAATATTAAATTAGATACAAATTTACTTACTAACTATCAACCAAGTTTTACCTTAATCAATTGGATGGTGTACAAATAAATTAAAAAAAAGCTACACTTTATTATTGTACTAAAGTTCAAACTTATACTTATATAATAATTTTTTTCAATATTCTCTTTTTAGGATATTTTTTTGTATATTTTTCTAACTTATACTAGTTACCCTTAATATTTATTTTCGTCTTGTTATTCATGTTGTTGTTACTCTTTTCCTAAAACAATGTAAAAAAAGTCCTTAAAATATTTAAAGCTAAATAAAGAAATAGCTAACTATGCACAAACTATTATGGATGGTTTTGGGAATCATGAAATATAGGATTTTAATTTCATTACAATATGAAAGTTTAACATTTATTATTTTATATACTAGTTGTATAATTGATATAGATGTCTCCAATATAAAAAGTTAAGACCTTTTGAAATGGTTATTAATTTATGTAGAAAGAGAACACACTATTGGTTACCAATTAATATGTTCTTTTAAAAATAATTAGAACCTTTCTTACATGTTTTAAAAATGATATTGCTTTTTCACTCTTGTTTTTTCTTCATAAATTAGTGTTTGAAGTTACATGATTTGAAGGATACTTTTTGAGTATCTTCTCTTGATCTTCTTATTACTTCTTTAACTCTTATAAGCTTTTGAGACTTCATGATGAAAGTTTTTTCCAATAAAGTTTTCTCAACTTTCATTCTTCTTGACTTGAAGGGCACATATTTCATGTCATCAGGACAAACTCCTATGAATCATAAAGAATATGATCATTTATAGAAGACATACTATATAATAGTTCTTATTACCTTTGTAGTATAGTCTAATACTTAAGTTTCATACTTTCTTGTAATGTTCATCTTCTTCTTTGTGGATGTTGTATGTATGATTGTGTCTACTATTGTGTTATATTTATATCATGACTATATCTTGAAACAAAAAAACTTATTCTTAATTATAATTATGGATAACTTTGAGGATTTTATATAAGTTTATTGTATATTAAATAAATATTAGATATGTCAAAATTATCTTATTTATTATCATCAAAATTTAAATATTATATAAAAAAATCTTATAATATTCTTCTTAATCTTATTTAAAACTTTGAAACACTTTATTAAAATTATATAAAAGTATGAGTCATGATATTCAAAAAATATCAAACATTTTTATCATAACTTAAAAACAAAACATATGAGAAAAAATCATTTCAATGGTGCTGAAATTCTTAAAAAAAGTAAAGCACTCAACTATTACAAGATCGGGATATGTATAATGATATCTTTTTTCCATTAATTAATTATAGAAGTAACTGTGGTTCAAAGTACTTATATATTTATTATTATAAAATACTTTATATCAAAATACTTATATATTTTGAATTTTTGAAAAGCATGTTTATATAAAACTTTTATTTAGAATTTTTATGCATTATTACAAAAATAAGCTATTACATCATTGAATTTACTTTATAAGATCTATTCAATCTTCTCAACATTACTAAAAATACAATCATATTTCTGTAAATAATGTGAACTTATTTAAATCAAAATTGTTGTTGTTGGATTAGAGTTTCACATCAGTGCGACTCTATATTTCTTCCAAACAAGAAGTTCTTCTTTCATACTACACCAAAATTTTGTCTTTTCTTCCCTTTCTTTCATATCCATCACTTTGGTATTTATCTTCTTTTTGTTCAAACCTTTATTCAACTTCAGATTGTGCTTTCTTCCATTGTTATCTACTATGCCTTCATCTTCTTTGCCCTTCCATGGATGGGAAAGAAGGATCCAATGCTAGAACTTACTATTATTTCATTCACAGAATTCTTAGGGATGTCTCCTTGTTTGATATTGGCATTATCTACCACAAGCTTTTTATGATAAAAAATTTTCCTTTGGATCTGAGGCCAAACTTTTTAGTTTTCTTGCAACTTTTGTTTTGGTGGGTTTTGGTTGCAGTGAGTTGGATCTGGGATGTATAATGACCTGGATCTAGTAAGTGTGTTTTTTTAGTGAGGATAACGAGTGGCTTTGGATCATAAAGCAAAAAAAAATGGGACCCTATCGAGCCTTGCGAAGATAAAATACTCTTAAATTTTACCTCAAACCATACCAGGTCCAACATACGTCAGATGATATCTCAAACCTTATGTCTCCAAAAAATTTTGACGTTGAGATTCTATCACACCTAAAAAAGTCTTTTTTATACCAATAATATTAATTAACTGCACAAAATCAATTTGTACTAATAAATTTGTAATTTACTTAAACATTATAATTTTCATTATATATTTTTTGTTAATAATATGTTAGAATCATAATATATATTCTATAAATGATATGCAAAATTTATTTTAGGAATTAATATTTTAATATTAAATTAGATACAAATTTACGTACTAACTATCAACCAAGTTTTACCTTAATCAATTTGATGGTGAACTAATGAATTAAAAAAAAATCTACACTTTATTATTATACTAAAGTTCAAACTTATATTTATATAATAATTGTTTTCAATATTCTCTTTTTAGGATATTCTTTAGTATATTTTTCTATACTAATTACCCTTAATACTTATTTTCGTTATTATTCGTGTTGTTGTTACTTTTTTCCTAAAACAATGTAAAAAAAGTCCTTAAAATATTTAAAGCTAAATAAAGAAATAGCTAACTAGGCACAAACTATCATGGATGGTTGTTAGATCCGGAAATATATCAAGAAGGGGGCGTTGAATTGATATATGGGTTTCTTTTGAAACTATTGAATTTCTGAAATTTACTGATGCAGTTTACAGCAAAATAGTTGACTGATTATTGAGAATTAGTAGGTTAGTTCAACATACAGAAATTAAAAGATGATGAAGGATAAGAAAGAAAAACACCAAGGATTATACTGGTTCGTTCTTTATGCAAGAACTACATTCAGTAGTCTTTACAAAAACCTTTACTAAAGACTACACGAAACACAAGATCCTATTCTAAACTCTATAGAACAGATCTTAACACCCTGACTCACACTGAGTCAATGTGATCACCCCAATCACAGATAATTGGGTTCGCAAACCCACTAAGAAATCTCTACCCAGAGATCAAAAGAATACAATGAAAAGTAAAAACAAGATTCTCTTGAAAAACTTAAAAACTGTAAACGAATTCTGCAGACTTTTTCTGATCTTTTGGAATTCTGTATGTATTCTCTCGTATTCTTTCGCACTCAGATTCGTCCTTGAGAGTTGTACTTATAGGAAAAGATAAGAACTTTGGGTCGTGCTCTGTTGAGAGGCTGAAAAACGCATTCTGCTGTTTTCTGCATAAAAGAGATCCTGGAACGAAATAGTTGACTAAACAGCAAAACAGTTAGCTATTTTCATTAAAATCAAATTCCTGATACATTAATGAAAATAGTCGACTAATGTAACAAAATTAGTAGATTAATTGATGATTAATAAAAACAACAGGCTATTATATCTCAATTAGCTAACTATAAAAAGATAATCTAACATCTTATCACAATCCTAATCATTAATCAAAGTTCCAGAATATCCTTAAACATCATCAAATCCAAAATCATCAACAATGGTTATGGTAATCATGAAATACAGGATTTAAGTTTCATTACAATAAGAAAGTTTAACATTTATTATTTTATATACTACTTTACATTGGTTGTATAATTGATATAGATGTCTCTAATATAAAAAGTTAAGACCTCTTGAAATGGTTATTAATAAATATAGAAAGAGAATACACTATTGG
Organism: Lablab purpureus; assembly: GCA_030347555.1. Classification (NCBI taxonomy): domain Eukaryota; kingdom Viridiplantae; phylum Streptophyta; class Magnoliopsida; order Fabales; family Fabaceae; genus Lablab; species Lablab purpureus. The sequence continues at coordinate 25,466,374 of CM059256.1, read as the reverse complement.
TTACCTATTAATATGTTCTTTTAAAAATAATTAGAACCTTTCTTACATGTTTTAAAAATGATATTGCTTTTTTATTTTTGTTTTTTCTTCATAAATTAGTGTTTGAAGTTACATGATTTGAAGGATACTTTTGAGCATCTTCTCTTGATATTCTTATTACTTCTTTAACTTGTAAGCTTTTGAGACTTCATGATGAAAGTTTTTTCTAAAAAAGTTTTCTCAACTTTCATTCTTCTTGACTTGAAGGGCACGTATTTCTTGTCATGAGGACAAACTTCTATGAATCATAAAGAATATGATCATCTATAGAAGACATACTCATATAATACTCCTTATTACCTTTGTAGTATAGTTTAATACTTAAGTTTCATCTTTTCTTGTAATGTTCATCTTCTTCTTTGTGGAGGTTGTTTGTATGATTGGTCTACTATTACCTTATATTTTATCATAATTATATCTTGAAACAAAAGACTTATTCTTGGTTATAATTATGTATAACTTTGAGCATTTTATACAAGTTTATTGTATAATAAATAAATAAATATTAAATATGTCAAAATTATCGTATTTAATATCATCAAAGTTTAAATGTCAATTAATTTTTTTTTATAATATTTAAGACTTTCATCTCATATTACCTTAACTCTTCTTTATCTTATTTAAAACTTTGAAACACTTTATTAAAATTATGTAGAAGTATGAGTCATAATATTAAAAAAATATCAAACATTTTTGTCATAACTTAAAAATAAAACATATGTGAAAAAATAATTTCAAAATAAATAAAAATTAAAAAAATTAAAAAATAATTTATTTTTTTAAAAGAGTTAAATTTAGTGTATTTAAAATTGTTTTAGACAACTAGTAGAGGACTAATTTCTAAAAAAGATAGAAATAGAATAATATTTTTTATAATTAATAAAAATATCAACATTAAAAATAATTAATGGAAAATATTATATTTTTTAAAATATCTTAGTTAATAGTTAGGTAGTTAAAAAAATTAAAATAAGTAGAATTAATATTGAAACTGTACAAGTCTGCACAGATAAGGTATTTGGTTTGGAGTGGGGTAGTTACACATAGTGACTAGAAGTGGTTAATCACCCTTTGTTCCTTCAACTTTCAACTTTTTGAAACTTAAAGAAAGTTTATCATTCTTTTATGAATATTTTAATTTTTTATTTAATACTATTAGGTTAGTCACAGAAACTAGCAGAATACCTAGAACAAGATCTATAGAGAATTCAATTTGTCTATAGTAATACTAGAATTTTATCTAGAAAGACTAGAAAAATGGCACGAATTCATAAATTTTGGACATGCATAAGAGTTTTCACAACTAATGGATAGAGATATGAACTATCACCACTAATGGATAGAGATATGAGCTACAACATAAAGTACTCAATCTCATCTTGTATATCTTTCCAAAATTGATAAAAACTTATAGCAAATTCTTATTCGGAAAACTAAATATAAACTCCTTCTGGCCATAGACAAATAATCAAATTCATTCCTAAATGAACTCTAGCTCCTTTGCATAGTGATAATTGTTAGGAAAATACTCCTCCAGGAATCTATTTTTAAACATCATGAAGGCTTTCAAAGGCATGGTGGTGAGATCTTATTGTATAAGTTGTGTGTCTTGCAACTTTCAAGTGACGCAGTACATCCTAATGTTGTTTTGCCATAGTATTATTCTGCCACTATAAATGTGTAGTCATTATCTTTATTGCTCCAGTCATATGGGACATCAAAGGAGTGGTGGGTTTATCCGAATATTAAAATATCAAAATAATTAGATTAGACATATCTCGCAACTATCATAATCAAATTCTTTTATCACATCCAACATATTATAATAGTACTAACTTCCATAGGTTAATCAAGGATCAAACTACTCTGATACCACTGATATAATATCCTGGAAAACTAGAAAGTATCAATCATACTAGTAAGATAAAACATAATGATTATATTATATATGTATACATATAGTATATAAAGTACACATATACAAAATCATTACTATCAATTCTCAATACAAACAACATAAGATAAAAATCTTAATCTATCATCAATTTAGAAGTCTCGCTTCCAGCTCCTCTTGTAAAAAAATATACTCTCATATCAAGTACAATCATACTCATACTCCAACCAAGAGTGAGCTAATGAAAAATAATCAAACTTATGTCATTATCATTAAATCATCAAATTACAACCATCATGCGTATGTCCAAATCATGCAAATGAATACCAACAAACTCATAATTAGTCACACAACATGTCATGACTGAATGTGACATTTCTTTTGAAATACTTTAACTATGATCAATATGTCTCACCAAAGCTAACACATGACAGAGACCAAAACTAGACCAAAGTTTTCATAATGTCAGGGTGACACAAAGGATATGCTATCAAGATCCAGATGTACATTTACTTACCGAGTTTGATGTATGTTTTCCCCAATTTCACATTGTTGAAGTCATGTGTACATGAATAAACAATAGTAAATTTGAGATACCTCTATTAAGCAAATATCATGTTTATCACCCCGACGCAAGGCACAATACCACCCAGGTGTCCTTACATAACCCATAAAGGGTCAAACACCATTCATAAAAGACTTCTAACCTTATATACATACATATATATATATATACACACATATATACATATATATATATATATATCACAATCATATAAGTAATCCATATAGGATTCACCACCCATGAAGAGCTCCAATCATGCATACAACATATCGTACATCACAATGACAATTATATATCCATCCAAAGCATATATAATTTCATCTGAACTTATATGCCTTATATCATCATCGTAACATGTATATAAGCATTTAATCCTCCCACAACATCATTCATGGCATAAGAACATATTTCACTTCCAACATACTGTCGCTTGAGCGACCTCATCATTATACAAGAAATCATGCTAACCTCGCTTGAGCGACTCACCTGTCGCTTGAGTGATGTTAAACCTGAGAGCACCCCAAGTTCTAAGTCTGTTTTACCGAGAACAATCACCTCATTGCTTGAGTGATACTTAGTTTGAGAGTTGTTAGAATATATAGGATTTTGTATTCTAGTGTAATGGGCTCAGCCTATCCCTTGTATCTCTTTTATAAATAAATGTTCAACTCTATGTGATACACATACAAGAGAATTCATCTCATACCTAATTCTTAAATAAGAGCAAAAAGGACATAGACCACACCACTGTTTGAGCTATCGTCCCATTGCTTGAGCGACACACCTTTAGGGAGAGAGAATTGTCTCGACCTCTCTCTTGCTTAAGCTACAGTCATTGCTTGAGCAATACAAACTACCTCTTGAGCAACCAACATGTTGTTTGAGTGACCAACATGTATCTTGAGTGACCTAAGGCGATGTGTGTAATGATTACACATTTCTTAACCATGACTTGAACAATCACATCTTGTTTGAGCAATATTTAGGCCAAGAGTCACCCTCAACAATTTATCACCTTGATTTTCCAAAGTTTCCATCTTGATATGAAGATTTTATACATCCCTAGACTCATCAACAATGTATTTACCAGCTTGCATAAATATATAACTCTATATAGATCCAACAACTCAATAACCTCACGCTTTCATATTTCATATATCCCCTATCTAAACAACTATCAAATATTTCAAAGAAAGGTTGTTAACTTCTCTTACTTGGATTGAAGAAACTTTTACTTTGATAATCTTCTTGTAACCAACTCCAATCAAACCTACGTAAGTTTCCCAACCTAAACTCCACATGGGCAGCATCTCCTCTTAAACACACTTAAACCAGAAAAGAAAAATATTTATTTATTATTTATCTTTTATTTTAATTATTTATTTTATTACAATAATAAAATATATGTACATATTAATAAAAAGTTTATAATATATCTTGCATGAAACAAATATAATTATGTCAATTGACTTAGTAATAACTAATTATATTTCTTTTCTGTGCAAATATAAAAAATTTAATTTCTTGATTTTTATATATTTTAACAATTATATATTTTTCTTTCCAAATTTATGTTGCCATTTTATGTTTTGAAAAACACTAAAGGTTAATTGTTCAAGAATTGCTAATTTATTAATGTATAATTATTATTAGTAAATATATTTTAAATTTTTATTTTTAAGTAAATATTAATTATTATTTTTAAATTATTTTAAGAAACTTTATCATTCTTTTATGAATTTTTTAATTTTTTATTTAATAGTCATAGAAACTAGCAAGTACACCTAGAATAAGATCTATAGAGAATTCAATTTGTCTATAGTAATACTAGAATTTTATCTAGAAAGACTAGAAAAATGACACAATTCATAAATTTTGGACATGCGTAAGAGTTATCACCACGAATGGACAGAGACATGAGCTACAACATAAAGTACTCAATCTCATATATCTTTCCAAAATTGATAAAAACTTATAGCAAATTTTTATTCGGAAAACTAAATATAAACTCCTTCTAGCCATAGACAAATAATCAAATTCATTACTAAATGAACTCTAGCTCCTTTGCATAGTGAATATTGTTAGGAAAATACTCTTCCAGGAATCTATTTCTGAACATCATGAAGGCTTTCAAATGTATGGTGGTGAGATCTTATTGTATCAGTTGTGTGTCTTGCAATTTTCAAGTGACGCAGTACATCCTAATGTTGTTTTGCCATAGTATCATTCTGCTACTATAAATATGTAGTCATTATCTTTATTGCTCCAGCCATATGGGACACCAAAGGAGTGGTGGGTTTATCCGAATATTAAAATATCAAAATAATTAGATTAGACATATCTCGCAACTATCATAATCAAATTCTTTTATCACATCTAACATATTATAATAGTACTAACTTCCACAGGTTAATCAAGGATCAAACTACTCTGATACCACTGATATAATATCCTAGAAAACTAGAAAGTATCAATCCTACTAGTAAGATAAAACATAATGATTTTATTATATATGTATACATATAGTATACAAAGTACACATCATTACTATCAATTCTCAATACAAACAACATAAGATAAAAATCTTAATCTATCATCATGTAGAAGTCTCGCTTCCAGCTCCTCTTGTAAAAAAATATACTCTGATATCAAGTACAATCATACTCATACTCCAACCAAGAGTGAGCTAATGAAAAATAACCAAACTTATGCCATTATCATTAAATCATCAAATTACAACCATCATGCATATGTCCAAATCATGCAAATGAATACCAACAAACTCATAATTAGTCACACAACATGTCATGACTAAATGTTAAATTTCTTTTGAAATACTTTAACTACGATCAATATGTCTCATCAAAGCTAACACATGACAAATACCATAAGAAAATCTTCAACAATCTTCTTCCTTGAAAGCATTTATTGTTCTTTATATCTTGCCTTTATTTCCATGAAGCAACCTTCCTGTGTGAGATAAAATCAAGTCTTTAATGTTGCAAAAAAAACATTATATCTTCATCATCAAAACTTCAATGTTCATGACTTATTGAGATAAAAACTTCATCAACACTTTCTGAGTAAATTTTTACTCATACTTGAAATATGTCAACAATCTCCCCCTTTTTGATGATGATAAAAAGAAACTTAAAGACTTGTGATTGATATCCTGAAAAAGAAACTTGGAAAATATTGTATGGATATCTCCATCATAAATGTTAGTCCACAAAGGAAATAATATAGCAAAATCTGTTTTGTTTCCTCTGTGAGATCTACTCCTTTGTATTCTAAAATCTTAGAAATAAACACTGAGTAGGGTAAAGCAAAAGTAGATAATCTTGTAGCTTTAAACATATTATCAATAATAATTGTTGGCCAATCTATGTTAACATTATTGAAAAAGCCACACATCAATAAAATATCTTCTTTCGTTAGTTGAGCATGATTTGTGCCCCTAACAGCAATAATCCAAACAATAACATAATGAATCATTCTTTCATTTAATTTAACATTACCAATTTTATACAGACTCTCTACTTGGAGGTTGGGATCTTTGCATAATTTTCTGAATTCAGCAAGTTTATTGAAACCTTCAAAACCATAGGTGATGTTGATGCCTCCTTCTGTTGATAATCTAGCTACTGTTTGCCATATGTCTTCATCAAAATGGATTTGTACTCCTTTTACCTTGGTGCTTGGACTCCCTATACGAGAGGTTAGATTAAGGTAGAAGACTCTTACCAAATCCGGATAGTAAGGACCTTCCATCTCTACAAAAGTCTTTAGTCCACTTGACACTAACATTTCCTGAAATGTAAAATCGTGAGATCTGAAAAAGTCACAAGATAGAAATTTAGGAGTTAGAATTTTCCTATCTTTCCAGTGATTAATGTATGCCCTTTGCAGATCATCATCTGAAATCCATCCAGCAAGATTGGGTTGCCTTTCTTCATGTTCTTGCTGTTGGGAGGACATAGGTGCCTTGCCTCTTCTTCTTGAGGGCATCTTTCTCCTTCTTTGATCAGTCGTTAGATGAAAGGAAGAAAGTAGAAGCACAAACAAGTCTAACAACACAAATATAGCAGAGAATTCGCGCACACAATGTGAATCAGAAGCAGAAAAACAGTAAGAGTGAGAGAAACTGAAAGTAGCACTTTGATTCTCAATCTTGGTATTTATAGACATGAAATCTGACTTCAATCCACTAAATTAATGCCAATATAGTCGTTGGGGAAGGAATATAGTTGTTGTAGAACGAAAATCATGTGATTCAAAGCTCCAACATTCAAAAACAGTGTGAAGAAAAACATAAAACGTCGCATTTAATAGATTAGGGGATAAACGTAATTGATTATTTGCGTGCAAAATTTTCCAGACAACGAAAACCCAGAAAAATAATCGATTATCTGTTTTACATAATCGATTAAATCACTCCTCAGCACTTTTAATCGATTATGATATGAGCTAATCGATTATGAACGAAAACATTTTCACAAACAGGGCTTTTAATCGATTACAATACGAAATCTAATCGATTATCTACGTGATTAAAACAGATTTTCATAAAAACACATGATTAACATCAAAACTTATCAGTAAACACAAATCAATCAAAAGATTTATCATCAATAATACCTAGATCTCTTCTAAGCTCATAAAATCTATCTCTAGGCAAGGGTTTTGTAAAGATGTCCGCTAGTTGATGTTTTGTGTCTATATATTCTATTATGCAATCTCTTTTAGCTATATGATCTCTAATAAAATGATGTCTAATTTCTATATGCTTGGTCTTAGAATGCATGATAGGATTTCTAGTCAAATTAATGGCACTAGTGTTATCACACTTAAGAGGGATAGGATCTAGAAAGATATCAAAGTCTTCTAATTGTTGTTTCATCTATAGGATTTGAGCATAACAACTGCCTGCTGCTATATACTCAGCCTCTGTGGTTGAAAGAGCAACACTAGCTTGTTTCTTAGAATGCCATGAAATTAAAAAACATCCTAAAAGATGACATGTTCCACTAGTACTTTTCCTATCAACTCTACATCCACCATAATCTGAGTCAGAAAAACCTATAATACTAGGAGAGGCTCCTGAAGGGTACCATAAACCAAAGGTTTTTGTTCCTCTAAGGTATTTAAGGATTCTTTTGACTGCCTTTAGTTGAGATTCTCTAGGGTTGGCTTGAAACCTAGCACAAACACACACACTTTGCATAATATCAGGTCTACTAGCAGTAAGATAAAGCAACGATCCGATCATACCTATATACTTTGTTTGATCTACTGCCTTACCATTTAAATCTTGATCCAAATAACAAGATGTAGCCATGGGAGTTGCAGCTTCCTTGGAATTTTCCATCTCAAATTTCTTTAAGATCTCATTGCAATATTTTGTTTGACATATAAATATGCCTTTCCTCATTTGTTTGATTTGCAAACCAAGAAAGAAATTTAATTCTCCCATCATGGACATTTCAAATTCTCCCTGCATATTTCTTGCAAACTCTTGGCAAAGATCATCATTAGTTGATCCGAATATGATATCATCAACGTAAACTTGAACAATTAGAATATGTTTCTTTGATTTCTTAATAAAAAGAGTAGAATCAACTTTACCTCTTCTAAAACTATTATCAAGTAAGAAATTACTTAACCTTTCATACCAAGATCTTGGAGCTTGCTTTAGTCCATATAGGACTTTCTTCAACTTGTAGACATGATTTGGATTTTTGAAATCTTCAAAACCTGGAGGTTGTTCCACATAGACTTCTTCCTTGATGTATCCATTTAGAAAAGCACTTTTTACATCCATTTGAAACAATTTGAATCCCATAATGGAAGCATATGCTAGTAACAAATGAATAGCCTCTAGTCTTGCTACGGGTGCATAAGTTTCATCATAGTCTATTCCTTTTTCTTGTCTATAACCTTTTGCAACCAGCCTAGCTTTGTTCTTGGTGATATTCCCTTCTTCATCAAGCTTATTTCTAAAAATCCATCTGGTGCCAATAACCTGCATATTGTTAGTTTTAGGAATTAAATCCCATACCTGATTTCTTTCAAATCGATTCAGCTCTTCTTGCATTGCTATACACCAATGATCATCTGCTAAAGCTTCTTCCACGGTCTTTGGTTCAATTTGTGAAACAAAAGCAATATTCATGCAGAAATTATTCATGTTCCTCTTTGTTCTTACACCTGTTGAGATATCTCGAATGACATTGTCCAAAGATACTTCTTTTGGTGGTCTCCATTCTTTTGGTAGACTTTCATCTTGAGGAGGATTATCATCCAAGTTGATTTCTTCAACAGCTTCTTCCAAAGGAGTTCCTTGTTGATGTTCTCCTTCATCATCTACAAAGATTCTTTTTTACTCAAGAGGGGTTGATTGCAATAAATGTTTCCCAAAACTGCTCCGGTGCCAAAATTTGAGTCATGGCACACAAGCCAACATGCGCTGTTGTGCACCACAAAATGCCCCACCGAGTCAACTCCACCAACATGTCTTGGTTTTGCCCCAAAACCTTCCCCAATGCCTTAGGAGAGCCATTTGGAGTTGATTGACATCAATGTTTCCCAAAATCGCTCTGGTGCCAAACTTTGGGTCACGACACACAAGTCGGCATGTGCCGTGGTGCACCACAAAATGAACTACCGAGTCAACTCCACCAACATGCCTTGGTTTTGCCCCAAAACCTTCCCCATGCCCTAGGGAAGCCATTTGGAGTTGATTGCCATCAATGTTTCCCAAAACCGCTCTAGTTCCAAAATTTGAGTCACGGCACACAAACCGGCATGGGCCATGGTGCACCTTAAAATGACCCACCGAGTCAAGTCCACCAACATGCCTTGGTTTTGCCCCAAAATCTTTCCCCATGGCTTAGGGGAGACATTTGGAGTTGATTCCAATCAATGTTTCTCAAAACCGCTCCGATGCCAATATTTGAGTCACGCCACACAAGCCGGCAAGTGTCATGGTGCACCACAAAATGACCCACCGAGTCAACTCCACCAACATGCCTTGGTTTCGCCCCAAGACCTTCCCCCATGCCTTAGGGGAGCCATTTGGAGTTGATTGCCATCAATGTTTTCCAAAACCACTCCGGTGCCAGAATTTGAGTCACAACACACAAGCCAGCATGTGCTGTCGTGCACCACAAAATGACCCACATAGTC